>BSBK01006812.1:800000-1107500 GCA_027943335.1 Chamaecyparis obtusa
ACTGCTCATAAAATCTTGAGAGCAGGATTTTGGTGGCCCACAATCTTCAAGGATGCAGAACAGTTGGTGAGGAGGTGTGATGCTTTTCAAGGTTCTCTAGTAAGCTTAAATTTTCAGGTAATATGCCATTAAAACCAGTAGAAGTTTAGGCTCCTTTCCAACAATGGGGAATTGATTTCATAGGGGAGATACCAAACAAGTCTAGTGGAGGACACACATGGATCTTAGTTGCCATTGATTACTTTACAAAATGGGTAGAGGCTATACCTACAAGAAATGCAACTAGTAGGGTGGTAATTGATTTTCTGATGAATAATATTGTTACAAGGTTTGGCTGCCCTGAGAGAATAGTAAGTGATAATGCCATGTGCTTCAGGTCTACTGAATATAAGAACTTGTGCAAAGGTTTAGGAATTCAGATTTCTAATTCCTCACCTTATCATCCACAAGGAAATGGTCAAGCAAAATCTACTAATAAGAGTTTGATTAAAATCCTAAAGAAGATTCTTGAAAAGAATAAGAGGGCATGGAATTCAAAGTTTCCATTAGCTCTATGGGCTGATAGGGTAACTGTGAAGCGGGCAATTGGTTGTGCACCATTTGACCTAGTATATGGAATACATGCAAGAATGCCTCAAAATAATTTATTGGAAATGTATAAGTTTTTTCAGTTATATGATGCTGACATAGATGATGAGATGCAGTTGAGAATTGAAGACCTCATTAGGTTAGATGAGACTAGAAGAGAGTCAGTTGCAAGGAATGCCAAATTGCAGTTGCAGGTTAAGAATTTGTATGATAAGAAAACTATTGACAGAAGGTTTGAACCTAGTGATTTGGTGTTAGTTTGGAATGCCAGACTGGAGGATAAGGGAAAACATGATAAATTTGATCCCATCTGGCTGGGGCCATATTTAATTCATGAGAAATGGGGCCCAGATTCATATATTGTAAAGGAATTAAATGGTGATATTCAGGAATTGCCTGTTCATGGACAATTCTTGAAGAAATACTTCTTTTGAAGGTATTTTATTTCCATGAATAGTAGTTAGGTTTGTACATTTTGTAAATTCTGTAAGTAGCTGCTTGCCCCTGCCTTGTTTTGTCCTGGTCTGTCAGTTTTTGGTCTTGTTGCCTATTTTTCCTTGTTTGTTCCCTGTTGTCTGCAAATTTTCCAGTGGGATGGTCTGCTTCAAACCAGTGATTCTAGGTCCTTGATATGCCTGCAGGAGGCACACATATCCAGACAAAGCCATTGTTAGCATGTGCAAAAAAAAATTTCATGGCCCTAGCATGTTTCTTCTAGTCCCTGTAGTCATTTCTTCATGCCTCTGGCTAAAGCCCTAAGCAGAATATTCAAAAAACTAGCCGTTACATTTAAAACCCTTTGTTTTTACCCTAGCCTTGTTATAATTTCAAGTTAACTTTTCAAGCCACTTAAAACCTTTTATATGCATGTGCTATTTAAACGGGTTCACTTTATGTCATGCGGTTAGGTTCTTCATGTGTTGGTGGGGTCCCCTTTATATTTCCTAAGCGCCCATGTTTTAATTTTTCCTAAGCCCTATAGTTCCCTGCCAAAATATTTTCCCTAAGTCATGCTTTAATATTTTCTTATGTTTCGGCAGCCTTTATTTTCCCTGGGCCCAGCTCTGACACCATCTCCATCTAACGATGGGCGTATCTTCTCAAGCGATGTGTCAGATGCATAAGATCTTGAGATGACCGTCGATTCTTTGTATGACGTAGCCTTTTTCTCATGCGGGTCCACTTGCTAGGTATTCTGATTTGGAGGTTTTTTATTAGTCCACATAGTATGAGGTGGAGTGTTGTCAGTGGGACCAGTTTTCTCAGCGTTCGAGCGGATTAAAGTTCATTTTAATCTTGTGGCTGTCGTTATACCATTGATATAACTTGCTCAATTTTTAATGCAGTGATATAGTGATAGTCGTTGATTCTCATAAAGAAGGTAGGTGGGTCCGTTAACACGTATGCTCAGTTGGCAGCTTCTGGTTCATCCATGTAGTAACACGTTGGTAGCTATCAGTGGGACCTAGTTTCTGGATGTGTCAGAGGGTCCTGACATTGTCATTGAATCTACGAATGATGTATGATCTCAGGGGCTTTGTTAGAGGCTTAAGATCTTCAGATGGCCATCGATCTTCTTGATGTGGGCCCGGTCAAAGTTTCTCAATTTTTTAGCGGCTTGATAAATTTCCAAAGGCCTCGCTCATTCGCACAATAAATTGGTGATTCTCTAAATGTTTTAGCGATTCAGTGAGTGTGTATTCGCGTAATCACTAAACTTTCTGGCAGTATTGTAAAGTGTTTCATGAATTGGCGAAAGTCTTCTGTTGCTTGTTCGCTAGATGTGGGGCCAAGGCTAGATGTTTTCCTGCAGTCGCCAGTTCGCAAGGTTAAAGGTGGGTTAAGATTTTCATCCCATGAGTAAGAAATGCATTGTCACATAGTCGCTAAATGTAAACCAGGATTCCTATAAAGGTTAAATCATAAAAGACCGCGAAAGGGAAAAATCAGACGGTCAGGACTTAAAGTTGTTGTAGATTTGAACGTCGATCACTGATTTGCTGCAAGTGCCATGGAAATGACTGTTATTATTCAAATTCAAATTTTTGAGGGGTTTCTAGCAATAGTAAGGACTAGAATTGAATGTAGAAGCGACTAGAGCTGGTGGGAAATGACCTGTTTGTTGTTGCAGTGTGGTCTAGGGTGTTTTTGATCATCTGCAAGGGTCTGTACCATGTGGTTTTGTGCTTGAGGCATGTTGCAGGTGCCCAAAAAGGATTCATAAATTCAAATTTTCATGATTTGTAGTACTTTCCTAGAGACCTATCATGAGTTCAAATCTTTCTTAGGCATGGCCGACTAGTTTTCTTCCCCTGTAATTAATTTTTGACTGTTTCTAGTTGGTTGGGTGGTTGAAACCCTAACCCTAAGTCATCTGTAGCTTGTTGCATTCTCTTTGAGAATTCCAAGATGACTAGGGAGTATAAGTTGCAGAAATTTTGATTTTGTGTGGGTTCCAAAACTTTCTTTGGTCCCAGGCTGGTTGTTCACGGTGTTTTACTGATAAAGGAGCTGGATTTTGTATCTTTTCCTATCCTTGTGTTGTTTTGATTATGCATTGATTCTGAATATATTAATGAGAATGTTATTGAGTTCCAATCTTGCATTTGTGTATGTCTTCTTGTTTTGGTTCTAAGCTTGTATATGATAGTGTCACAAAGTGTATTAGCATATGGTAAACAAAGAGTATTGTGAAGTCATCTCTGAGTTCCTGACAAGGTTAGGATTAAAGTCTTTTAGGTGGGTTCAGTGAGTTTGCAACCAAGTAAGAATCTGATGTCCTTGTGTGTGAGGGAGAAGGGTAATAGGCAAAGCACTTATCCTAGATTCAATTGTGTTTGAATTAAGGTATTCAGTTGATGTATGTAATTGGGTGACTCTTTGCCCTAGGTTAAGGCACTGGTCCATCCTCTGGAGGCATTTCATTATTGTCAACCACACACACACACATTCAAATGATAAAATCTTACATCAGTTGGTAAAGAGTATATTGGCATAACATTTTATGATTTCTTTAAAGAAGTGAATCAAAGGTACACCCGCCTGAGCATTGAGGCTCAAAGTGTAGGAGGATCTCTTTTGATCCTTGTGTTGGTTCCCCAAAATGGGAGTTTAAGCTCTAACAGACAACCAATACATCTACAGATTTTGAGGATTGGTTAGATCCAAATATTTTTCTCTAGAGATGATTGGACCGACTATAGGGTCTTAGTATGCCCTCTTCTGCTTTTGGCTCTGCAAAACCAAGGTGGGTTTACCTGGTCCAAGGTATTCTCTTTCTCTTTTGGACCTTAAATAATAGATATATGATGAGAAGATTTAAGTATCAACCTAATACTCATAGGGTCTTTCCATTATCATAGGTAGGACACTTACAAACAGATGTTCGATAAATTTGTATCAAATGGGGGAATAAAATAGAACCCTATCAAACACAGATCTCTGTAAAAGGGACTCACTGCTGACCAGTGACTTCTCCATTGGGTAACACCTCCACTGCAAGATTGTTATACATAAACAAAATATTGAAATCCGAAAGATTGTAACCTTCTGAAAATACTAATCACCCTCTGGTGGATTTTATCAAAAGATCCCTAGGTTTACACTACTTACTGGTGTATCCTTAAGTAAAACTTTAGAGAATTTATGTCACATTCAAAGCTTATTTAATCTGATCCTGGATCAAAGCTGAGAAATATAAACATACACATAGAGATTATCCATGCAATCAATTGGAACAATTCATAACTCAAATAGAAATACTCAAGTAGAGATATAAACCTTGGATTTTATTTCAAATGTCACATAAGTATTATGTAAACAAAATACTTTCCAGTGCATATTTATGAATATTCAACCAAACCAGCAATACTGCTCTTGACAAAAACATGCTTAATAGAATCTACAGTACCCTAGACTGAGAGCAAGGTCATCAATCGGTGTTATGAGACTGGACAGAAGAATAAAATTACATCTCCTACCTAGCCCACAGAGCACTTGGGACCTAGAAAATGACTGAAACTCCAGGAGTTAAGCAAAGCTTCAAACCCCCTGTGGAGACCAGCATTTTAGAACCATTACAATAAATGAGAAAATCTTGTATATATCCCTCCTGGAAAGAAAACCTCAAAGATATTTCTGTTATGACACCTGTATCTTTCCAGAAAGATCCAATTTTCAAACCACTTCATTTCCCACCAAAACTGATCTCGAAAACAAAAACACTTACTGCTCTTTCCCGTTTTTCAAAAATTGATTTTTGATGGTGCCAATCTAACCGTCGTCTCGCAGCGTTTCCAACTGTATATTACACTTACATATTTGAGTAAAAATTCCATCTAGAACATCACTTTCAAATTTCAACTTCATCACCAACATACAGATTAAAATTTCAAAAATAACATAATGTTTGAACTTTATCAATTTGTTTAAAAATCTGCACATTGATTTAAATCGAGCAGGTCCCACATGTGCCATGTGGCGCAGTCTGATTCACCTAGTCAACCACCTCATCACCACCTGGATGCCATGTTTAACCTTTGCCACTTGGCGCTGCTTGATTGGCCCGCATATCCACCTAGGCAACTGCAACTGAACCAGACCGCCACCTCACCGGAGTGCCACATGGCGGCCTAGCGCATGATCTCATGGCCTCAGAATGGCCCATGCGATCATGTGACCACCCGTGGATGAGCGCAGGAATCCCAAGGTCATCGTTCCTGCATAATACACAACTTGTCAAAAAGACTTTACTTGCACACCGGGCCCACTCGCCACATAACCACCAACTATACTCCAAGTCAAATGCCTTGATATCTCTGCATGAATGAGACGGGCCCACACAAAGCCTTCTCTCTTTCTTTCTTTACAATACAATATGGTAGTGTTTCTTTTAAACACTTTAGAAACACCATGCGGAACAAATGTGGGACTAAAGAGTTCTTTGTACCTGCGCATAAGCCATATCTTCCCTCACAAAAACACACTCACCTTTGCAAAATTGCTCACGCCTGCTGATGGAAAAATAAAAATAAATGGTAAGCATGTGACAAGGGCTCCATTTTAATTGTCTTGGGCCTGTTGTTTTCCTTATATGCGTGAGCTCTCTTGCTGCAACGTACATCTCAAATGTAGCACAGGAGAAAGCAAATTGCCACTCCTTGGCATGTCTCCCCTTCACGCTGGTGGCTTCATTTTGTTTTGTTATGGCTTCATGTTTGAACAAGTCTTCATTCTCTAATCTATGTGAGGCCCCTCACGAACTGGCAGATCCTCATTCATTGCGCAGGGTATCATTTAACTAATGTAAGCCCCAAAAATTAGTGCATGAAGCCTCCATCACGTGCCTCCAAAATGTCTATGCGCAAGGCATCTCTTTTCTACACAGGCCACTATGTATATTGAATGTCATATAAATAGTTTCCACGGGCATCCTCTTATTAGTGTGACCTCCTTCAATGCCTAACACAGGCCTCCTCCTTTCCATTTTGCCTTCTCACGCACTGGCTTCTTAACCTTGCATTTCATATTTGTTCTGTTGAAAATGTGCCACTTCTAATGAAATTCAACATGCTGGAAACCTCCCGTTTAACACTTTGTATAGGGCATGCCCCTTTTCAAATATCCTGCTGGTAGTTCAAACTTCTACACTGGTACTCCACCGAAATGTGTTGACCTAGAGCATGTCATCCCCTAACCCTGCAGACGTTATGTTTGGGTGTACACACACACCTCAATGCATAATGAAAAGGTTTAAACAATACCGGTTGAAAGCTCTGGCAGTCTTCTCTTACCTTACGCATAGCACTAAGGGACCTGCGCAATTCCATGGAGGCTCATGAACCTCCTGTTAAACTCATAGCTCCCCCTCATAACACCATGCAAACAACACATAAGGAAGAGACCATGAAATTTGATGGAAACAATGCGTGAGCATGATACATGGCTGTTGCGTGCAGGGCATGCCTCCATCACCTATGTGTTCCGAGGGAAAACTTAACAACACCCTTGATTGGAGTATATGCGCTCATCCCCCTTTCCTTCATAATGCTTCACCAAAACCTTCAGCATAATGAAAATTGGAGCGCAAGTGATGGACATTCACGCCATTGGCTAAACATGTTTATCCAATTTAGATTGTACAAGCTGTTTGAATCTTCTCAAAAATAAAACTTTGAGTGCAGATTTAATTATTCAGAAGATGGTTTGCAAAAAGATGAATAAACATCATCATGTCTCAACTGGTCACTCGAATAGCCCTACCATCCGGCAAAAGGGCTCCTCCCCCAATCGTGAAATAAGGTTTAGATCAAGCACTCCTTAATCTTATTTCAAATGGGTCTATACTTTTAATAATGATGTCATTAACTTCTTGCCAAATGAATTTTCGTTAACAGATTCTAAAGCCCTAATAAAACTTTCAACTACAAACCCACTGCTTCATTTCTCATGGTGGCATATCTTTGAGAACCTTTATCAAATAGTTCAACACCACGGGTCATGAATCCATACCCTTTTCTACATGTTATTCTGTAATTTTTCAAATCTTTCACATCATCACAGATTGTTTTCAGAAAAATGAGGCAAGCTGGACCCCAAGCGGGTCCGGCCTAAAAAAATTTTGAACTCAAACAGCTGGCTGTGAAAATGATTTAGAATGACTGGCGCCATCAACCGGATCCGACCCAGATAGCCGGAAGCATTTAAAAACTTCACATTTTAATACCTTGCCAGTCACCAAATCTTAATAAGTCGTCTCCAGTCGCCTTTAAAAACACTGCTCAAAACTATGCATTGGAAGCTGAAACTTGGCGAGTACCGACCTTGTCCCATAGACAATCTCCCTGCCAGACGGCTTCATTTAATAATGAACGAGTCGTGAGATATTAAAACTTGAAAATACCATTGAGAATTTGTCAGCAAGCAAAAATTGAAAATCATTGCCGACTGCCTCGAAAAGAGATGATCTAAAAATATCAAACGGCGAACTGGAGAGGAGCCACTGAAACTGGAAGAAATTTCATATGCAAGGATCGAAACGAACCAACTGCCAATTGGAGATGATCATCCATTCAAAAGCTATGAATTTAATAAAATGGCTAGTTTAGAGAATTATCCTATCCGCACTTTCGTCATTATAAGACCCTTTTTTTTCTGACCTGGCAATCCTGTCAAACAGAACCTTCACGGTCTAAAACCCTGGAGGAAGATTCTCTTTCATACACAGAAAACATGTCCATGGTCAGATTCATCAAACGATCAACTGATTATCAATTATTAATCTCCAAAGTTGACTAGTTAAAACATCCTAAACTGAAACAATCAGACTCGTAGAAATTGCATTCGGAATTGATCGAGCAAAGTGATCAATTGGATTCATCATAATCTGAAATTTATCAAGGTGAATCACCTTCATGTCTACATCATGGAACACCATTCAATTATGCTTGACCTCGATCTGGGCATAAATAGCAAGATCCCAAAGTGAGCCACTCACAAAACCGAACTGTGTACTACTGAAGAAACTTAACAATCTGCAATCTGAATGGCCCTGGCAAACATGTCAGACGGGCACATGGGAGGCTGAAAATTGGCATGGACGCTCTTTCTCATGCCTATAGTATGATGAAACAATCAGAATGCTATGAACAATCATGACATTCAAGATACAACATCACGAATAGGGCCTCCAACTAAACTGTGTAACTGATCGTTATTTAAATGTTAGAAGCAACAAATGGGATCAGATTGATAAATTGCTCAAATAGATTCATCATGATCTGAAAATTTTCATGGTAGTACTTTTTCATGATTAGAATATGGGGGAACATTTAATTATTTATGACACTCAATCAGGTGCAAGTTGCAAGGCTTCAAAGTAAGGCATTAAGAAATCTGCACTTTCTCATTCTGGAAAACTTAATTAATTTCAAACAGAATGGCTTGGGAAAACCTATCAAATGAACTCATAAGAATCTGCATATGGAAATGGAGATTCTCTCTCATGCCTACAACACCTCAGACCAATCCTTATATCATGAAACATTATCAGGTCAAAGATGCAATCATGCAAAGTAGGCCATTTGCTACAACCAGACAATATGCAGAATGCAGATTTAAGGTGAACACCTTTAAACAACTATCTCCAAAACTCATCAGAACTTAACTTTGAAAGTTGTAACCCAATCTATTTACTCCATGATAAGTTTTGCACATGTTCCCAAATTGGCATGTCATGAAAAACATCAAGTCACGCTTTTCTTGCACTTCAAGTAGGCAACTTTGAAAAGTTTTCAGGGGTACTCACCTTGCCTTAGAGAAAATTCTAACTTGGTCACTCCAAATTTGTGCCAAATTTGCGAGTACCAACAATGGCTCTGTCTGGGGACACGTGCCCCTTGCAGGCACGTAGAGAATTTAGAATATTTGGTTAAGCAGACCACCCAAAAACATACATCAGATTTCTCGCTCTCATCTAAAAACTCGGGAACCTTTATTGAAAGAAACACACCACACTACTGAAAGAAAAGTAACTATACAATGAGCACTTTATGTACAAATAGCCCAAAGCCATCAAACTGAAACCACCTCTTACCTCTATCAAATACTTGATTCTCATTTCCATGGATCAAAGGTAAGCTGAGATTATTGCTCCTATCTGTCTCATCAAACATATGTTCCTTTCTCATCAGCTTGCAAACTTGGTCAACACTTTCAACACTAAACATCTGATCACTAATATCAAACTGAAAATGCTTGTCATTTACTTTCAAATCATCACTAAACTGAAAAGAGAAGGAAAATGATTCAAGATGAAAACTGGAATCGGCAAGCACACTTTTATCACTAGTTTGCATGAATGAAACTTCATTTTCAACAAGAGCTCGCATACTATGATGAAATGCATCCAAGTAAAATTCAGATCGAACACTTTCATACTGAAGAAAACATTCATCAGTATTATGGACTTTTGAAAATGAAACACTAAGAGATAATGCTTCACTTGAGAGCTGCACACTTAAAGAAGTAAAATCAGATTTACCGTCCCCCTCACCATCATAACTTGATTCCAAATCTTCCACACAAGGCAAACTATAATCTAAAATTTGATCAACACATGAGTCTTCATATTCATCATAAATGACATCAGTGCATTCATCTTTAGACTCACATATACTATCGCTTAGTGGACAACTTGATTCAAGAATAGGGATAGCGCTGTTACACTGAACAACAACCATTTCAACCTTCTCACACTCAAGAAGATCAATATCAAAATTTATATCCGCTGCAAACAAAAATGAAGAGGTACTTTCTGGTGCATACTGCTGAAAATCAACATCCAAGAGTTCTGAAATCTAATCACTGTTCAATACAACTTCATCTTCATCAATCATACTTTCCTGTGGACTACATGACTGATCATGAGAACATTCAGTTACTTCTTCATTAATAACAAAATCTGAACATACAGACATGTTTTCATCACATATATCTCTTTCATAACTAGAAGTTGAAACTTGAAAAGCTTGAAAAAGAGCACAATCTTCATCAGATGCATTGTAACCATTTTCATGGAACTCATTTACATCCCCCTTAGTGCTGTCCTGAAAGTACCCTTCATTGACAAAATTGTCTTCAATCCAAGTGTTACACATATTAATCTTTTCATGCATTGAAAACAAATGATCTTTAGAATCATGAAGAGCCTTATCACTTAATGATGCATCTCCTTCATCCTGATTTTCATTGTCTTCATTGTCAGCATCATAAAACTCAAAACAAAATGTGTTTTCAGACTTAACACCACAAGCATCTTTCAACAACTTGTTCATTTTTACAGCAGCCAACAATCTTAAATCCACAAGCCAATCAACCGACTTGGGCATGTAAATGCTACAAAATAATTTAGGCCATGAGGATTCCTTGGGTTTGAGAGAAAGGGGAATGTCTATGATTGAATCAATGAATCTTCTACAACACAAGACAAGAGTTTCTCCCCTATCCCCTTTCATTTTATCTCTGATATAAATGAGGATATGCTCCTCAAGCCTTGTTTCCAAATCCTCAACTTCCTCAAGAACTTCTTCCAAGACCGTTGAGTTTGATTCAAATATGAACTCCTCATTCAAATCACACCAACTCACATCTTCAGTGGGATCCATTTTTTTAACGTGATTTTATGATTTCTTCACAAAGATTTGGTTACAAAGTTCTTGAAACATACATACTCAATACTGAAATGAAACTAAAATCCCAGCAGTGAAGTAAGCACAAAAATATGTTTTATCCTTTTCTTGGTGACTTTCTTCACCCAATAAGGAACATGCATAAACTAAAAAATATATTGTATCTCATACTTTAACTTTCACACTTGAGGAGCACTGATTGCCTTTGATCCTTTTGCTCATCTTAAAACTGAAACTCACCCACAAACTGAAAAGTAGGGATGCTGATCCACTTCATGTCTCGTATCCTTTCTTCACTAAATACACTTTCAAAATAGACAGAAAAAATCTGCACCACTGGTGCAGAGACAGAGTCGCCACCCAAATAAGATTGGGAAAAATATAAAGTTTTGCAAGGAACACTCACAAAGCTTCAACAATGTAAACACCAATTCTTTCCTCAACAAGACACTTTTAGATGAAAGATTTTACCTCAAAGACAAAACAATATACTTCTATACTCCAGACTAAAATCAATACAACTCTATGCAATTTCAATGGACAAACTTACTGGATATGACAAATGAGAAGGCTAGGAGTCTAGCTCAACTTGTACTTGCATCATTTGTAAGATTTATGATGCTACTCCCCAGTAGAGTCACCATTTTGTTGGTTCCCCAAAATGGGAGTTTAAGCTCTAACAGGCAACCAATACATCTACAGATTTTGAGGATTGGTTAGATCCAAATATTTTGTTCTAGAGGTGATTGGACCAACTATAGGGTCTTAGTATGCCCTCTTCTACTTCTGGCTCTACAAAACCAAGGCGGGTTTACTTGGTCCAAGGTATTCTCTTTCTCTTTGGGACCTTAAATAACAGATAAATGATAAGAAGATTTAAGTATCAACCTAATACTCATAGGGTCTTTCCATTATCATAGGTAGGACACTTACAAACAGATATTCGATAAATTTGTATCAAATGGGGGAATAAAATAGAACCCTATCAAACACAGATCTTTGTAAAAGGGACTCACTACTGACCAGTGTCTTATCCATTGGGTAACACCTCCACTGGAAGATTGTTATACATAAACAAAATATTGAAATCCGAAAGATTGTAACCTTCTGAAAATACTAATCACCCTCTGGTGGATTTTATCAAAAGATCCCTAGGTTTACACTACTTACTGGTGTATCCTTAAGTAAAACTTTAGAGAATTTATGTCACATTCAAAGCTTATTTAATCTGATCCTGGATCAGAGTTGAGAAATATAAACATACACACAGAGATTATCCATGTAATGAATTGGAACAATTCATAACTCAAATAGAAATACTCAAGGAGAGATATAAACCTTGGATTTTATTTCAAATGTCACATCAGTATTATGTAAACAAAATGCTTTCTAGTGCAACTTTATGAATATTCAACCAAACCAGCAATACTACTCTTTACAAAAACAAGCTTAATAGAATCTATAGTACCCTAGACTGAGAGCAAGGTCATCAGTCAGTGTTATGAGACTGAATAGAAGAATAAAATTACATCTCCTACCCAGCCCACAGAGCACTTGGGACCCAGAAAATGAATTAAACTCTAGGAGTTAAGCACAGCTTCAAACCCCCTATGGAGACCAGCATTTCAAAACCATTACAACAATGAGAAAATCTTGTATATATCCCCCCTGGAAAGAAAACCTCAAAGATATTTATGTTATGACACCTGTATCTTTCTAGAAAGATCCAATTTGCAAACCAGTTCATTTCCCACCAAAATTGATCTCGGAAACAAAAACACTTATTTCTCTTTCCTGTTTTTCCAAAACTAATTTCTGATGGCGCCAATCTAACCGTCATCTCGTGGCATTTCCAATGGTATATTACACTTACATATTTGAGTAAAAACTCCATCTGGAACATCACTTTCAAATTTCAACTTCATCACCAACATACAGATTAAAATTTTGAAAATAACATAAAATTGAACTTTATCAATTTGTTTAAAAATCTGCACATTGATTTAAATCAGGTGGGTCCCACATGTGCCATGTGGCACAGTCTGATTCACCTAGTCGACCATCTCATCACCACCTGGACGCCATGTTTAACCTTTGCCACTTGGCGCTGCTTGATTGGCCCGCATATCCACCTGGGCAACTACAACTGAACCAGACTGCCACCTCACCAGAGTGCCATATGGCGGCCTGGCGCATGATCTCATGGGCTCAGAATGGCACATGCGATCATGTGACCACGCATGGATGAGTGCACAAATCCCAAGGTCATCATTCCTGCACAATACACAACTTGTCAAAAAGACTTTACTTGCACACCGGGCCCACTCGCCACATAACCACCAACTATACTCTAAGTCAAACGGCTCGATATCTCTACACGCATGAGCCGGGTCCACACAAAGCCTTCTCTCTTTCTTTCTTTACAATACAATATGGTAGTGTTTCTTTTAAACACTTTAGAAACACCATGTGGAACAAATGTGGGACTAAAGAGTTCTATGTACCTATGCATAAGCCATATCTTCCCTCACAAAAACACACTCACCTTTGCAAAATTGCTCACGCTTGCTGATGGCACACTAAAAATAAATGGTATGCATGTGACAAGGGCTCCATTTTAATTGTCTTGGGCCTGTTGTTTTCCTTATATGAGTGAGCTCTCTTGCTGCAACACACATCTCAAATGTAGCACAGAAGAAAACAAACTGCCACTCCTTGGCATGTCTCCCCTTCACACTAGTGGCTTCATTCTATTTTGTTATGGCTACATGTTTGAACAAGTCTTTATTCTCCAATCTGTGTGAGGACCCTCATGAACTGGTAGGTCCTCATTCATTGCGCAGGGTATCATTTAACTAACGCAAGCCCCAAAAATTAGTGCATGAAGCCTCCATCATGTGCCTCCAAAATGTATATGCACAAGGCATCTCTTTTCTACACAGGCCACTATGTATATTGAATGTCATTTAATAGTTTCCACGGGCATCCTCTTATTAGTGCGACCTCCTTCAATGCCTAACAAAGGCCTCCTCCTTTCCATTTTGCCTTCTCATGCACTGGCTTCTTAACCTTGCATTTGATATTTGTTGTGTTGAAAATGTGCCTCTTCCAATGAAATTCAACGTGCTGGCAACCTCTCGTTTAACACTTTGTAGAGGCCATGCCCCTTTTCAAATATCCTGCTGGCAGTTCAAACTTCTACGCTGGCAATCCATCAAAATGTGTTGATCCAGATCATGTCAACCCCTAACCCTACAGACGTTATGTTTGGGTGTACACACACACCTCAATGCATAATGAAAAGGTTTAAACAATACCGATTGAAAGCTCTGGCAGTCTTCTCTTACCTTACGCATAGCACTAAGGGACCTGCGCAATTCCATGGAGGCTCATGAACCTCTTGTTAAACTCATAGCTCCCCCTCATAACACCATGCAAACAACACATAAGGAAGAGACCGTGAAATTTGATGGAAACAATGCGTGAGCATGATACATGGCTATTGCGTGTAGGGCATACCTCCATCACCTATGTGTTTCGAGGGAAAACTTAACAACACCCTTGATTGGAGTATATGCGCTCATCCCCCTTTCCTTCATAATGCTTCACCAAAACCTCCAACATAATGAAAATTGGAGTGCAAGTGATGGACATTCACGCCATTGGCTAAACATGTTTATCCAATTTAGATTGTACAAGCTGTTTGAATCTTCTCAAAAATAAAACTTTGAGTGCAGATTTAATTATTCAGAAGATGGTTTGCAAAAAGATGAATAAACATCATCATGTCTCGACTCGTCACTCGAATATCCCTACCATCCGGCAAAAGGGCTCCTCCCCCAATCGTGAAATAAGGTTTAGATCAAGCACTCCTAAAACTTATTTCAAATGGGTCTATACTTTTAATAATGATGTCATTAACTTCTTGCCAAATGAATTTTCGTTAACAGATTCTAAAGCCTTAATAAAACTTTCAACTACAAACCCACTGCTTCATTTCTCATGGTGGCATATCTTTGAGAACCTTTATCAAATAGTTCAACACCACGGGTCATGAATACATACCCTTTTCTACATGTTATTGTGTAATTTTGCAAATCTTTCACATCATCACAGATTGTTTTCAGAAAAATGAGGCAGGCTGGGCCCCAAGCGGGTTCGGCCTAAAAAATTTTCGAACTCAAATAGCTGGCCGTGAAAATAATTTAGAACGACTGGCGCCATCAACCGGATCCGACCCAGACAGCCAGAAGCATTTAAAAACTTCACATTTTAATACCTTGCCAGTCGCCAAATCTTAATAAGTCGTCTCCAGTCGCCTTTAAAAACACTGCTCAAAACTACACATTGGAAGCTGAAACTTGGCGAGTAATGACCTTGTACCATAGACAATCACCCTACCAAATGGCTTCATCTAATAATGAACGAGGTGTGAGATATTAAAACTTGAAAATACCATTCAGAATTTGTCGGCAAGCAAAAACTGAAAATCACTGCCGACTGCCTCGGAAAGAGATGATCTAAAAATATCAAACGGCGAACTGGAGAGGAGCCACTGAAACTGGAAGAAATTTCATATGCAAGGATTCAAACAAACCAACCACCAAGTGGAGATGATCATCCATTCAAAAGCTATGAATTTAAGAAAATGGCTAGTTTAGAGATTTATGCTATCCGCACTTTCGTCATTATAATACCCTTTTTGTCTGACCTGGCAATCCTGTCAAACGGAACCTTCACGGTCTGGAACCCTAGACGAAGATTCTCTTTCATACATAGAAAACATGTCCATGATCAGATTCATCAAATGATCAACTAATTATCAATTATTAATCTCCAAAGTTGACTAGTTAAAACATCCTGAACTGAAACAATCAGACTCATAGAAATTGCATTCGGAATTGATCGAGCAAAGTGATCAATTGGATTCGTCATAATATTAAATTTATCAAGGTGAATCACCTTCATGTCTACGTCATGGAACACCATTCAATTATGCTTGACCTCAATCCAAGCATAAATAGAAAGATCCCAAAGTGAGCCACTCACAAAACTGAACTGTGTACTACTGAAGAAACTTAACAATCTACAATCTGAATGGCCCCTGCAAACATGTCAAAGGGGCACATGGGAGGCTGAAAATTGGCATGGACGCTCTTTCTCATGCCTATAGTATGACGCAACAATCATAATGCTATGACCAATCATGACATTCAAGATACAACATCACGAACAGGACCTCCGACTAAACTGTGTAATCGATCCTCGTTTAAATGTTAGAAGCAGCAAACGGGATCAGATTGATAAATTGCTCAAATAGATTCATCATGATCTGAAAATTTTCATGGTAGCACTTTTTCATGATTAGAATATGGGGGAACATTCAATTATTTATGACACTCAATTAGGTGCAAGTTGCAAGGCTTCAAAGTAAGGCATTCAGAAATCTGCACTTTCTCATTCTGGAAAACTTAATTAATTTCAAAGAGAATGGCTTGGGAAAATCTATCAAATGAACTCATAAGAATCTACAAATGGAAATGGAGATTCTCTCTCATGCCTACAACACCTCAGACCAATCCTTATATCATGAAACATTATCAGGTCAAAGATGCAATCATGCAAAGTAGGCCATTTGCTACAACCAGACAATATGCAGAATGCAGATTTAAGGTGAACACCTTTAAACAACTATCTCCAAAACTCATCAGAACTGAACTCTGAAAGTTGTAACCTATTCTGTTTACTCCATGATAAGTTTTTCACATGTTCCCGAATTCGTATGTCATGAAAAACATCAAGTCACACTTTTCTTGCACTTCAAGTAGGAAACTTTGAAAAGTTTTCAGGGGTACTCACCTTGCCTTAGAGAAAATTCTAATTTGGTCACTCGAAATTTGTGCCAAATTTGCGAGTACCAACACCTTGTTAATTGGCCCTCTTCCTTGTAGACTTTGGAGTGGTTATAGAGTCGAAGCATTATTTAAGTTATCCATCAAAGTATAAATCTACAAGTTGAAGATCAAAGGCAACTCCCAAAAGACTGATTCTTGGCTTTGTTGTACTTTTCACAACTCTAGGATGCTCTTAAAGTGTGACCTATCTTTGCATCAATTTGTTAGATACTCTTTGTAGCACATTTGATGCAATGCTCCTAGCTTGACTAGGCAGCCTCAGTTAGGCGAAGAACCCCTAATTGTCCTCTCAGGTATTCATGAGCTTCTTTAGGTAAAGCTTTAGTGAATATGTCTGCTAGTTGTTCCTTTGCATTCACATATTCCATTCAGACCTCTTTATCTTGTACCAGTTCCCTCAAGTAATGATACTTGATGGTGATGTGTTTGGTCTTTGTGTACATCACTGGATTCTTATAGATGTTGATAGCACTTGTGTTGTCATAGTAAATGACAACTGGTTCAGTGATCTCTTCTTTCATGCCTACCAACAATTGCTTTATCCATACCAGGTTAGAACAATTCACTGTTGTAGCCACATACTCAGCTTCAGCAGTAGATTGGGAAATGCAATTTTGTTTCTTGCTTGTCCAGGAAACTAATCTCTATCCAAGAAAGAGAGCTCCACCACTAGTACTCTTTCTGTCATCCACATTTCCTACCCAATTAGCATCATTATATACTCTCAGTTCAAACTTTTCATGCTTCTTGTAGTACAATCCATAGTCACCAGTCCCTTTAAAATATCTCATTATCCTTTTGATAGCTATCATTTGAGTTTCCTTAGGATTGGTAGAGAATCTTGCCACAATCTCAATAGCTAAAGCAATATCTCATCGTCTATGTACAACATACTGCAGCTTTCCAATCATGGATCTATACAAAGTTTGGTTTGCTTCTACAACATCATCATTTTTAGACAATTTTGTCCAGTAGCCATGGGAGTACTTATTGGCCTTGAATCTTCCATATCAAAGGTTTTCAGTATCTCATGAACATATTTAGACTGGGTGATGAAAATTCCTTTCTCCATCTGATATACTTGTAAACCAACAAAAAATTTGATCTCCCCAAACATACTCATTTCAAATTCAGTTTGCATTTCATTAGAAAATTTCTTACACAAGGAATCTTGTCACCCAAATATAGTATCATCTACAAAAATCTTAGCCAACAAGATTCCTTTACCTTCTTCATCTTTCATGTACAGATTACTTGTTTCATTTGTCCTTGAGAATCCAATGTGTATCAGGTAGTTGTCCAGTCTCTCATACCATGCTCTGGGAGCTTGCTTAAGTCCATACATTGCTTTGTTCAGTTTGCAAACCATGTGTCTTTTGTTTGGATCAACAAATCCTTCTAGCTGTTCAATGTACACTTCTTCTTCTAATATACCATTTAAAAATGTAGACTTGACATCCATTTGTTATACCTTGAAATCTTTGTATGCAGCATATGCAAGTAAAGTTCTTACTCCTTCCAATCTAGCTACAGG
Source organism: Chamaecyparis obtusa (assembly GCA_027943335.1). Lineage (NCBI taxonomy): Eukaryota > Viridiplantae > Streptophyta > Pinopsida > Cupressales > Cupressaceae > Chamaecyparis > Chamaecyparis obtusa. The sequence continues at coordinate 818,225 of BSBK01006812.1, forward strand.
GGAAAATGTCTCCCCATAATCTATTCATTCTTCTTGTGCATAGCCTTTTCATACCAACCTAGCTTTGTTTCTTGTGATTTGACCATGCTCATTCAGCTTGTTTCGGAACACCCACTTTGTTCCAATGATATTTTTATTTTCTGGTCTCGGCACCAGAGTCCAGGTATCATTCATCTCTATTTGGTCTATCTCCTCATTCATTGCTTGTATCCATTCTTCATTTTCTAATGCCTCCCTTGTTGTCTTAGGCTCAAATTCACATATTAAAAATGTTGGATCTCTTGTGTTTCTTCTAGTCAAAACTCTAGTATCTTTGTCTCCAATGATCTATTCAGGCTTGTGATGTCTCCTTACATATTGTGCTATAATAGGTTCTACTCTCCTTTAATCTTTCTCTTTAGGTTCACCAACAAGATTGTCAGATTCAGCTTCTGAATGCTTAGCAACCTCTTGTTGATACTCGACAAATTCCTCCTATCTCTCGACATGTTCTTCTTCTCTCTTGGCATTGTTTTCCTGATGCTTGGCATTTCTTACTCAAGACTCGGCATCAGGTGCAAGTTTTTCACTTACCTCTCCTTCCTCTATATACATAAAAGATCTGTAATCTTATGGTTCTCTTTTGTTGTCAGCTTCATTTTTCTCTGCATACTCATCAACTTTGACATTCACACTTTCCACAATTTTGTTAGTGTTAGAGTTCAAACACTTATAAGCTTTACTTTTTGTGGAATAGCCTAGGAATATGTGCTCATCACTTTTAGCATCAAATTTTCCATTCCTATTGTCCTTTAGTATATAGCATTTTGTTCCAAAAATTCTAAAATACTTTACATTAGGTGCATACCCATGCCATAACTCATAAGGTGTCAAATTTGTACCTTTTTAAATCTATACTTGATTAAGAGTATAAACAGTTGTACTTACAGCTTCTTTCCAGTACTTTTATAGAACATTCTTTTCAATCATTAATGTCCTTGCACAATCCATGATAGATTTGTTTCTTCTCTCTGCTATACCATTCTGTGGAGGAGTTCTTGGTCCAGACATTTGTCTTTTGATCCCTCTATCATTGCAAAACAAATTAAATTTATTGGATATAAATTCTCCACCTCGGTCAGATCTCAGACACTTCAGATTTCTACTTGTCTCCTTTTCAAACTTAGCCAAATACCACTTAAAAAAATTAAAAGCATCAGATTTTTCTTTTAAGAGCATTACAATCATCATTCTGGTATAACCATAAACAAACAAGATAAAATATCTAGCACCACAATAGCTTTGTACACCCATAGGTCCACAAAGGTCAGTATGAACCAAATTTAAAGCATTCTTAGAAGTAAAAGTCTTCCTATTGAAACTAGACTTTGTCATCTTACCCAACTGACATTGTTTGCACATTACATTCTCAGGTTTCTTCAATCTAGGCAGACCTCTCACTTTCTTCTTCTTACTAATTTCTACCAGATTATCAAAGTTAACATGACATAGCTGCTTATGTCATAACCAAATATGATCAAGTTGTGCAATCATACATGTTTCTTCAGATAGGTCTAGATAGAACAAATTACCTCCATTCTGTTCTCCACTTCCAATCACTTCACCAGTGGCATCAAATATTTTGGCCTTCTTGTGATAAAATTCCATTCGATAGCCAGTGCTATTAAGTTGTGCAACACTCAGCAGATTATAGTTAAGACCCTCAACCCAATAAAAATTTTCACAAGTGATCTTATCAGTTAGCTTAATCAATCCTTTACCTCTAACATAACATGGTGCATCATTACCAAATTTCACACTTCCACCTTTATAATGATCTAAGGTATCAAACTTACTCTTGTCACCAGTCATGTGGTGTGAACAACCACTGTCAATAATCCAGTTATCATTTTTGTTCACATAAGATATCAATGCAATTTTCTCATCCTCATCAGACTCATCTTTCATTGCAACACAGACAACCTCAATTTCAAAATCATCACTATCAGTGTCAATTTCTTCTTCGGAAATATAGCAGGATTTCTTACCTTTTCCTTTGTAGTCTGTGTACCTTTGGTAACCTCTATCCTCTTTTATGTCTTTATGCTTGCTATCTCTTTCTTCATCCTTATCATCCCTGTTAGGACATCTAGCAGCTATATGACCAACTTTACTACATGAAAAACATATAATAGGGAGTTTACTTTTATACTTTCATTTTCCCCTTCTCAGTCTTCTAGCCATAAGAGCTTCTAGATCCTCAAGTTCTTCATCAAATGTGTCACTTTCACTTTCACTCTCACTGATGCATCTTTCTTTTTCCTTCTTTGACTTACTCAAAACCATTTGTGGCTTAAAAGAAGATTCAACATTAGCAACAGTGAAGTTATCATAGTTAGAAAGTTCAAAAGTAGTAAGCTTACCAACCAAACTTTCCAAAGTAAGAGCATTGTTAGGGTTACATCTAGATTCCTGAATTGCTAAAATTTTGATAGCATAAATAGGATGTAGAGTTCTCAATACTTTTCCAATTATAGTTTCATCATCAATAGTTCCATTTCCTCCTCTAATAGCATTTACAACTTCTTTTATTCTACCACAATATTGTGCAATATTCTCACCTTCTAGCATTCTCATTTCATCAAATTTACCTCTTAGGATCTTAGCTTTTTCTCTCAGTACATTTATGCCATCGCCATAGATGTTTGCAAGATTGTCCCACATTTTCTTTGCATTAGTGTAGTCTTTGATGTCTTCAAATTCTGGATAACTTAGGGTAGAAGCAATCTCCAACATTGCTTGGTTGTGCTCTTGTTTAGCTCTCATCTCCTCGCCAGTTAGAGGTGCAATAGGTGTGACATAATCATGCTCAACATAATACTTTGCAGAGTCACCAATATTGGCCAGATGAAGCTTCATTAGGCTTTTCCATGCATGGAAGTTCTCCTTATTTAGCTTCGGTACCTCCTTCTTATACATCCTAATAATTTTCTCAAAGTACCTTTAAAATTATTCTCTGTAAGCACCAATAGCTCTGATACCAATTATTAATATGATTTAGAACAACAAAGAGGGGGAGTGAATCAGTTGTTCTCAAGTCCAGATGTATAAAATAAACTTTAAAAGTCTTCAACAAATCAGATCCAATAACCAACAACTACTCAGACATTACTGATTGCATAATAGAAACATATAACAATGCAATCCACTTATCCAATAGTATCTAACTTGTAAAACACAAAAATTTTCAAACCAAAACATTCACACAAGTATTAACACTAGGATTTATAGTGGAAACCCAATTTGGGAAAAACCACTTTGTAACATGTTACTATTATTTTCACTCTTCTAAAGTGAGCTCTGTGAAAATCCAACCCTATCAAAGGTTACAAACACACTTTCAAGTGTGACCTGGTTAAAGGATTCAAACCACTCTGTTCAAAGTGTGCCTTGTTATAGGACATACATACATCTCATTAGAATGCAACCTTGTTCAAAGGATTTATAAAAATGACTCTTAGGTCAATCACTGTTAAAAGGATTTTGACTGATACAATGCTAAGAAAGTAACAGTAATATTGATCTGAAAAACATACAACTCACTTTGCAAATATCAAATCCAATTCCGTACACATATGCTGGCTTTACTGACTATGAACCTTTGCCATCCCCATCACTAATCTGCTTAGAAATCCCTTCAAGCAATCACAACACTTCTCCTTTAGCCTTTTCTGCTTATACAGTCAATAACATCAACAATACTTCCAACATCCTCTTCTCTTTCAACCTCATGCTTAGGTTTCCTTAATACTTCCTCAATTAGGTCAATACATCTTTTGTCACTTAATCTCCTTCATAGATCTTAGGGTTAGGTCAGATTCATCGAATCCTTCAAACTTTATGTTCTTCGTCCATCCTTCTAGAAATATCTCAAATCTCCTTGTAGATTTACCATAAAACATTTTACAGTGCATTAAATTCTTTCATACAATCAATAAATAAAGTACACACGATTTACATAATCTATGAATTCAACTATGTCGACTGGAAATCTAAATTCATCCTCAAATGTAAATTGCTGACACTCAATCAAAAATATTAGAGGTGTCGATTCCAGCTGACCTATACACAACTTGCGATGCTTTGAAAGAAAGTGTTGATAAACTTGTTCCTAATAACAAAGAATCTTCCACTAAGCAAACAAACATGGCATCTACATCCAAAATGGAAGACAGTGCTAAAGTAGTTAAAATCAATGATAATGGCATGGGAGAATACACAATGGAACTTGTTTTATCTCTTACATCTCTCCTGTTGTCCCCAAAATCTTATGGACAACCTTCTAACAAAGTGAAACCCACAGCTAAAGAATCCCATGTCATATTCAATGGTAGCTTTGTCATAGAACAAGTATCTAAACAAGAGTTTAAGGAAGAAGAAGTTGTGTTTGCATCGTTATACAAGGATGAGCCTCAATCCCAATCAGTCTAGAAATGTGACTCCACTTCAAGCAAAATTCCTCAGAAGTCATACGGACTAGGGGACAAATTGATCACAAAAATGGGATAAACTGGAAAAGGACCTCTAGGACTACAAGGTAAGGGTCTTCTATCACCTCTTGATCACCATGGTCAAACCTAAAAAATGCACAATAGAGGGGGAGGGGGTGAGTCAGTATTTAAACATAGACTTTTAAAACTGAGAAGAAGAAATCAAGAAAGCACACAGCAAAGACAACAAGACACACAAAGTTTTCTCGTGGAAACCCAAGATGGGAAAAACCATGGCATCACTAATCCAATGGGCAACAACCCATTTTAAACTAAGAGCTAAAACTCTTAACTGGCTTCAACCAGTATACTCAAGGCAACAACCCCTTCTTACAAAGAGCTACAACTCTTGACTGGCTTCAACCAGTATACTAAAGGCTACAACCTTACTCAAATAAAAGATATTAGGATTACAACACAAAAGAAGTTTTATGTCTTTACGGAAATGTAAAGACCCCTGATTATAAGAACTTAGAGAAAGTGGATGTAATCTAAATCTCCCCTCAAGACTGCTCCCCCACAAAACTGTCCTTCAAAACAAACATTTACTTAATGCCTGATAATTTTCCTGCCTTTACTGTCAATCCCTTAGACATCTGCCACTCTGATTTTCTATGCAAGTATATTCAAGGTTTCTTTATCTCCCAAAATTAACACATTGAATCTTCACAAAAATCACCACACCCGTAGACACCCTATTTATATGTTTGTGATGTCTATACGTTGTAGTAATCACTTTTGTTGCTTAAGAATACCAGCATTTTAAGTCTGGTCTCACTATTGATGCATGTTGTTGTTATCCTGTTCAAACCTTTTCGATAATAATCTTTGCAGCTCACACCCCACCCAACTAGTTATTCAAACTTCTCCCTGTCTATACACCACAACCTGTGAATCCCTATTTTCACACAGCTCTATACTTTCTTTCTCAGACAAAAATATCTACAGCATGTCGGGCACAACCTGATGTATCAAAAACTAACCCCATGTTTATGTTTATTGCATTCATTACTTGCACTTGCCGTGCTGCCTAGTATGGTTACACACCTTCTATATATTTCACATTGGTCTTTTTATGCGACTAAACCTTAGTCATTTTTGGTATCTTCAAATGTCTCCAGTTACACACAAAAATCTCATCATCTTTTCACGGGCTGCATACCAATGTCTATTTAAAAAAACTTTACCACCTATTTAGTCTGCGTCTTCAAACAACATAGCGCATTCACACAACACCCTCTTTGAGAACGATAGCATGCCTCTAAAATATTCACCTTGCGTCATGTATTTTTTGAACCTACTATTTCCCCGTGTGTGCACTTCTATATTCTTTTCAAGCTTTTACACGACACCTGTTCTCCCGTTTCACAGTGACGTTCTCCTTTTTCGGTACATTTACTTACTCACCACCAAGTTCAATACACTTCTTTCTATTACCACACACCCTTTCATTCTATTTTTAACTAACTTCTTTCGGTTATCCGAGAAACACACATCTATGACTGCCATTTTTTAATCATCCGCTGTATGCGTATGCTATAGCACCAAACCCGAGCCTTTCTTTCTAATGCTCAAAACGTCTATCTTGCCTTCTCTCCGAAATCTACTCAACTATGGTTTTTTGAGGTTGCTTACACTCTCAAAACTGAAAAACTGCCATATGTGCTACCTCCATTGTTTTGGTCCTCTCTATCATATATTTACTTCAACACTCGAGATTGTATTCAACTCCAAATTTTCAATATCAGAAAACCATTTTTTTTGTCACCACAGCACTCAAAAAACTTCTCATTGTCGACTAGTCACACCTTTCATTCTCACCCAAAAGTTGATTAACTCTGCCATTTTTGTAATATTCCCATGTCCTCCAAAAAACCATTGAAGCTTTTGCATTGCATTTCATCTGCAGAAAGAAAACGTTACACTTTTTTCTGGCTCCTTTCTATGTTTGACAGACATATTGTCATGATACATGTCTCCTTTAGATACTGGTCCCTTTTTTTAATTGCCCAACTATTGTCTTTTTCAGTTCTATAAAAACACAACAACCCAAGTCTATCCTCTCAATTGACACCTGTTATTAGCAACCCGGTAGATTTTTTTATCATATGCATTGTGTTTATATCTATCATATAAAATGTCTTGCTATGCACAGCTTTGTGTTTGATGTTTGGGAATTTTTTGTTCTCATTGCTTTTTCATTTTCCCAACCAGTTCTTTATCCTTTGTAACTCTCATATCTTATACTAACATTTAAACAGGGAATGACTACCAAAGATTGTCCACACATCCATTGCAATCATAAACATAACTAACCTGCAGATTCGTAAGAACAAAGAGATGAATCTACAGTCTAACAAGACAAAAGTAACACACATACATGCTTAAGGAGGACCAGTTGTCATATATGAATTTGCCACATGTTAAGAGAGCAACAACTCGGAGCTCTTGCCAAGATCAAATAACAGTCTGAGATGACACGAAGTATCTGATGCACACAGAAGACACCAACATACACCAGCAGCGATAGGATCATCAATGACGTAAAACTAACAATCTCCCCCTTCATGTCATTGATGGCAAACAATTTATGAAAACTGAAGAGCTCCCCTTGAGCCGATGAACTGAACATAAAGTATTGCAAACCTGAAACCGCTCCCCCATAAAACTAAATTGACTGAAACAACTTGACCAAATCTGAATGGATCTCCCTCTTAAGCTCTACTCCCCCTTTGTCATCAATGACCACGAAACACAAAAATACAAGCAGTCAAAAAGATACAACAATGAAGTGCTTCTACCTAAACTGAACCAACCAATTACAGAGGTGGAATCTCTTGAACCTTTCTTCTCCAAACCTTAGTCACTTTAGTTCTTCTTTGTGGTTCAACATTATAAAATAAATCTACATTGTAGCTATTATAAAATCTAGATGTATGGCCAAACTTATTGCAGCTATAGCAGATCAGATTATACTTCCTAAAAACATTTCTTTCATGCTGATAATAATTCTTGTATGGAACAGCTCTACAATCAGCAGCTCTATGTCTAAAGTAATTGCAAGAAAAACAATAGCCATAGAAGAACGGTCTATTTACCTTGTTAGGAGTAGGCTGACTACATTCCGGTGATGAAGAGTTTGGATCAGATTGCATGCCAATACCTTTTTTAATCTTTGGTGGGTCTTTGAGAGCTAAGAACATCATCTAATGTAACCTTACCACTGCTGAAAGACAGTTCTTCACTAGAAAGCATAGAAGTTTTACCAATGTTCCTCATAGCGACAATTTCAACTTCCAACTTGGCAATGTTATCTTCCTTTATTTGAATCTAGTTTTCCAAATCCTCACGAATCTTTTTAGCCTCCTCATTTAGCAATTTAGAATTAGCAAGCTGAGTTTCAGCCTCTCTAAGCGATGTAGCAATCTTTAGCTTTTCAACACTCTCAACTTGTAGAAGATCCACAAGACTTGAATTTTTATTTTTCAGTCTTTTAATCTCAGATAGAGCTGAAATCAATTCAAGTTCAAGGTCTACTTCATCATCTTCATTATCTCCAATTTCTTCAAAACTTGCATCCTCAATAGTCACATCATCAATAGCCATGAACATGACTTCACTTATCCTAGAATTGCTTTCACTGCTTAAAGAATCATCGTTGTCATTTCTTGAAAATAACACCTTCTTCTCATTTTTAGATTTCCAATTCTTCTTGGCAAACCTCCTAGATTTTTGGTACTTGAATTCTTTTTCATCATTGCAGTCTTCTTCTTTATTAACTGGACACTTAGAGGCAAAGTGACCAAGCTTTCCACAGTTGAAGCATTTCACACCAGATCTGTCTTTTTTTTTGTTAAAGCCTTTTTTTAGCCTTCTAATGAGGTAATCTATTTCCTCATTGGAGTCCTCATCTAAGCCTTCACTTGGATTGTTCTCTTTGTCCTTGCTTCTTTTAGAAGCCTTAAATGCAAATTTAGTTTTAGAAGACCCTTCAACCATAGTCCTCATTTTATATGCAGTTAAGATGCCATGTAGCTTATCAACAGTTAGATTGTCTAAATCAGACATTTCTTCAATTGCAGAGACTTTAGCATCAAGTCTCATGGGAAGAGATCAAAGAATCTTCTGAACAACAATCTTCTCTTCAACATCTTCACCTAGACCTCTTAAAGCGTTGACAACTTCATCAACACATAGAAAATATGCAGAAATGTTTTCACTGTCCTTCATTCGGAGACCTTCAAAAATAGCTCGGTGAGTTTGAACTTTAGCCTTTCTGACTTTGTCATCACCTTGATATGCGTTGTGCAATTTATCCCAAATTTTCTTAGCTGATTCGCAATGCATGACCTTTACAAACTCAGCTTCAGTTAGACCACACAAAATTGCATTCATGGCCTTGGCATTGTTCTCAAATTCTTTCTTATCATTAGCATCTTTTGGAGGAGTAGAAGGGATTTTATAGCCATTAACAAGATTGAGGTACACATCATAGCCAAGGGACATAATATAGGTTTTCATACGAACACTCCAGAAAGAAAATTTATTTCCATCAAAGAGAGGAGCACGGTTTGTAGTTAAACCTTCTAAGGCACTTATGATGGACACAAGGATCGAACTCTCAAGATTTTAAGCATAGGAAGAGAGTGACCTCCTCTAATACCAATTGAAAAATGCATAATACTAAGAGGGGGAGGGGGTGAATCAGTATTTAAATATAGACTTTTAAAACTAAGAAGCAGAAATCAAGAAAGCACACAACAAAGACAACAAGACACACAAAGTTTTCTCGTGGAAACCCAAGACGGGAAAAGCCATGGCATCACTAATCCAATGGGCAACAACCCATTTTACACTGAGAGCTGCAACTCTTAACTGGCTTCAACTAGTATACTCAAGGCAACAAACCCTTCTTACAAAGAGCTACAACTCTTGACTGGCTTCAACCAGTATACTCAAGGCTACAACCTTACTCAAATAAAAGATATCAAGATTACAACACAAAAGAGGTTTTATGTCTTTACTGAAATGTAAAGACCCCTGATTATAAGAACTCAGAGCAAGTGGATGTAATCTGAATCTCCCCTCAAGACTGCTCCCCCACAAAACTGTCCTTCAAAACAAACATTTACTTAATGCCTAATAATTTTCTTGCCTTTACTGTCAATCCCTTAGACATCTGCCACTCTGATTTTCTGTGCAAGTATATTCAAGGTTTCTTTATCTCCCAAAATTAACACACTGAATCTTCACAAAAATCACCACACCTGTAGACACCCTATTTATATGCCTGTGATGTCTATATGTTGTAGTCATCACTTTTGTTTTTTAAGAATAACAACATTTTAAGTCTGGTCTCACTATTGATGCATGTTGTTGTTATCCTATTCAAACCTTTTCGATAATAATCTTTACAGCTCACACTCCACCCAACCAGTTATTCAAACTTCTCCCTGTCTATACACCACAACCTATGAATCCCTATTTTCACATAGCTCTATACTTTCTTTCTCAGACAAAAATATCTATAGCATGTCGGGCACAACCTGATGTATCAAAAACTAACCCCATGTTTATTGTATTTGTTCCTTGCACTTGTTGTGTTGCCTAGTATGGCTACACACCTTCTATATATTTCACATTGGTCTTTTTATGCAACTAAACCTTAGTCATTTTTGGTGTCTTCAAATGTCTCCAATTCCACACTAAAATCTCATCATCTTTTCACGGGCTACATACCAGTGTCTATTTAAAAAAACTTTACCACCTATTTAGTCTGCATCTTCAAACAACACAGCTCATTCACACAACACCCTCTTTGAGAATGACATCACACCTCTAAAATATTCACCTTGCGTCATGTATTTTTTGAACCTACTATTTCCCCGTGTGTGCACTTTTGTATTCTTTTCAAGCTTTTACATGGCACCTGTTCTCCTATTTCACAGTGACGTTCTCCTTTTCCAGTACATTTACTTACTCACCACCAAGTTCGATACACTTCTTTCTATTACCACACACCCCGTCATTCTATTTTTAACTAACTTCTTTCGGTTATCCAAGAAACACACATCTGTGACTATCATTTTTTAATCATCCGCTGTATGCATACATTATAGCACCAAACCCGAGCCTTGCTTGCTAATGCTCAAAATGTCTATCTCTCCTTCTCTCTGAAATCTACTCAACTATGGTTTTTTGAGGCTGCTTACACTCTCAAAACTGAAAAACTATCATATGTGCTACCTCCATTTTTTTGGTCCTCTCTATCGTATATTTACTTCAACAGCCGTGATGGTATTCAACTCCAAATTTTCAATATCAGAAAACCATTTTTTCTGTCGCCACAGCACTCAAAAAACTTCTCATTGCTAACTGGTCATGCCTTTCATTCTCACCCAAAAGTTGATTAACTCTACCATTTTTTTAATATTCCCATGTCCTCCAAAAAACCGTTGAAGCTTCCACATTGCACTTCATATGCAGAAAGAAAATGTTACACTTTTTTTCGTCTACTTTCTATGTTCGACAAACATATTGTCATGATACATGTTGTTTGCTTTAGATACTGGTCCCTTTTTTCAATTTCCCGACTATTGTCTTTTTCAGTTCTATAAAAACACAGCAACCTGAGTCTATCCTCGCGATTGACACCTGTTATTAGCAACCTAGTAGATTTTTTTATTATATGCACTATTTTTATATCTATCATATAAAACGTCTTGCTATGTGCAGCTTTGTGTTTGATGTTTGGGAGTTTTTTGTTCTCAATGCTTTGTCATTTTCCCAACCGGTTCTTTATCCTTTGTAATTCTCATATCTTATACTGACATTTAAAAAGGGAATGACTACCAAAGATTGTCCACATGTCCATTGCAATCATAAACATAACTGACCTGCAAATTCGTAAGAACAAAGAGATGAATCTACAGTCCAACAAGACAAAAGTAACACACATACATGCTTAAGGAGGACCAGTTGTCCTATATGAATTTTCCACATGTTAAGAGAGTAACAACCCAGAGCTCTTGCCAAGATCAAATGACAGTATGAGATGACACAAAGTATCTGATGCACACAGTGGACACCAACATACACCAGCAGTGATAGGATCATCAATGACGTAAAACTAACAGAACCAAAAATGATACAAGTCTAGGATATAAGAAGAAGCCTTTCTATCTTAGCAATAACTCCCCACATGTCTTAGAATAGACTGAGTCATCCACAAAAAATCAACTAGAGGAAGAAACAACTTAACAATCTGACAGTAATGATTTAGACACCACTAATGAGCTCATTCCTTATGAGTGTTTTCCTAAAGAAATAAAAGACCTCCTTGAAGCTGAAGATGATCCAGTAAAAAGAATCAATGTAGTAGAAACACAAGAACCTACTATAGAACAAAAGATAGTTGCACCACAAGAACCAACTGATCTCAAAGGAAATCAACCAGACAAAGTAGAAGGGGGTAGCTATTCTGAAATAGATTCTCATGAGTATGAATTCAAATCAAAATCTGAGGGTAACCCTTCTTGGGGTATCCATCCTGACTTTACACACATTCTTAGATTTACTAGAGGCATAGATGAGGAATCAAATGACTATGAATGGGGAGCCATTCTAGAGGAAGATGAGCTTATCATAGAAAAACATATTGATGTTGTTCACCAATATGCACTTAAACCCAATGTAAGTCTAGAGTGAAATAATAAACTTAACGAGTTTGATCCATTGATGGCTGAAGTGGACTCCCATAATGACATTGAGCCTATTCACGAATTAAACATTTTGAGTTGTAATATCACCTTCAAACTCGAGAGTTAGGTTAGGACCAATGATGATAGATCCATATCCATAAACACTATATCCCAATCTTTCACCGCTTTGACTATCCAACATCCTGAACTTCTTGACCAAACCTCCACGAATCTGAGCCAAGGTATGTATACCTTTCCAAATGAATATGCCCTTTCTTGCTACCTCAATTTATTTGAGCCTATGATGACTTCCATTAGTGAACCAAGTGTTAGCATGAAGGAGTCAGACATCAAGTATCTTAGTCAAAAGAATAGAAATAAAAGAAAAAGAAAAGGAGTTTTGAGGGTGAAAACCACTTTGTGGCAGTCTCGGAGCCTACAAAAGTAAAACTAAAAGACGTATCCAAAGGTGAAAACCTCTTTGAGGCACCAAAGGATGAGCTATTTGATGTCCTTTCAAGTCATTTATAGGATAGATCTCCAGTACTGATTGAGCCCACTCAATCTATCAACTTGGGAACAATAGAAGAACCACAGTTGATTCATGTAGCACAATCCTTATCAGAAGAAGAAAAGAAAAAATTTACCACATTCTTAACAGAAAAGAAGATCAACTTTGCATGGAAATATTCAGATATGCTAGGGTTGGATCCTGATCTTATAATGCACCATTTATCTATAGCTCCAAGGGTCAAACCTGTTAAGCAAAAATTGAGAAAGATGCATCCACATGTTGCACTCTTGGTCAAAGTTGAGTTAGAGAAACTACAAAAAGCCGGATTCATCTGAGTTATTGACTATGCTGAATGGATCTCTAATATTGTACCTATTTCTAAACCAGATAAATCAATCAGAGTGTGCACAGATTTCAGATATGTAAACAAAACATACCCTAAGATGATTTTCCATTACCTAATATTGATATGATAGTGGACATGACTGCGGGCTTCAAGATGTATTCTTTAATGGATGGTTTTTCTAGATATAATCAAATAAAAATTGCTCTAGAGGATCAAGATAAAACTGCTTTGTGTGGGGTACCTTCTATTGGAATGTCATGCCATTTGGGCTTAAGAATGCTAGTGCTACATATCAGAGAGCTATGAAATTTATCTTCCATGACATGATGCATCAAACTATGGAGGATTATGTTGATGATACTTTAGCAAAATATATGATAAGATCTAAACATCTAAATGATTTGAGCAAAATACTAGATCGAATGGAGAAGTTTAGTCTCAGACTGAACCCTAAGAAGTGTGCTTTTGGTGTCACTTCTAGAAAGCTCTTAGGTTACATTGTTTCAAAGAAAGGAATTGAAGTAGATCCAGCTAAGGTCAAAGCTATCATGGAGATGCAACCTCCCAAGAATATTAGTCAAATGAGAACATTACAAGGGAGAGTACAATCTATGAGATGCTTCATATCTCAACTAGCAGAAATATCACAACCTTTCACAAAGACATTACATAAAGGTGTGACCTTTTCATGGAATGAGGAATGTGAAACAACTTTAACTATATCAAGAAATATCTACCAAATCCTCCTATTTTGATGCCTCCTATATAAGGGAAGCCTTTGATCTTATATGTCTCTGCCACAGATACATCACTAGGGGCATTACTAGCACAACATGATGAGAACAAGAAGGAAAGAGCTATATACTATATTAGTAGAAAATTGGTAGCATATGAGAAGAACTATACAATGATTGAGAAAGCTTGTCTAGCTATGATCTTTGCATCACAAAAAATGAGACACTACATGTTATCTCATACCACACATTTGGTAGCTAATATTGATCCACTAAAATACCTACTAAGAAAATCTACCCTCACAGGTAGACTAGCTAAATACTTGATGCTCTTAAGTGAATTTGACATTGAATATGTTGAAAGAAAAGCTATCAAAGGTCAAGTAATTATAGATCAACTGGTTGATGCACCTTTGTTTGATGATACACCAATGCAAATGGAATCCCCAGATTCCTCTATCATGAATCTTTCTTCTAGAACATGGAAGTTATTCTTTGACGTTTCCTATACACAGAATGGATTTGGAGCAAGCATATTGTTCATCACTCCTCAAGGATAATCAATCCCTAAAGCATTCAAAATTAAGTTTCCTTGCACAAACAATATTGTTAAATATGAAGCCCTTCTTAATGGCATGAAGATAGAAATTGAGTGGAGAGTAACAGAACTAAACATTCATGGGGAATCACAACTTGTAATACACCAAGTCAATGATGTGTATCAAATGAAAGATGGAAAGCTAATCCCATACAAGGGAATGGTCGATGATCTAAAGAAATATTTTATATCTATCACCTTTGAGAAAATACCTAGAACAAAGAATAAGATTGTTGATGCTATGGAAACACTATCTACTTTATTACAGCAGCCCGAACATGAGCTATGCTACGAGTTCCTCATGGAAGCACTATCTTATCTTGCATATGATTCCCCCGAAACCTACATGATTTTCACTATTGTTGGTCACGAATCATCCCGATACAAAAACCTTTTCTCCTATCTCCAAGACCAGATCATTCTCGATACCTTTAAATGCCATGAAAAAAGATACCTTATCCATAATGCATCCTGGTATGTCATCATTGGTCACGATCTATACAAATGAGGTCTAGATGGTACACTACTTAGATGTTTAGAATGGGAAGAGTCTCAAAGTGCATTAGAGGAAGTCCATGAAGGCATATGTGGGTCACACTCTAATGGCTTAACACTATCCCGAAAGCTTATTAGGGTTGGGTACTATTGGGCTGAAATGGAAAAAGAGGCTATCAAGTTTGCTAAGAACCGTCAAAAGTGCCAAGTACATGGTAACTTAATTCATGCACCAGGGAGAGATCTAATTCCCTTTACTACACAATGGCCTTTTCACCAATGGGCATTTGATCTTATAGGAGCCATACATCCTCATTCTTCTAATGGACATACCCATATTATTACAGCTACAAACTATTTTACAAAATGGGTAGAAGTAGTCCCTTTGACTCAAGTAACCAACAAACAAATTTCAATGTTCATCTTGAACTACATCATAAGTCAGTATGGTATTCCACATTCTATAGTCACAGATAATGGTGGACAATTCAAGAACAGAGACTTAGATGATCTATGTGCCAAATTCAAGATTACACAACATTGGTCATCAATATGCTATCCTCAAGGGAATGGACAAGCAGAGGCTTCAAACAAGAATCTATTGAAAATCTTGCATCGCATAATTAATAAGACAGGAAGAGACTAGCATCTCATGATCAATCTAGCTCTCTAGGCCTACAGAAAAAGTATCAGAACGCCCACTGGGGCTACACCATTCACTTTAGTTTATGGGTCTAAAGTGGTACTGCCTATTGAGGTTGAAATCCCATCACTAAGAATCAGAATGCATGGTCTAGTAACTGATGATGATTACAGAGTGTCTAGGTTGCAAGAACTTGAACTACTAGATGAGTGTAGACAAGAAGCGTATGATCATCTCAGAGTATATCAGAAGATAATGTCTAGAGGTTACAACAAGAAAGTCAAACATAAAGAATTTCAGGTTGGCAATCTAGTATTGAGAGAGAATCCTAAAAATCAATCACATAGAGAGCACAAGGGGAAGTTTGAACCCAACTAGATGGGTCCCTTTTTTATCACTACTACTTTTGGTTCTGGAGCCTATCAACTCTCAATGACTGAAGGAGAACATCTTTGAGAACCAATCAATGTTCTCCATCTAAAGAAATTCTATGCCTAAGGCATTTAGTCTATGGTAAAATATCTTGAAAAAAATAATAAAAATCAGAAAAAGTCCTGAAAAAATGAACATCCTGGTGAAAACCTTACAATAGGCACTGTTAGGGATTTTTCTTGTTGGAATCATATATTTGAATAACAACTTGAAATTATACCTCTTGAGGCTAATTCAAACAAGAGAAAGACCTAATTACTGAGGATTGGATAGGATCCTCCTCCATTTTTGAGTTCCACATACTCAGGTAGGTATTACCTTTGAATAATTACTGATTACACAATATTATAAAAGTGGACATTGATTAGATATTAATCCCTCTAGTGAATCAACTTGAAAAATGCTCGGCATATGATCAGAATCAACTAAATATAGAACTTAACCAAACAAAATATGATTGTGAAAACAACAAGAATCAGTGCTCTAAGGATTGTCATCCTTCTTCCTTTTCTAAGCTAGACTCGAGGAGGGTTAACCTCTGATTCTTTCTCTAAAGAATCACCAAATGTGAACTTATACCACTAGGATACAATTCTTTCTCAAAATATAAATACAATCTTGAAAATGTAAAAATTGGTAATTGAAAAGAATTTTAGTTCTTATAAGGATTGCAAAAGATAACCATTTAAGAAAAAAAAACTTCAAACTAGTTCCTAAATCCAAAAGGGAAAGAGAGTCCTAAATGCAAATCCACAAGCTTCTCTAAGGAAATATAACAGTATGCCTTACATACAATCTAAAATTTGAGTAAGATGCCTTGCAAACTACTCTATCAATCTACTATTATTATTATCAATGTCCCTATAGATATATTTACTCTCAGAATTTGATGACAAAGATTTTAATCCTCTCCTTGAGAGAAACTCATAATCAATCATAGTGGTTGCCTAAAAACTAGTATATTTTAGATGCCTTACATGTAAAACATACAAGAGTAAACATAAGAAACATATAGACAATAACAACAGGAGATAGAAATTGCAGTATATTTATTTTATAGAAGACTTGCAATTTACATAAGAAATCGCATGCTCAGAAATTCAGACACAAAATTCAAAAGTCTGTTTTGTAGCAATTGTAATTGGTTTTTTTTATTATTGTTCAATCCAGAATCCTCAAAAAAATGAGGTTACAACTCTATTTATATCTTGTCTTCAACCATCTTGGAATTCCCTCATTAATAGGAATGCAACAATCTTCAGATGGTTGAAAACCCTAACCCTAAAGAGCATAAGAAATAAAGCATAAAAAAGAAAATACAAAAAGCCCTTAGGTGGTGGAAAGAAAAAACTTTCTTGGACTATTCTGCATCCTGGATCGCTTGATAACTGACACCTTTGTCTACAAGTATTCATGATAGCTTCTTGAGTTTTAATGAGATATGGTGACCACCATCCAGCTAATTTACACCATTCTTAAATGATATCTTATCATCCTTGTGCTCTAAGATTAGGTGTCAGGTCCTCCAGGTGTCCTCTCTACTCATCATCCAAGATATCGAAGTCCACTATAGAAGATTTGATCTTCTTGGGCCTTGTGAGCTCATCCCATGCAGCAACCTCTTCTTTTGTCAGCCATTTAAAGTTCTGAGTGTGTTTTAGTTGTGCCTTCTATCACTCCCACCTAGCATCTGTTAAGGTTTTGACATCTACAACAAACTTAATCAACTCCATTTCTTCTTTTATGGCTTCATCTAGGGTCTTGTTGAACCTTTCCATATCTACTTCATTATTTTCACCTATAAATACCTCTTTTCTAGGCAAGGTAAGATCAAAATCTGATCTCCATTTATCAAGGCTCTTAATGGCACCCTCTACATCTTTAATGGGAGGTATAAACTTATTTGAATTTGAACTGAGTGGGGCTACCTTAGCCTCTATCTGATTTGCTTTGCCTTTAAAAAGTGGCAATATAGCTTTAACTCTATTAATCTCCTCTCCCACTTGTAGGACTGTCTCAGGTATATCATTCCTCAAGGACTGAACCACTACCAATCTCTCAAAAAGTGATGATCTAATAGACCAAGTTGCATAATACCTACTCAAAATTTGTACATAATTATCAACTTCTACCTGTAACTCTGGCAACTTTCTATAAGCATTAAAAAAAAGATCAGATTTATCCTTAATAATATTAATTCTATGCTACAAAATTTTTAATAAGGCCTGTAAGATAGCCTCATTCTTCTCTACATTTATCTTTTCTAATTTTGCAGCTACTTCTTCTATCATCACTTGTGCTTCAACTTTTGTTGTTTGCTCAAGAGGTGCAGGGGCTTCTACAAGAGTATTCATAACTTGAAGCTCTAAGCCTGCTAGAGACTTTTCTAATGCCTTCTCCCTTATTATCTGGAGGTCTCTGTCCTTTAACAATGCACTATAATCCTCTAAAAGGGAGCCATACCTTTCTGAAAGCTTCTTTGTTTTATCTTCATTTAATCTATAAAAATGGGTTAACACTTGAGAAATTTCAAGGTCCCTTGTGTTGTGGATAGACCACACAATTTTATCTCCCTCCATCTATTCTTTTACATTCAAAACTGAAAGTTTTTTGTCTTTGGGATAAAGACTCCACAAGGCCAAAGCCTGATTTCTTGGGCTATAACCAAAGCCTCTTATGATATCCCCTACTTGGGTTTCAAAAGACAAAGATATGTCTTCTTGCCTTTTGATCTGGTCAATAATGAAGTCTGAATACAAGTTCCACCAAGGCACAAGTAGCATATTGCTCTTCTTCACCAATTGTCTGGCCTCATCTGGGGTGAGATTTTCAGCTTTAGGGTCATACTCTCTCAGTTGTTGTACTGCCTCTTCTAGCACTTGACCCTCTTCAATTATTTGTACACTAGATGCAACTTGTTGTTGTTTGTGCCAAATCAAGAAGCTCTTGAATTCCTCTGATTCTATGAAACTATCATCCTTCAAGAAGGCATCTTGTTCAATCATCCTTTCATCTTGGCATAGAGCCAAGGGAAGCTCAACATCTTCAGTCTCAAGCTTCTTTTTTATTTTTTCTTCTCTTATCTTCTTCCTCAATTGGTGATGATGGACACCAATTCCAGGGAAAAGAGCTCCTACCCTATTAGTTTTCTTCACCTAGGAAGACTCACCAACCAATAACCTTTGCTTCTTTGGAGGTGGCTCATTGGTATCTTGGGAACTATGAAGCTCTACAAGATCAATAGTATTTTCTTTATCCTGGTGCCTCTCTGCCATTATTGATTCTAAAGGGGGAATAGTATGCACAGAATAACCATTATCACTACCCTCATCACACTCAGAATCAGAATAGACCTTCTTTTTCTTTTCTATTTCATCAATCTGATCCTCAAATGTTCTCATCAAAGTATTAAACCGAGACATCATTTTCTCAAGCCTTTGAAGATAAGGCAATTTAGGGAAGAAACCACTGAATGCCAGTCCCTTCTGTCTCAACTTCCTCTCCATTGAATACAATTCATTTATTTGGGAGGTTCTCCTTGCTGCTTCATCCTCCTCAATTATGTTTCTTATCACATCTTCCTCAGGAAACTCCTCATGTTTTTTATTGAAAGGAATAGTGGGCATGTAGTACTTCCTAATAGCAGCCATAAATCTATCTATATCTACATACTTGTGGGAAGCAGCATGCATTCTAAACTTTCCCAACCATTCATCAACTTTTCTTAAGGCATTCTTGCCTATTGTAATACTATGTACTCTAAAGTGCCTTGGAGTAATAGTCCCCTTCCTATGTGAAGCCAAATGCTCCCTATCAGTCAACATCAGTTGCCAAATAAATTCTAGAAATGCCACCCTTGGTGGAAAAAAGAATGGTAATATGTGAGGGGGCTGGGGGCATCCATACACTCTAATCAAAGTGTATGTTTCCCAATAATATATATCTCCCCAATTATGGCCCTTATCCCATTTATCAAAAAACTACTTGGGCCTCACCAACTGCAACACTTTGGTAGACAACCTTGACACTTCAATGCCCCTATGGAGGAGGATAGGTCAAACTATCCAATTCTCAAACATACAGAAATCACTCCTCAAAGTAGAAGGGCTCCAAGCCCTTATCTAGAATTGCACTGGACTTTGCTGCCCTCTATACATCATCTATGGCTCCAGGCGATCCATGTTCATAATGTTATAATTGAAGTATAAAATCAAATGCATTAATAAAGAATAATGCATGAATCGGGGTGCAGGACTGGATGGAAAAGCTTTCAAAGCCTGCAAACCCTCATCCATTTTGTTGATCACAAATCCTATGTAATCATATCCCTTCATCACATGGAGACTCTAGGAATCCAACACTATCATCAGAAATTCTAGATTAATTCTTTCTCCACCATCAATTCCTAGCACCTTACACAATCCATATGCATTATATTTTATGTAAAATTTTAGGTCCTTGAAGTAATACGGATTAGACCCAACTATAGGTGCAATGTATTTCCTACTCTCCCAAGGAATGTGAGTTTGAACTTCCTTGGTAACCACAACTGTCTCTCTAATATACCTGTTGGCTAAGGGCTGTAAATTGATTTTGGTGGCCATAGGGACCTGAATACCGAAAGCCCTCATGAATGAACTTCTATCAAGGGTAACCAGAGGAGACCCATCTTCTTTCCTAATTTTTTGGGATAAGGGATCATAGTTGCGAGCTAAAATAATTAGGAGATCTATATCTAAAAAGACTTCGAGAACAATCAATTTCGCTAACCCTGAAGTCCAAGGGTTTGAAACAGGGACTAGAATCTCAACATTTTTATAAAAATACTTGAAAAGGCACATTCCAGTGATGTCTGGCATCCTAGCATCTCTACACTAAGCCAATTCATCAACAAAACACTCATCACTAACCTTTTTGTTTTATGACGAGCCAGGCAAAAAGGTGAGAAATTCATTTGAGAAGCTCTCCTTAGCCTTCTCCCTAGGGCCCTTGTTGGTTGAAGGTTCACCTCCTGTCTGTCGGCTCATGTTGTCTGCAATTTTAAACTCTACAAATTCTGGATGCATTGAAACTTCAGAATTTCTCTAAAAGACCTTAAAAATTCTCTCGCCTAGGCTCTGCAAATGCTTGGTAATTTGAAAGAATGACGATCAACTGTATATATTTTGTAGAATTGAATGCAAAGAATCTGTAAGAGATCGAAAAGCTGTAACAATGTCACTTCCACCATTACTTGGCACATTTCAGAAATTCAATTCACTAGCCATAGCTGAGAAAGTGATAGGTAATCAAATTTAACTTTCTGGCAATCTAGCGACTACAACACTCCTCATAATCATTGAAGAATTTGGCACCATTTGAATAGTCATGGAGATCTGGCGACTATGACAAATCTTAGTTATATAATAGCTTTCACTTTATCTAGAGACCTGGTGATTAAAGGAGAAAATCATAGTCAATAAAATAAATAAAACTTTCAAAATCATCTAGAGATTAAGTGACCCTTTGATTTTTTTGATTTTCCATAATTTGGAGATTTAATGACTATAGTCACCACCTAGTCACTACAAAATATTTCTTCTTTGAATTCATCCCGAGATCTAGCGACAAAGAATCATCACGAGATCTGGCGACAACAGTGTATCTCTTAATCTCTGAAGCCCATTTACTTTTCAAACTTCTTCTTGAGACCTTTTGACTGACCTATTCAGAGATTCGGCGACTGCAGATATGATAACTTTAATTTATCTCATCTAGAGATCTAGCAACTATGGTCAAGCTCACCCTTTCTGTCTATATTTTTCCATATTATGTTAACCAATCTTATGGGGACACATCACAAAATTCGGAAAATGGAAAGTCATATTTCCTTTAACCTTTCGACTATGGTAAACATCTTAACTTTAGTCTCTCAGGCGATTACATGACTAAAGACAATCTCATAATCACCAAACATCTTCCTTAACCTGAGTTAATCCCTGAGATTGAGTGACAAGGCAATTCTCTAGCTCGCAAGATCATTTTTAAACCCACGGTTCAATCCTGAGATTACATGACCACTGCTTGATCTCAAAAAAATCAACGGCCGAGTACAATTATTAGAAAACCCTTCACTTAACTCACATTTGTCTAGCGAACACGCGACTGCAGACATCTCCATGTCGCTGAATATATTTCTTAACTGCGGTTAAAACTGGGGATTGCACAAATACCTTTACTCTCTAAGTTGCTAGAAAAAAAACACTTAACCTTAGTTAAGTCATGAGAATAATCATCAACCGCTAATCAGAACTTGATCGAACGGTCCTCGTTAAGTCCTTGTAGCCTTTGTATCTTGACCGCTTCATTGGGAGATCCGGAGATAACCGCATTGCCAAATCACTGATAGCCAAAGAGAAAACTACTGAGATAAAGAGAATGTGTGACCAAAGAGATCACCAAGTTGCAGGATAAAAAAGATAACCTCTGGAAAACCATGAGACCTGGTAACCAGAAAAATAAACCTCTACCTCACACTTGGAGATTTAGCGACTAACTGTAGATCTCAATACCACTGAATTTTTATATCAATTTCTTACCTCCTCTAGAGATCACCCGATTGAAGGTACTTTGATCTAGAGATCTAGAGACTATAGTTACCCTGCAAATATTTATCATGGTAGTTGCTAGATCTCACAATGATGATCCAGAGACTTGGCGACTAAAGGGATCTGCTAGGTCATTTAAGAACAAGGAATATTCTTTCTCCCTAATGAGATCATGTGACAAGAGGTTTCAGGTATTCGCTAATGAGAAAGGAATATACCAAATAGGTTGGGAGATCACACGACTAACTAGGAAAACTAAAGCGCACATGCTTTAAAAGACTTTTAAGTTATTGAAAAAGGTAATGGCCAAATAGACTTTGAGCAAGAATTTTAGGGTTTTTTGGAATTTTCTATGGCAATAAGATTTGAAACCTAGGGTTTTTACCTATAAATGAAACTTGGAGTTCTTGAGGCCAGGATAAATTGGGAACTTGAACCACAAAAAACCAAGGACAGAGATCAAAACCTCAAAATTTTCACAAACAAAACACAAAAACTAGAAAGACAACTAATAGTGGCTCTATTTGAGGATGTTTAAATGATAGTTTAAGCAAGAACCACAGATCTCTGGGAAAGAAAACCAAAAAAAAATGCTTAACCTAACATAGGAAGAAGAAGACACAACCGAAAGGAAATAGGGCTATACAAATTTACGAGAGACTTACATGTGCATCAAGACTAGAACCTTTAGTTGAAAAAGGGTTTTAAGAATTGCCCATGCACTGGAAACTCAAAACCCTCTCCATCCATATTCTTAATTAAGTAAGAATCTTTCCCAAATCTTTCATGAATTAGTTAGGGACCAAGCCATAATGACTCAAACTTCTTATGTTTCCCTTTGTCCTCTGCTCTTACATTCCATTGAAGCACTAAGTCATCTATTTTGAATTTCTTGGCAATTGCTCTTTTGTCAAAAAGGTACTTCATTATTTGCTGCAACTTGATATTACTCTTTTGACTTTCCCTTCTCATTTCATCTAATTCAGTCAGTTGCATGATTCTATCCCGCACTGGCTCTGATACATCCAGTTCCTCATCTTGAATAAACTTATAAATAGGAAGTAGATTGTTTATGGGTAATCTTGACTGTAACCCATACACAAGTTCAAATGGGGACTTCCCAGTGGCTTTCTTTACTGTAATCATGTCTACCCATAGGGAAAGTTTCAACTTTGAATGCCAAGCTCTCTTATTTCTCTCCAAGGTTTTCTTCAGGATTGTCAAGATGCTTTTATTACTGGATTCAGCTTGTCCATTATCCTGGGGGTGATAGGGAGATGAATAAGATGTCATGATTCCATTGTCCTTACAAAAATCCTTGAATTCATCTGACCTAAAACACATTGCATTATCAGTGATTAACCTCATGGGGACACCAAATCTGGTCAAAATATTGTCTAGTAAGAAATCAATCACTATTTTACTTGTTGCCTTTTTTGTGGGAATAGCTTCAATCCACTTTGTGAAATAGTCAGTTGCAACAAGTATCCAACTGTGTCCTCCACTAGATTTCTTAGCAAACTCTCCTATGAAATCCATTCCCCACATGGAAAAAGGTGCTTCTCCAGTTATTGGATTTAACAATAATGCTCCTGAATACCTTAATTTGGAGGCAAACTTCTGACAGGCCTCACATTTCTTAACAAACTGGAAAGAATCCTTAAACAATGTAGGCCAAAAATAGCCAGCTCTTAAAATCTTATGGGCAGTAGTCTTTGTTGAATAGTGGCCCCCACAAACACCAGCATGCATTTCACTCAAGACCTTTTCTACTTGATACTTGTCAAGGAAAAACAACAAGAATCCATCTCTATTTTTTAAGTACAAATCCCCTTGTATCAATGTATACTTCTGAGCCTGTATTTTCAAAGATCTTTTTTGATTGTCAGTCATATTCTCAGGACATTTGGCATTCTTAATGAAATATACTATATCAGCATAATATGGTTGCATCTCAATACTTGTTATAGTCATGTCTGATATTCCTTCATTGTTAACATGGACTAAATCCATATTCTCCTCAGTCATTAATTTTTCCAAGCCTAGTCCTCTTACTAACTTAGTGATATGGATTTCCAAATTGAATTCTTGAATCTTGGTGATCCACTTGCATCTTTTACCAGTGACTTTTGATTGTGTAAGGACATCCTTCACTGCTGCATGTGGAACATATGCAATGACCTTAGCACAAACCAGATAAGGTCTGAAATATTTTACAACTTTTACCAATGCATATGCCTACTTTTCCATCATTTCATAATTCAATTCAACATCCTACAAAGACTTGCTAAAAAATGCAATTGGATGCTCAAAGTTTTCTTCATCTTTTTGTAATAGTATAGTAGCAATAGTGTGAAATGATGCAAAAGAGAAAAGTGAAAAAGGCTTACTGTAATCAAGAGATTTCAGTACAGGTGCTTCTTGAATAACTTCTTTAATTTTGTCAAAGGCACTTTGAGCCTTAGCAGTCCATTGGAACTTAACATGCTTTTTGAGTAGCTTAACTATTGGTTTAACAATTTCAGCAAAGTTGGCAATGAACCTCCTGATAAAATTGATTTTTCCCAAAAAGGATTGTACACCTTTCATATTTTTGGGAGCAGAGACCTTCTTAATTGCTTCCACTCTCTCTGGATCAATTCTTATTCCTTCTTTTGATACAATGTGTCCTAGCAATTTTCCTTCTTTGACTGCAAAATTACACTTCTTTGGATTCAGAGACATGACATAGTCTAGAGCTTTGTTAAAAATCTTTTCAAGATGTGAACAATGATCTTTGGCCCTTCTAGAATAGGCAGTCATGTCATCCTAGTACACAACCATAAACAAATCAATATACTCTTTGAAAGCAACATCCATGGCCCTTTGGAAAGTTTCTCTAGCATTCCTAAGGCCAAATGGCATTCTGACATACACATAGGTTCCCCAAGGTGTTGTGAATTCTATTTTGAACTACTCAGATTCTTTCACCAACACTTGGTTATACCCAGAGAAACCATCCATCATATATAGTAATTCACATTTAGTGACCTTATGCAACAGTGCCTCCATATTGGGCAGAGAATAGTTGTCTTTTAATGATGCAACATTCAGATTTCTGAAGTCCACGCATAACCTAATATCACCATTTTTCTTTCTGACCGGGACCAAGTTAGATACCCAAGTTGAGTGCCTTATAGGCTGAATTATTCCTACATCACTTAATTTGACCAGTTCTTGTTGTATTTTAGAAGCCAACAATGGGTTGATAGGTCTCTGCTTTTGTCTAAATGGTTTAACATCTTGCTTTAATGGGATCTCATGTTGGAAAGGTCCTCTCTGTAGGCCTTCAATTCATCATAAGACCATGCAAACACATGTTTGTGTTTCCTCAATAAATTAACCAAATTATATCTCAACTGAGGATCTAATCCTTTCCCAATATAAACCATTTGAGGTGCATTATGTGATCCCAAGTTTACTTCTTCTAGATCCTCTACTTTAGCATTACTAGTTTTTAACATATGATCATCCTGATTACTATATAGTGCTTTTATCTCAATTAAGCCTTTAGGAATATGATTTGTATTCAGCTGGATCACTTCATTTCTCATAACAATATCCTTACCATCAATTTCCTCAACTAAAGAGTTACAGTCTATAGGTTGATCTTCATATATGTCAAGGAAATGAATAAATTTCAAAATGTCAAGGTCATCTTCAAAGACCTGCAAATTATAGATATTATCTGGAACAATTGGCCTACTTTTTATTTCAACTATTGATATTCCAGACAAATTTACATCATCTCCTTTTATGGAAACATTAGCTAAGAAGTCAGCCATCATGTTTTTAGACCTTTCCACCCAATAGATGTTGAAAGCATCAAACAATTCAATCTGATCCCAAATAGCATGCTTATATAATTTCAATTTATCATTTTTGACAACATACTTGGATCTAACTTGTGCCACCACAAGTTCAGAATCACCAAAAACTTTTAAACACTTTATCCCATGTTTTATGGCAAAGTTCAATCCTAAAGATAGTGCTTCATACTCAGCAGTGTTATTTGTGCATTGAAAACTCAATAGCAAAGAGTACTTGAAAGTGGTACCTGATGGAGATATGAATAGAACTCCAACTCCTGAGCCTTCTTTTGAACAAGCCCTATCAAAATACATTTTCCACGGTCCATTTTGCTGCTCCTTCATTTCTTGAATTAGTGGATCTGCACCTTCTTCTTGTGGAGCCAATTTTTTCACCCTAAAATTTTCCATATCAACATCCACACAACAATTTAGATCATCAACATCAATTAGTTCAATCATGTGTTGGGTTCTGCTTTCTCTGGACACTTTTACATTTCTTCCATTAATGTTAAAAGTTGCAAATGATAAATCACACTGGATGCTACCCCCCATTGAGGCACTCCACTTTCTTGATAATAGCATTCCATAATGGGGTGGGATATCAACCACCAAAACACTCATAGTTAACAGTTTGTCTGGGAAAGCTCCTAACCTGTAAGGTAGTGCTTTTATAGTACCAACAACTGGGACTTCCCTTGAATCCATGGCTTGACATCTCCCATGAGGTGTGTCAACATTTAGACCTAAAGACTTCATTATTTCTGCAGGCATAACAATATTGGAAGCCCCTGAATCAATCATACAGTTTTTTAACAACTTTCCATTTACTATTAAAGAAAAAAAGAAAGGATCAATTGTTCCTGGCATAGTATTGACAACATTGGTGTCCAAATAAATTTAAGGGATCTTAGATATAATTTCACCACACTGATTTTCATTTGAATCACTTGTTGAGGCTATCAAATTACCAACCTTAGCAAGATTTTGGGTGTCAGAATGAGTAACTCTGTTTACCCAACTCAAAGCTTTGTCTTTATGTTCCTCTATCCTCATCATTTCTAATAAGGGGACCTTAATAGTAATGTGTGATAATAGCTTTCCCATGTCAACTAGGATATACTTGGGATCCACTATATCTTGTTTAATGATAGTAACCTCCTTGTTTTCTTCATGTTCTTCAAGACCAGGATGATCCTTGTTTTGGGTTTTGACCTCCTTTTGGGCAGAAATGACAGTTTACTGAAGAGGTTTAGCCTTTACTCTATAAGTCATATTAGGAGTAGCAAATGTGACATTTTTCTTGATCTTAGTTTTGCTAGCAACATCTGTAGGCTTATGTTTTTCTTGAACTTGTTTCACATCCCTATTTGACTTCTTGATGAAGATACCAGATGACTTTTGACTTGAATCACCCACTACCCTATTTCTTAGATTATAGTTACTCTTGTCTTGGGTGACCATATCAGCTGTGATTTGTGCAATTTCTTCATCATAAGGTCTTTTTAACACCGCTGATTCATCATTTCTTAAAGTGTTACACTAAACTCTATCCAACTGACTATCTTCCTCATTAGAAAAAACTTGATGATGGTAAACCTCACTTCTAACTTGGGAACCTGCAACATCTTGGCCTTCATCTTCTTTAGTGGAATCCACTTCATCATACATACATGAAGTAGTCATAGCACATCCTTGATCATCATAAGATTCCTCATCATTGCTTTCCTACTCTCCATCTGCAGAGACACTCTGAGCAATCACACAGTAATAAGGGTCATGAGGGGATTGACAAGTAATGCACCATGGAATATCATCATTCATGTTCACTGAATTATTGTGTAATGGGTCAGGGGTTTTATCATTAGGCCTTTCCCTTTTTTCATGAAGCACTGGTTTTCCATCCTTCCACTGAGTGTTATAGGGATAGTTCTGCATTCTTAGTAACTTGTTAAAGTTATTGAAAGATGGCCAATCGTTTCCTTGCACTCTATTATTTCTTGCTTCACCAGGCTTCAAATCTTTTATAGCTTTTAAGATTTGCTTCAAGCTATCATCATCTTTTGGTTTTGTGTCAGATTTCCTTGGTTCTTTTCTATTTGGAAATGGAGGTTTATAGTCATCCCTCCTTCCCAATTTCCCTAATATTCTTCTATTGCTCTCTATGTTAATGGCCAATTTGTAAGCCTCTGCAAGGTTCCTAGGGTTTTTATCTCTCAAAAGATACCCCATTTTTGAATCAAAAGCATTTAAGTAAGTGACTAAACAGATCTTATCATCCAATTTGATGACTTGTAACAATTTATGCATGGCCTTTTGAAATCTGACATTAAACACAACAACACCCTCATTTTGATTTTTCTTAATGTTGTTGAATTCATTCAGCATGAAACCTTCATTAGTCTTGTCTCCATATTGCTCCTTGAAATAGTGCCTGAACTGTTTCCATGAACAATTACTAGCATGAGGTAGATTTCCAAACCAATCTCTGGCATCTTCAGTCAAAGATTGAACAAAAAGCTTCATAATTACATCATCTGGCTCAATGTTATAGTCATATATTACATCAATGAAACTCTTCAAGTGTTCCTCACAGGTAACTGCATTGCTTCCAATGAATTTTGGAAGTTTCTTCCTAATCTCATTAGGGATAGGATTAGGATACCCAGGGATCCCAATAAAAACCAACTGTTTGTGTCTCTCATGGATGGATCCTATTTAAGATGGGCCTGCACCTAGAGATGTGGATGTTTGGATATTTGAGATAGTAGAAATCTTGGGTATACCTATAGTTCTGGTAGTATTTGAAACATTTGCACCTTGTCCTAAGGAGGTGGATACTGTGTTGGAAGGTCCTAAAGATTATCTAAGGAACTCAATCTTTCTTTTCATCTCAGTTGCAGTAACTTCAATCTCTGCCATTTCCAATTCTTTAGCGCAATCTTGGTCTTTCCCAGCTTTCAGTCTTGCTTTAGTTTGTGCATATCTCCCGGTTTATTTCTGCATTCCTATTTTCAATAAAGTTAGTCTATACACCAATCATCTCAAGCATATGTATCCTATCAATGTTCAAACTTGGGGGCAATCAAAGTCATATCCTATGGCCTCTAGTGTATCTTAGACGTGTCATATCCAGTCAAAGTCCTTTGAAGCTACATTTGAGTTAGTTAGTCAGTCTCCTCTCTAGAAAGGATTTTGCATCTACAACAACAAAATCAAACATCAACACAAATTGAAAACAATCTATGCTTTTACATGCTTTTATCTCCTTGTATGCTTACTGATTTGCATTGAGGTTTTTGCATATTGTGTCCCTTTGAGCTCTTTGATGATGTCCTTTACAAGATTTAGAGAGTGATGACTGGGGGCATAATCTTTTCTTTGTTTTCTGCTTGTATGTGAAAATCTAACAACTTTGGAAATTCTGGATTGAAATGGTGTCCGTTTGTAAGAGCCTTTATCTCATATTGGATGGCCATGAGTACCTCGACCATTGATACCCAGAAAATTCAGGGGAAATTTGATCTAACTATTGTCTTTTTTAGTGAGTTCTTACTCCTACTGTGAAATGTGATCTTACCTAAGGATGTGAACAATAAAGGGTCACTATGGGTAATTCACACTAGATTTAGAATGATCTCTTGATTGCTTGATGTGTTTGTATGCAAGGTGTATTCTGGTCATCATGACGTCTATGTTTTGATGCTTATACAAATTACTATATCAAAATGGACATGATATTCAGGTCATCCTGGCATTTGTGCCTTGGTGCTTGTATCTAATTTGACATTCTAAAAATGAAATCAATATTCATATGTCCATGGTTGTCTAACCAGTGGGTGTTGTATTGATTCTTGAGCATACAAATCAATATTCATGGCTATAGTTTCATAACTAGTGGGAGTTGTATTGATTTATTCGGTTACCTAAAAATTCAATGATGAAAATGACCGACACATGATCAGTGACTAGGTCCTAGGTCTTAGGTTGCATTTCATTCTGCATGTCATTTTGCACTTTGCATGATGTCACAAATTGCTTGAACACTTAAATGATTCTTCAAAAACAAAAATGCAAAACACGACACAAGGACTAAGCATTGTATGAAGGTCCCTCCAACTAAATAGCAAGTAGAATCCATTTTTCAGGATCAAAATTGAAATCTAAGATCATTTACTTTGTCAAAATCGTGGCTTAAAATTTTCGGACCTAGGATGACCAACTGCTTGCATAATCGACCTTCAATCATCACAAAAATCTAGAATTTAACTTAACTAATTACCTAACATCAAACTATCAAAATTTCAACTTGGTCAACCATGGTCAACTCATGGTCAAATCTAGTCAAACTTGATC
The DNA here is from genome assembly GCA_027943335.1 of Chamaecyparis obtusa. Taxonomy (NCBI): domain Eukaryota; kingdom Viridiplantae; phylum Streptophyta; class Pinopsida; order Cupressales; family Cupressaceae; genus Chamaecyparis; species Chamaecyparis obtusa. Next base: position 849,007 of record BSBK01006812.1, read on the forward strand.
TTCAGGACCTCCAAACGATGCAGAACATGTTCTCGAACGTGTATAACCACTTCTACAATCAATTAACATGCTTCTAACCCATTCAACACTGACTTTTCTTGTCAGATTTTGATTTTAATCCTAAAGGGGGCATGGTATTGCACATCATTCAAGTCTGTAAATCAATCAAATCTTTCCTCGGTAATCAAGACAACAACCACGTCTAGTTGCTGATTCATCAAAAGACCTCATCGCTTGGGGCACATCACTTGGGGCATATCAGATTCATCAAGATCCATATAAATCTGGTATCCTAATCAATCTTGTAAACTATATCAGCTTTTCATAACAATCAATTCATTAGTGTTATTTTCTTGGTTCTTCGTAACTGAAGGGTTCAAATGTGATACCTTTTTGATTCCTTTGGACAATCAAGTCACTCACTTCTTCGTAATCATAATGTCCAGAATCAGGTGTTTTGATACTTTTTCGTAGTCACCAGTTCATCGTTGCTATAGTTGACATCATCATGATTCTTGGTCAACTAGGACCTGAATCAACTTTTCCAAATCTTTCAATCGATTTCTATCTTGGAATTGGATTATCTCTCAAATAGTTTCAACATAAAAAATATACTAATCTTTGAACCACTACACTTTGCACAGTGATTCAAAGAGGGGAAAAATGTAATGCCCCAAAAATGGGCTATAGTTTCATTAACCTCTTACATCTTCAAATCAAACGAAATCGACACAAAAGTCCTAACCTAAGGAACATCTGCACATCTGCACATCAAAAAATTAATTGATTATCCTAAATTTTGCATAGGAGAATATTCCTTCAATATTCCTTATTTATCCTAATTAAGTTTGATTTAATAATTATTTGGTGATAAATCTTATTTATCCTAAGGTTTGATTAATTGAATATTCTGAATATTTAATTAATTAGATTTAATTTTGCCACTTAATTATTTAATTAGATTTAATTCTATTTATTCCTAAATTGTATTATTTCATTTTGACAATAAATCTAAAATCTCATGACTAATTGATTAAATTCTTATTTAATTAATTAATGTCAGTTGTCAATATTGAATAATATAGTTTTAGAATAAAGTTTGATTTAGTTAGTGATTAACCCATAAATCAATTGTTTTAATTTTAAAATTAGTTAAATTGAGAATAAATCACTTTATTATTAAATTAATTTATAATTAAATCATCCACAATCAAAAAAGCAGGCAACTAAAAATTAACAACCAATTTTAAATTTAAACTCAACTGAATTGAGTCTTGCACAGTTAATGTAAGGTAGTATGTTATGTAATGATGCTATGGTTAAGAGTGCATGAGCTAATATGAATGTATGCAAGTTCACAAGAAGTATGAAGTTTTGTAGGAAAATAAGAACATCTTTTTGGAAAGAAGCGGCAAAGGAATTGAATGTGATGTCAAAATCTTGAAAGATTGAAAGGTTAAAAGCTTATGATTGATATTATTTGATCATTAAAGTGACTAGAAGTGATAAGGAGATCAATACAAAGGTGATTGAGGTCAGTTTGCAGGATTAGGTAAACAATTTTGCACCGGATCTATGCAAAGCCCTAAATCGTAAAATTGAGGTATTTTACTAAGAAAATCTATCAAGAAGATTAAAAGATTTTGCAGAAGTCATGGATGTATCACTTATTCATCATGTAAGGGATACTGTTAGACCTAGAGTCAAAAGGGAACCAATAGAACCCTTGGAAGAAGACCCTAGTCTTGCATTGTCATCCATACTAGACGGAGTTTTACATTTAGAAGATGTTAAAGGTTATTTAAGATGTAAACTTGAAACCCTCAGTGAAAGCAATTTGACTAAGGAATATGAGAAGTTATACAATCAGGACATGTCATTGAAAGTAGGGTTTGAACATTTGAAAGAAAATAAAATTGTGAAGTACTCACTGCAATATGAATTCAATGATGATGAATGCACCAAAATCATTTTAAACAGAATTCACAATGGGAAGTTTTGGCTAGATGATAGAGTGATAGATATCACTGCAGACCTAATACATGAGGTAACTAGTTTGTCTAAAACTAGTGCCATACCTTTTAATGAGAAAAATGTGAAGAAGACAGTATTGGACAACACCAAGTCATCCTATAATGGTAGAGGGATAGTAATCAGCAAGATATTAAAAGATGATGTTAGATATGTGTGCAAGATCTTAACATATAAGTTTTGTGCTAACTCTAGAGAAGATGCCATGGTAGTTGGAATGATTCATGTAGCATATTTGATGTGTGTTGATAAAGTTCAAGTAGATATGTGTGAAATTTTGAGAATTCAGTTATTTGAGAACCTTGAGAAGATAAAGAAAACTAAGAACTCACAATTTAGATTCTCATCTTTGATTACATACATATTTTTCCATTTGCTGGGAAGATTTCCATATGCTATTGGAGAAGATTGGAATGATAACAGGACCACTATGGACAAAATCAACAAGGTGTATTTGAGACACCCTATTGACAAGGTTAATGAGAGCGCAACCTTGGTAATCAAAACATTTCAAAACCTAATGAAAAAAAGGTCAAGGATTCCACAAGCTATTATAGAGAAGTACAAAAGTAAAATATAATTTATGGTTGACAGTGATTTTACCTTTATTAAAGCAGTTGAACCGAGAGTTGAGTTTATAGATCCTCTTGGATATGAAGTTTCAGAAATTGAAGTAGAAGAGTATGTGAGTAGATTGCTTAAAAGAAAGATGGATGTAAACAGCTCTAGATTTGGGACTTATGAGGAGAAATCTAACTCTGCGAAGTCTCTGCATGAGGAAAAGTTAGCTAAAAGGAGAGTTTACAGTACCATTAAGAAAATTCTTAAGGATACTAGAATGACAAAACATGAATTCCTAATTGCGAAGCAGACTACAACAACAATAAGAGACATTGAACAAAAAGAAATTTTGTCTGTTCCACCCCTATCATCAGTTGCAGATCAAACTGAAAATGTTCAGAATTTAGAGAAAGTGATAAAAGTTGAAGAGGCACAAGAAACAAGGAAATCAACTAGAACTTCCACCACTCCACTAGGTAAAAGAGTAAAGGAAATGGCAAGTGGGCCAGGAAAGGGACAGAAAACAATATTTACCCTAGTACAAAGAAAAGTATCTAAAGTAAAAGATGATGGAGATACTAGAGTTAATAAGAAGAAATGGAAACCACATATAGATAAAGTGAATGCTCAAATCATTAATGATGGAGATTTCTCTAAAATGAACAAATATTATGAGATGTACAACTATTCTAAGAAATTGAACCTAGAAAATGCACTTGTTAGGCATATGATTTTGGCTAATAAGAAGTTTGACAGTATTCAAGGAAAGATTCTTGATGAATTATTTAAAAAGTTAGCAAACAAAAAGAAAAGAGCTATGGAAGAAGATAAAAAGATAAGAGAGAAATATGTAAGGAAGCTTTGTGACATTAAAGATGAAGATCATTTCAAACATATAGAACAATAGAGAGGGGGGGTGAATTAGTTGTTCTCAGGTCTAGATGTATAAAACAAACTTTAAAACTCTTCAACAAAATAGATCCAATAACCAACAACTACTCAGTCATTACTGATTGCATAACAGAAACATATAATAGTGCAGTCCACTATCCAATAGTATCTAACTTGTAAAACATAAAAATGTTCAAACCAAAACATTCACACAAGTATCAACACCAAGATTTATAGTGGAAACCCAATTTGGAAAAAACCACTTTGTAACATGTTACTATTATGTTCACTCTTCTGAAGTGAGTGTGGTGAAAAGCCAACCCTGTCAAAGGTTACAAACACACTATCAGATGTGACCCGGTTAAAGGATTTAAACCACTTTGTTAAAAGTGTGCCTTGTTATAGGGCTTACATACACTCCATTAGAATGAAACCTTGTTCAAAGGATTTATACAAATGATTATTAGGTCAATCTCTATTAAAAGGATTTTGACTAATACAATGGTTAGAAAGTAGCAGTAGTATTGATTTGAAAAAAATACAACTCACTTTGCAAATATCACATCCAATTCCATACACATGCTGGCTTACTGACTGTGAACCTTTACCATCACCATCACTAATCTACTTGGAACTCTCTTCAAGGAATCACAACACTTCTCCTTCAACCTTCTCTGCTTGTACAGTCAATAACATCAACAATACTTCTAGCATCCTCTCTTCTGTTAACCTCAAGCTTAGGTTTCCTTAATACTTCCTCAATTAGTTCAATACATATTTTGCCTCTTAATCTCCTTCATAGATCTTAGGGTTAGGTCAAATTCATTGAATCCTTTCTACTTTATGTTCTTCGGCTATCCTTCTAGAAGTATCTCAAATCTCTTAATAGATTTACAATAAAACATTTTACAATGCATTAAATACTTTCATACAATCTATAAATAAAGTCAACACATTTTACATAATCCAAGAATTCTACGATGTTGGCTGGAAATCTGAATTCTTCTTCAAATGTAAAATACTGACTCTCGATCAATACAGTGTTCAACTCCTCGGTCTTCATTAGAAATCTCGGTCACCTCAAAAACTATTTCCTCGGCTAATACTGTCTTCCTCGGTAATTAATTGATGTTTAGTCAACACTGAATTTTCTCTTCATATACTAGCTCAGTCGACACTAACATCACTCGGCTTAAACTAGATTTCTTAACTTTTGCTCGGTTAAGCCTACTAGTTTAGTCTTCATTCTTACTTAGATAAACAATACATTATCTTATCATTGTCCCACATAATAAAGTACTCATTGAAGTATCAAGATAACTCAACCTTTCCTTAGGTGCTATTGTTACCAACCTTTCCTTTCCCCTTAGCAACAATCAAATAGATATAGTACTTTCTTGAATAGCAACAGTCTTACCAATTAAGGTTTGACATCAATGACAATTCAACAATTGCTTGAATTATAGTTTCCAACACAAAACATCTAACTAATCATATAAACTCACATATCAATCTGCCAAATCATCTAATTGATCATCTAACATCAATCAAGTTATCGTATCATCAATTTTCTCATCTTCAATGCATCAAATCTCCTAACTCTAGATCTTGAGGAAGTAAAATCATTATTTTGTCTCTCTAAATCTTGAGAGAAAAATATCAATCCATCAACCTACCTATCCTATCATATTGACATCAATACAACATCAACCAAGTTATTTTGACTGACATCGATTGATTTTAACATCATCAACTTATCCAAACCATCAATAACATTTTATCAATCAATATTTTCTCATCAAATTCTCTCATAACTAGGGCATTTTGAAATTGATTTTATCAAAAAACAAATTGAAATTCCCAATCTCAACCAAATCATCCAAAATTCATTTCCCGAGGGGGAATGCCATCATATCAATTCATATCAGGAATTCAAATAAAGTAAATTAAAGATCGATCACAAAAATTTTCAAACTCATTAGTGGGGCATCGAAATCAAAAAATTAGGTCAAATCAGGCATCATATCAAAGATCCATCATCCTAACGACCATTGAGAATATCAATCAATTAGGATTTCTTCAGGGAATCTGCATCTATCATTAGAATCAAATCAAACATCAGGTAATTGAGAATCTGCATCAGGACATCAGACATTCTTTGAACCAATGCACTTCGTACATTGATTCAAAGAGGGGCATTTTTAGACACCTAAAAATGGTCAAGATCAAATCAAGTGAGCAACTAAGGCAAAATAAAATCATTAATTGTAATCAAGCAAAAATCTAATAATAATTGAAAATCAAATAAGCTAATTAAATCAATTAAAAATAAATCGATTAATTATGCAATTAATATAATTAATTGTATAGTTCATTTAAAATCAAATCAACCCATTCAAGGGGCACACATGGCTAAATAAATCAATTAAATTCAATTAATTAATTCCTAATTTCCCTCACCTACCACATGGGAGGAAATTACCTCAACCAATAGGAATTAAGGATTGGACTCACATAGATTAATCCAAAATTGAATCTCAATCACTCATAAGGTGAGAGCATCTTGACCAGTCATTTTGTCTCATTGTCCCAAGTTTTGCAGACAATATATTTAAATTGTCCTCATATTTGAAACCATGGGTTTAACCTTAACTCAATCATGATCAAATTAACTCACCCTTATGCTTGTTAAATTCTATAAATAAAGGGCTAAAATCAAGAAAAAAGCATCCACATATCTGAGAATTGCATCCAAGTTATTGCAAATTTGAGCTAGAAAGACATTTTAGGCATAATTAAGCATAGTTTCTTTGAAATGGGCTTTATTTGTGCAATCATCTATCATTTTCTCATTTTAGGACTATCACTAATGGAAGCTTGCTGAGAGCTTATCATTAGCATTCTTAATTAGAGAGCTATATGATGTTTCTTGGCTTTATTTGCATTTAAATAGTTTACTAATTGTGGTAATTTAGTTTATATTGATTTAAATATTGTCAAACTAATCCTATAAAGGTACTTCTTGTACACAAAGTAACTTTATAGGATTAGTTTGACAATATTTAAATCAAAATAAACTAAATTACCATTAATAGTAAGCTATTTAAATACAAATAAGGCCAAGAAACATCCTACAACTCTCTAATTAAGAATGCTAATGATAAGCTCTCAACAAGCTTCCATTAGTGATAGTCCTAAAATGAGAAAATGATGAATGATTGCACAAATAAAGCCTATTTCAAAGAAACTAAGCTTAATATTGCTTAAAATGCATTTCTAGCTCAAATTTACAACAACTTTGATACAATTCTCAGATGTGTCGATCCTTTCTCCTCATTTTAGCCTTGCTTTTATAGATTTTTGCAAGCATAGGGGGTGGAGTTAATTTAATCATTATTAGGTTAAGGTTTAGTCCATGGTTTCAAATATGGGGACATTAAATATTTTGTCCTCAAAGCTTGGGATAATGAGACAAAATGAGTGGTCAAGATGCTCTCACCTTATGAGTGATTGAGATTCAATTTTCTTTTGATCAATGTGAGTCCAATCCTTAATTCCCATTGGTTGAGGCAATTTCCTCCCATGTGGTGGGTGAGAGAAATTAGGAATTAGTTAATTGAATAGAATTGATTTCTTTAGCCATGTGTTCCCCTTGAATGGGTTGATTTGATTTTACATGAATGATATAATTAATTAGATTAAATGCATAATTAATTAATTTATCTTTAATTGATTTAATTGGATTATTTGATTTTCAATTATTATTAGATTTTGGCTTGATTGCAATTAATGCTTTAATTTTTCCTTAGTTGGTCATTTGATTTGATCTTGACCATTTTTAGGTGTCTACAAATATCCCTCTTTGAATCAATGTGTGAAGCGCATTGGTTCAAAGAATGTCTGATGTCCTGATGCAGATTCTCGATTACCTAATGTTTGATTTGATTCCAATGATAGATGTAGATTTCCTAACAAAATACCAATTGATTGATGTTCTTGATGGTTGTTATGATGATGGATCTTTTATATGATCCATGATTTGACCTAATTCGTTGATTTTGATGCCCCACTAATGAGTTTGAAAATTTTTGCATTCAATCTTTGATTTACTTGATTTGAATTGATATGATGGCACGCCCCCTTGGGAAATGAATAGAAATGATTTTTGGATGATTTGGTTGAGATTGGGAAATTTAATTTGTTTCTTGATAAAATGAATTTGAAAATGCCCCAATTATGAGAGAATTTGATGAGAAAATATTTGATTAATAAAATGTTATTGATGGTTCGGATAAGTTGATGATCTTAAAATCACTCGATGTCAGTCAAAATCACTTGGTTGATGTTGTATTGATGTCAATGTGATAGGATAGGTAGGTTGATGGATTGATACTTCACTCTCAAGATCTAGAGAGACAAAATAATGATTTTCCTTCCTCGAGATCTAGAGTTAGGAGATTTGATGCACTCAAGATGAGAAAATTGACGATAGGATAACTTGATTGATGTTAGATTATCAATTAGATGATTTGACTGATTGATATGTGATCTGATATTCTTAGTTAGTTGTTTTGATGATATAGGGTTGATTGGATGTTCTCATGATGCAAAATTAAGGATTGGTAGAAGAGAAGAGTCATCCATTGGTATAGGTGCAAGTATAGATATAGGTGATGGATAGAGATAGGTTGCCCCTAGTTGATCAACTTGATTGATTATTGATGATGTTCTTGATGTAGCATGGATAATTTGATGGATCAAACATTTGATGATGCCCTTTGATGATTTACATGTACTTGTATCTTGATGAGGTTGATTACCTTTGATGATCAGATTGAGCATGATTTTTGGTGATGGATACTTCAAACATTGATGATGTTGATCAAGACTTTGATTATATTGATGGACATTTGATGATGTACCTTGATGTATTCTGATATAGATATTGATGTATCTTGATATGGTCCTTTGATGATAATAACTCTACCCCCTTTATCTTTCCTTACATATTTTGAGAGAAAGGATCCAAATGAAAACTAATATGCAATTAATCTAACATGGATGCAACTAGCTGTCACTATTCAGAATTTGGATGCTTATTTTTATCATCGAGATTTTAGAACATGAAATTGGTACAACTCTCACTAGTTCAACTATGATGATTTGAATACCTCTTTCCTCGGATTTTAACAATTGCAAGTAAACATACAAAGAATTGATCCCTTTCATATGAAAATGTCCTCAATGATTCTCTGATGATCATGTCATTAGACGAATTTGTATACTACTATGAATTAACCTGACAAACACTCAAGAAGAAATCAATAAAATATCATGTCTTCATCATTGCTCATCTAGTAAAAAACCTCATCGATTTGCTAAAAAGACATGATTCCAAAAATTTAGTAACACTTTGATCATTTTTTCTTTTTGTTTGTAGATCCGTATTTCAAAAACTTCATCCACTTTGATCCTTGGTTATATTTAATCTTTTTATATTTTGATTTGATTTGTTGTTTGAAGATTTAATGTGTCAAATGTTGTTGTTTATATCAAGTGTTTGGATGTTTGAAATGTGATATTGATCAATAAGTTCAAGTGTAGCAATTTTTGGATTTTGATCCGATGGTTTTGAGCCAATTAATGTCTACTTTGCTAAGCTCATTGAGTTTAGATTGGTGCTCCCAATTTGATTTGAAAAAGATGTTGCAAAGGACCATGGAGCTTTTGAGAGTTTATTTTGATTTTTTTGGATTTTTAAAATGTATTTTTTATGTTTTTGGATTTTTAAAATACTTGGATGTTTTGGTTTTTTTTTAAGATTTTGATTTTTTTTTAATTTTTAACATTTTTAGATTTTTTTAGATTTTTAATAGATTTTGATTTTTTTGGATTTTTAATAGATTTTGGATTTTTTTTATTTTTAAAATATTTAAGATGTTTTTGGATTATTTTAGGAATGTTTTCACCTTTTTAGAGTTTTAGAGATCTCTAGTTCTAAAACAAGATCACATTGATTTGTCTCCAATGTCTAGCAAGGTATAGGACATGAAAGATGGATTTGCAAACTAATGACTCAATAATGAATAGGCCATGATAGATGAAGAAACTGTGTTACCTATAGGACCATCTCCTCAAGACTATCAAAGTTAGGGAAAAATAATATCGCAATGTAGGCCAATGATGTGGTGTTGGATAGCATATGGAATAATGACCTAGTGTCATGCCAACAATCCAAAGGAGTGGACATATCAAGAGACTTTCTATAACTTTTTTTTTTTTTTACCAAGGTTCCTATTTGCTAGGTTTTCACCAAGGCATTTTTAATCTTTTTCAATTTTTTTGTATTTTGGAGGGACTCAAGCCTCATTCTCTTTGAATACTCCTTGAAAAGGTATGATATGACAGGATAAGGCCACTGAAAGGTATGATCAAAGATGTTGATAGGGTGATGGAAATGTGATATGGTATATAAGATAGAGGGTGGCTAAAGATTTATGTGATGGATTGGATAAGGGAAATGGAAGGATAATGAATGAGAGGATAATAAGTCTTTCTATGTGTGGGCGTGAAAAAGGGAATGCAAGAATAATGAATAGGAGGATAATATTTATTATCAAGATCAACATCGAAACACACTTTGAAGGGTAGTGGAATAATAGAGGAAAAAATGGGTGAAATAGCTGAAGGTATTGAGGTAGGAGAGGATATGAATCTTGGGATGTAAGGAGACAAAATGGATCGATAAGATGGAATATGTTTAGGAGCATGTGGAGTGGAAGCCTCTGGAAGCTTGAATGTCAAATTTGATTTTTCTTTTATATGTAAATCCTTCAAAAGTGACTTTGGAATCTATATTTTCTTTGATTTTTCTTTCCTTTTGGATGCTTTAGAATGCATTTCTTCAATGAGGGATTTAGGAACTCACATTTTCTTTGATTTTTCTTTTTGTGTGTTGAACCTGTTTGGTCTCTTCAATATTTATTTTTTATTTGCATTCACATGTCGATTAGATTAGACATGGCATTCTTCATACATAAGTGGATTCTTGATTTTCTGATTTTTATGTTGCACATGCAAATTTCTTCCAAAAGACTTGGTATTGGTGGATGAATAAGGTTGATATGGATGGTTCATATGGATGGTCTTATATGGAGGGTTCATATGGATGGGTGTTTAGTTTCTCAAGTATGTATGTCTTTTTTGGTCTTGATAGGATATAGGGTAAGTGGATTGTGGGCTAGGGATGGTAGGAAAGGTTGATGGAGGGATATAGGGACCCAAAATGGATTTGGAGGATGTATAAGGTTTCAACTTTGGGATATAGGGACCAAGGATGGATTTGGAGGATTTAGAAGGAATATGTTTATGTGCAAATGGAGGTAAATGAGATGTGGGAGGGATATCAACATCTTTATTTTGAGCTGCATGGCCAAGGATTTCATCTTTTAGATTTATCTTTATACCAATAGGCTTATGAGTAGCTTTCATACGAGTGAGTTTGATAGGAGAAGTTGAAGTTTGAGGTAGATATGGAGGCTTATGAAATGTGGATGTTGGGGTACTTCGATCTTGACAAGGATCTTTGGATAGCCTAGGAATAATACTTTTCTTTTAATTTTTAATAAGTTCATTAGAGATGGAAGGAATACCTTGATCTTGCTTAGGAGATGGGTATGATATAGGAGGTAAAGGAATATGGGGTGTTTGAGATGAAAGGATATTTTATTGAAATAAATGGAAGGGTATGAATGGATCATCATGAGACTCTTGCAATATGGGACTTTGGTCAACTATAGGATAAGGAGGGATATTATCTTGATCTCAATCCTTAATAATACTTGTTTCTTTGCACTTTGGATTAGTCTCTTGACATGGATCCACTTCTAAGGACAAGGTAGGAGTTTGGATCTACACATGGGATTCTTGAAGGGCTGATGAAGGTTCATTTGAAATAGGCAAAATAGGCACTGTAGCACATGAAGACTTGGGGTCTATAACATTTGAAGCATGGAATAAGTTTGGAGAAAGATGTAGGTTAGCTTGGATCTCTTTTAGAGGTAGCCCTTGGGGGTATACATAGTTATCATGAAAATAATTAGGTTCTTGATTTGATGGAGGCATATTGGATAGCTTTTCTTCTTTATGAGATGGATGAATGGGGGAAGAGGTGGAGGCTATAAGAAAACCATTAGTAGGCATGTGTTGATAATTTTTATCTTTCTTGAGAGTAGTATATTCATTAGATGGGCCATTAGGATTTTTAATTTTAATTAAGTCATCATCAATAAGATCTTGGATTTTATGTTTCAACTCCATGCAATCTAAAGTTTCATGTTCATTATGTTTATGATATGCGCAATAGTTTCTCAAAAATATAAAACCACATGAAGTGATTTCAGGCAACGTGATGGGATCATTTTCAAGGATTTTTTCCAAAGCTAATTCATATGATTGTCCCAAAGGAGTAAATGATCTATCTAATGGACATTTAGATGTTCTTTTATTTTTCAAAGAGATGTGATATTCAAAACACTGATGATCCAATTTTTCGTTATCATGGGAAGAAGATTGTTGAGATAAGACTAAGTTTTCTTGATTTCCTTGATCAAAGATGGGATTATCTTGATATTGTGAAATAGGTTCGTCATCAAATATTGGATTACCATTAGGATTTTCTTGATCAAATAAAGGGTATTCATGATTTTCTTTTTTATCAAAGCTTGAATTATCAAAGATATGATGTTCATAATTTTCTTCTTGATCAACGATATAATTAATGTGAGATTTTGGAGTAGCCCTTTTGTTTGAAGAATATGTAGACATGGATGTAATATTAGGATCATAAAGATAAGGAAAGATTGTTCTTAATGAGGATTTTTTGGATGATGTATCCCTTTCTTTTTCCATATCTTGAATTCTTGTGAATAGAATATTCTTTTCAATTTTTTGTTGTTAATTGATTTTTTGGATCTTAATGGATATTTTATTTTTGTAATCATAGACCTTCAAGAACAACAAGCACAAAACAATGATTTTATCAATTATCACAAGAAATTCTTCCAAGAAATATACCTAAGGTAAAATTTGGTTTGTAAACATGGCTCTATTAGGTAGGCTTTCTAATTTAACAAGGCACTAGTAAGGATTCCATTCAAAGAAATATCAAGTCTCATCCCACAATAATTAGGGGCTTCCCACCACCGGTATATTGGATTTTTGTACAATCCCAAAGGACTACTCGAGGAAGTTCGATTCTTGATATCCTTTTGTCACTCACCCCATTAAGGATGAATGTGTTTTATTTTACAGTGGGTCGGATTATTGTAGAAAAGGAAATTGTATCCCACTTTAGGCTATCCCTCTCACCAACCTCGTTAAGGAAAATTCTCAGGAGGCGATCCCACTAAAGTTCTAGCATGTTCATTTTAAAGCGAATAAATGAAGTGAAGGATTAGGTTTGGGAGTTTGATTCACCAAAAGGTGAAGAACATATCCCTACTATTTCTTACTTCCAAACACAATTAACAATGTTCAATTTTCCCAAACCTTCTAATCTAATGGGATTCGAGTATTTCTACTCTCCTCCAGAAATAATAGGCTTCAAATTAAGTGTTTTTTATTCCCTAGCCTTTCATTTCATCAAAAGATCTAGTAGGTTTGGCATTTTGACTCACTTGAAAAGTGAAGAGCGTAGGTCTAGTACTAAATCCCCCAAACAATAATAGACTTTTAATTACTAGATTCAAATTGAAGTGCCACAATTTAAACAAAATGTAAAGGGATGAAGGTTTACCTCTTTTCGAAGCTAGAAAAAGATAGGGGCATTTTTTATTTAATTTTTCATTGATTAACTCACCTAGTGGTGATTGTTCTAGCTCCTTTGCATCCCCTTTCAAATTTTTAGTCCAACACAAACAAACAAAGTGAAGAAATTCAAGTAATTAAGCCTCCTTTTCAAATTTAGCAAAAATGATTAAGGCATGAAAATTCAATTTAAGGAGACAAATTTTGATTTATATGAATCCACAATGTGTAAATATCTCTCAAAATCCTTACCTTCCTGCTTGGAATGCTCCAAAAAGTTGTTTATATGGATTGTTTTCTCTCTTTTTAGCCTTTTTACAATGGCTTTATCCTCCTTGTGAATTTGAGCCTCTGGTTTTTGCACCTTTGTATGCTCTGTCATCGAAAAAACATATAGAAATCATTTCAAACTGTCAGATTAGTCAAATTTGCAAAATAGTTATACGCACTACAAAAATGATTAAACACACTATTTTAAATGATTAAACTAGTTGCAGGAAAATTTGAAAGTGCTATTATAGAATTTAAATGCATTTTTTAAAGAATTAAATGCGCACATATAAAACTTTGAAAGTGTTGCAGGAATGGTCAAACACGCTATGGAGTCAGGGAAAAAGCGTTGAAAGAAATTAAGACAAAAGATAAAAGTGATCAGATGCACTATTTTGTCATGCAAATGTGTCGAACTTTACTTTAGACGCGTTGGTTCAAGCCTTAGATGCACTATTTCTTTGCTCAAACACATTATTTAAAACCTCATATGTGTTATTTCACCTACAAAACAGAGAATTCAAACATTAAATCCTAGAATTCTACAAATTTTTCCAAAATTTAAACAATTGAGGCCTAATGCCCCACGGTGGGCACCATTTTGTGTACACAAAGTACCTTTATAAGATTAGTTTGACAATATTTAAATCAAAATAAACTAAATTACCACAATTAGTAAGCTGTTTAAATGCAAACAAGGCCAAGAAACATCCTATAGCTCTCTAATTAAGAATTCTAATGATAAGCTCTCAACAAGCTTCCATTAGTGACAGTCTTAAAATGAGAAAGTGATGAATGATTGCACAAATAAAGCCTATTTCAAAGAAACTATGCTTAATAATGCTTAAAATGTCTTTCTAGCTCAAATGTGCAACAACTTTGATGCAATTCTCAGATGTGTGGATCCTTTCTCTTGATTTTAGCATTGCTTTTATAGATTTTTGCAAACATAGGAGGTGGACTTACTTTAATCATGATTAGGTTAGGGTTTAGTCCATGGTTTCAAATATGGGGATAATTTAAATATTTTATCCTCAAAGCTTGGGAAAATGAGACAAAATGAGTGGTCAAGATGCTCTCACCTTATGAGTGATTGAGATTCAATCTTCTTTTGATCCATGTGAGTCCAATCCTTAATTCCCATTGGTTGAATTAATTTCCTCCCATTTGGTGGGTGAGGGAAATTAGGAATTAATTAATTGAATTTAATTGATTTCTTTAGCCATGTGTGCTCGTTGAATGGGTTGATTTGATTTTAAATGAACTATACAATTAATTAGATTAATTGCATAATTAATTGATTTATCTTTAATTGATTTAATTGGCTTATTTTATTTTCAATTATTATTAGATTTTGGCTTGATTGCAATTAATGCTTTGATTTTGCCTTAGTTGCTCACTTTATTTGATCTTGACCATTTTTAGGTGTCTATAGGTGGCAATTAGTATAAGCAGTGGCTCTACCTCTATCCTGCAGATCATTCCATCCAGTGACTTTGTCTCCTTCCTTCTCTTCTTTATTCTCTAGTTCATTTCATCCAATATTGTATGTATTGGTCTAAGAATCTTCTTGGTTACTATTGACTAAGATATGTACATTATTTCATCTTCAACTACCCAGATTGGCATTGTCGGTGTCTCTGATGTTGGTTATCAAGTCAGGAGGATCACTGTGAGAGGTAACTCTTTGGATGTCTTTTAGAAAAAGGATCATGGCCCCTTCCTACATAAGATTTTGAAATATTTCTCTTGGGACTTGAATAATGGCTGTCACCTATGGCATGATAGAAAAATATATAAGTTTTGGTTTAAACTTAGTAAGATCTCACCTTCTTGCTTGGAAGATGTCCTCATTTCTTTGTTAAACCAAGACTATTCCTCCATTTAAAATCTTTTCCAAAGAAAACATACCAAATATTATATGTCCAATGACACTCAAAAAACAAATGCTCAAAAGATTCAACAGAGTTACAAGCAGAGCAAAGGATGACCTTTTTGAGACCTTGAGACACAAAGGAACCAACAAGAAGTTTTTTCAATAGTAAAATCCACTTGAAACAAGCTTTTTTGGGCTCAACATGATATTGCTATAACAAATCAAAGATAAAATGCCACTTATTGCCTAACCAATTCAAGCCCCAGGCTTGATTGATTTCACCAAAGATACTCTCATCATTTTTTAAGAGTTTATAGATTTGTTTGCAAGAAAAGTTACCCAACAGAGTGTCATCATTCCATTTAATATACCCCAAGGTGTGAATAGAATCCATAGATGCCCAGGAAACCAATTTCCAATAGCCTTGGGAATGAGAGTTTATGTCTTTTTATGAAAAATAGGAATCTTATATCTATTACTTAATTCATTCTAGGAGAAAATACTATTATCAACAACAATATCTCTGATAAAACAAATACCTTTATTGTGCCAAGCTTTTGTAGAAAAACATTGGGTGAGGGCTAAGGGCTTATTATTGAGATAAAAACCCCACCAAATTGATCTATCCAGGACCTAAAAGGATGGATTCCCCCCTACTGCATTTTTAGGACAAAGGAATGATTTAACATATGTCCATGCCTTCCATAGGGAATTGAAGATTTTAGATCCGAATACTCTCACCTCAAAATCACCTAACAAGATATTATAAAAAGGAACATCTTTCCAGGGTTTTCCTTTTTTAATACTAGCTCTAGAAATATTATTTCTTATAAGGATTTTCTATGGTTCATCACTAGAAATAGCGTTGATAATCCATTTGGATGCCAGAGCCATGCCTTGTTTTTTAAGATCTCTTATGCCAAGTTCTCCCCAATTCCTTGGGGTACAACACCATTCCCATTTGACCACAATACATCTCTAAGAATATTTTCCAATAGGTTTGTTTGATAATTAGAAAACATCCAAGTTGAAGCATAGTATAATGCATGAGAGGACAAGACCTTTTGAACCACCTGCATACTATCAGCTAGGGATAACATGTGTTTTCTATTTTATATATTTCCTCTCAATTTTCTTGAAAATCCAGTTCCACATATCTTTAAGGGATGGGTTAAGAGAAAATGGAATCCCTAAGTATCTGACAATAGCATTAGGCCTAGACCATTTCCAACCTCTATTGCAAAGCCAATGTGGAGGATTTTCATCCCATCCCAAGATTACTTATTTGTGAGGGGAGATCTTTTCCCCAAAGGCCTCATAGAATATTTGAAATCTGCAAATAACATTATCAAAATTGTCCTTGGAGAGTTCCATAAAAAGAGAGGTATCATTGACAAATTGTTCAATGAACAAATCATCCTTATTTGGGAGTGAAATGCCTTTAATAGGATATCCAAATTCTGAAGCCTTCAATATGTATGACAGAGCATCAACAACAATCACATATAGGGTAGGAGCAAGGGGGTAGCCTTTCCTAATAGATCTTCCAAGAGGGATAGTGTCAAAGATCTCTCCATTCACCTCTATAACTGTGGATGAATCTCTAAAAAAAACACTCACCCATTTGCAGAAAAATGATGGAAAACCAAATTGCTTTAACATGGCCAACACAAAATGCCATTCAATTCTATCATATACCTTTTCAAAATTTAGAAGAATCATAGTAGCCTTTTGATTATCTTCTTTGGCCCAATACATTGCTTCCCAACTAGTCATCAAGTTTTCTAAAATGTACCTCCCTTTGATAAAACCTGTCCAAGTCACCAAGATGATATCATTCAAGGTATCTAAGAGTATTCTAGCCAGTAATTTAGTAATGAACTTATATGAAAAATATAACAATGTGATGGGTCTCCAATTATTAACTTGATTTTTATCTCCTTTTGGCAGGAGCTTGATAAGACCTCTATTGAAATTTTTGTTGGAGATTTGCCAACAAGCCGGTGCTGACTGTATGTTTGTCATTGATGACAATATATGGTAAGTAGCATGCATGGAAGACTCATGCAAGAATTTTTGAGTGTATGTAGCATGGAGATGTTATCAGCATGATATCATGGATGCATAGGTTAATTGTTACTACAAACAGTTATGTAGAAGCTTGTGTCAGCACTGTTCCTGACAGAGTTATAGACAGTGTTCTGTGTGTGATTGTTTGTATAGTTATCATGGAGCCTTGCACGTTTGGATATGTGATGGAGACATGTTAGGGTTGTTACATTCATGGACGCAGAGTCTGATGTGTGGTAGAAGTGAAGTTATGCAGTCACTATTCACCAGTTGTAGTTTCATGTGTTTATCCAGAAGAGCCGACAGAGATTATATTGGTACAGGAGTTGCACCTATCATTTCGGTATGAGTTCTTGGATTATTAATTGGAGAAGAGTTAATAATGTTTGGTTAAGATCGCATGATGTAATTCATCTTGAGGATAAAGTATCAGTTAATTTGGTAGAGCCGACAGTGTGTAGCGTACACCTACACTTATTGATTTGGATAGGTCCTTGTTTGTGTTGCGTGCTTAGTAGAGCCGATTGAGATTTTATTGGAGAGTGTTATTGTTTCTCTAATATGATTTCAAAGTGGTTCTAATAGGCTGACTTGATTATATCATTTAGAGGAAAGATACTTATAGTCGATCATTTGTGATTTCTAGAAGTATGGCATGGAGATGAAAGATTAGAGTAGAGCAGAGAGTGTGAAGTATTGTGCCATCAAGAAGAGGTTTATGTGACAGAGAAGATAGAGTGTGCTATTCATTGGAACTGATCAAGATAGCAGGTCTACCTCGCAGTTCACCAAGATCCAAATATAGTGTATATCTGTTATTCAGAAGGTTGCAGCCTTAAACCCTTTGAGCAGTGATCTCTCAGACAGTGGGTCCTCACCCCTAACAAGGTCAATCATAAAAGACTCCTAACAGGGTCTAACCTTTGACCAAGTCACTGTACTTATTGCATTGTAAAGATCAACTCCTAACAGGATTGTAAGATCTTCTAACAAGGATCATTATACACTAGTGCAGTTTATTAGTGGGTGTTAATTCCCACTAGGTTTTTTACCTATTTGGGTTTCCCCATAACCAAAATATTGGTGTTGTGTTCAAGTGTTCTTTCATTGTGTTTATGCTTAATGTTTAAGTATACTTAATTGATAAAGAATTGAAACTTGTAGATAACTGATTCACCCCACCCCCCTCTCAGTTATCTCTTGGGACTATTCCTAATAATTGGTATTGGAGCCAAGTGCCTCAAAGAGAAAGTTTAACAGCTCGAGGTTGATCAAATGGCATTCTTTAGAAAAGACAGTCCTAAGTTTGATGGAGAGAAGTATCTTGATTGGAAGAACGAAATGGTGACACATTTGCAGTGCATTGCCTTTGAAGTTTTTGAAGTAGCTATCAAAGAAGTTAAGATCCCCTCTCTAGCTGATCTTGCAAAGGAAGATGCTACTGGCAAGAAAAATGATTTGTTCCATCGGAATGCAATAGCCAAAGAAGCCCTTATCAGTGCCTTATCTAATAGTGAGTTTTCAAAGATAAAGAAAGTAGACACAACTTACAAGATATGGAAGCACCTAGAAGACATGTTTGAAGGAGATACACAAGAAAAGCATGCACACAGAAAGACATGGAAGAAAAGATATAATGCATTAGAGATGCTACCTGAAGAAGACATCAGAGCTTACAACCAAAGGATTAATGAAGTAGTTGCTAGAATCAAGAACAATGGTGGAGAGATCTCAGAGGAAGATATTATAGATAAGTTGATGACTACTCTTACAAAAGAGTATAAAAACAAAATCAACATCCTTGATGAGACCATGCAGCTTACAAAAAATTTCAAGAGAGAGACCTTGATCAGAAAAAATTCAGCTTTTGAGATTTCAAGATTGAAGACATAGCCTAAAAGTGAGATAGCCTTCAAAGCATCAGTCCATGGTAAGAAATCTTTAAACACCTCTGGTAATTTTGATAATGAAGATGAAGATAAAGAGATAGATGATATTATTGCTATGATTTCTAAGAAAGAAAGAAAAGGAAAAGGAAAGTATGAAGGTCAGTTACCATTCAAATGTTTCTCATGTAATAAGATTGGTCACTTTTCATCTAAGTGTCCTACAAGATTTAAGAAATTTAGTACTAACTACAAGCCTAAGTATACAAAAGAATGTTACTATGCTGGTGATGGAGTATTTGATGATGATTCAATTGAAGATGAAATTGGATTCATTTCTATTATGGAGAAGATGTTTGATGAGATGGATCGTGAAGATGAGAAAAAGGAACAAGAGCTAGCATTGATTTCACAAGTAGACATAAGGATAGATTGGATTATAGATAGTGGTTGTTCACATCACATGATAGGTGATAAAGACTGATTGGTTCATTTGGACAAATATGAAGGTGGCATGGTTAGATTTGGCTACAACACTCCTAAGCCTATCATTGGTAGAGGAGCTATTACATTGGATGGAAAGAACAACATTGGTGATGTTCTTTATGTAGATGGTTTGCAGCATAACCTTCTTATTTTTGGGTAGTTTCTTGACAAAGGTTATCAGTTAGAGTTCAAAGAAAACAAGTGCATCATTAACAACAAGGATGGTGTAATGATTGCATCAGGTTCAAAGACTAAAGTTTATGTTCTTCATCCTAATTCAGAAGCAATTTGTTTTGTTGCTAAAGTAGATGACAGTTGGCTATGGCATAAAAGACTATGTCATATCAATTTCGATAACATAGTAAAGATATGCAATATAAAGGCAGCAAGAGATCTACCTAGCATAGAAAAGCCAGTTGATACTATTTGTAGGGAATGTGTGATGGGAAAGCATGTGAGGAATTCATTTAGAAGAAAGCATAATTCAGAAGAGAACAAGTTGGATTTGATTCATACAGACCTATGTGGACCGACTCAAACAAGATCATACTATGGTGAAAGGTATTTCATTTTGCTTGTTGATGATTATTATAGAATGATGTGGGTTGCATTCTTGAAAGATAAGTCGGAAGCATTTGAGAAGTTCAAATTATTCAAAGCTAAGGTTGATAATGAATTTGGACTAAAGATAAAGTGTCTAAGATTGGATAGAGGAGTAGAATTCACCTCTGACAGATTCTATGAGTACTTCAAAGAACATGGCATAAAGAGATAATTTAGTGCACCTAGAACCCCTCAACAAAATGGGATTGTAGAGAGAAGGATTAGGATCATCCTTGATAGAGTGTGCACCATCATGATTGAAGGAAAAGTTGCACACACCTATTGGAGAGATGCAGTCAATACAACAGTCTATACAATCAATAGAATACAATTAAGGCCTAGCGCAAACAAGACACCTTATGAGCTATGGTTTGGTAATGGTCCCATAGTGAAATACTTTAGAATCTTTGGAAAAAAGTGCTACATCAAGAGGGATGAAACAATAGGAAAGTTTGATGCAAGAAGCGATGAAGGTATTTTCCTTGGTTACTCTACTAAAAGCAAAGCTTATAGATGTGTATCGTCTTAAAATGGAAGCACTTCCATGTTAAGAGCATTTATCCCTCCAAGTAAGTGGTTTGGGGTCATGTTGAATGCATTGAATTGATCTTTTCTTTGATCTGGCTTTCTCCCCACTTTCCACTTCTTTTCTGCACTTGATTCCATCATTCTAGATGAAATTAGGGTTAAGATCTCAAGGATTCTCCTTAATTTCCCTCTTCTATGGCTCTATTTTCTAGGTAGGAATTACAAATAGGTCCTCTTGGACTTCATCATGTTCATCATAGGATTTTGTGCCTCTCCCTGTTACTCTACCCTGTTCTGGCATCATTTATAGGTCTCTGGGCACCCCTGGGACCTCTTGTTTCTCACTCTGACTGAGACCCTGAAATCTATGCCCTTAAGGTAAAAATCGACCTAAAGGGGTCAAAGTTGACCTAAAGGGGTCAAAGTTGACCTAAAGGGGTCAAAGTTGACCTCGACCCTGACTAGGTTAGGATTGAGCTCATCTTTAACCCTGGGTTCAAATTTCAAGGTCTTGGGATCTTCGGTTGTCAAGTTTTAGAAATAATTGTTTTCCCGCTTCCGAGTCCGTTGTTTTGTTCTCCAAAATGGTAAACCCTTAAATTATATTTAATTTAGGTCCATTCCTATATAGTTGAGGCCTAATTGAAATTTAATTCCCCAAGGTGGCCCCTCTAGAGGATTGTGCCCTAGATCACTATAAAAGGAAGCCTTCCTCTCTCATTTTCTCCATCAAAGTTTCTAAGCAATCTCATGATCAAGGCATCAAGTTTGGTGAGAACATCTCTCAAGCTCTCAAAGTGATCAAGCAAGCATCCATTCAATAATTCAAGTCCTCTTCTCCATCCAAGTTCTCCATTGAAGATCAAGGATTAAAGCACTCATCATTCAAACCCTAGATCTAGCCATCATGATGGTGTGATCTTCCTTCAAGATCCTTTGTGCATCTTCAAGATCCATTTCATTCTTCCCTCAAGGTGGATTCCAAGAATACGATCATGGAGGTTTGATTTAAATTTATTGATGTTATGTTCAAGCTTTCATATTAACATACTTGATTACATTTCGAATACAATTGCATATCTATTGAATGTCATAGCTTCATTGTTAGATCTACTTCTACTACTTGCTAGCATTCTTCATTTCAATTTCAATATTAAGGTTGATTCCAAACTAGGGTTTGACCAAGGCAAACCCCCCAAACAAAAAAACAAAACCCTCTTTTTCTTGCAGGTGTAGGTGCAGAATTTTAGATCTGAGAGAAGATTTGGAAACCCTTTTCGGTGAACTTTCGAGATCTGCGAACAAAGTCAAAATTGACCTTAAAATAAAGAATGTAGCCTTTCAACTTTTATGAGGGTCAAAGACAACCTCCCTCAAAATTGGAAAAGATTTCTGAGTTTTGTAGATCTCGCAGTTTCGGTTCATGAGGGTGGAAATCAACAGTTTCTAAGACTGTTTGACAAGGTTTTCAGCAGGTTCTTTTTCGGAGGTAAGTACCTTTATCTCTTCATTTCAACATTAGTCATTTACATTCACTTTCCATATCAATACAATTAAAATGTAAGTGTAAAATATTGGTTTTAGGGTCTCTTTTATGTGCAAACCATTGTTCTACGACCCCATCCATATTTTATCCTTTACATTTTGGTGAACCCAACATACTTACTCCTTTCTTTTGTGGATTTAGATGCCCTATTGTGTTAGATTTGTGGTTAATATTTTCTTTCATTAAGATTAGGTTTATTTATGCCCTTGCATTTATATTTCAAAATTCCAAAAAAATTGCAAAATTTTTATAAAAATACAAAAAAATTTACATTTTCTTTCTTTTAGTATTCAACATGTATGATTCTTGTTTTGAGTACTTTGATGAGGCTTTTGTTGTTCAAGATGATAGATCCCTTAATGAGGTACATGGAAGTGAGGATGAAAATTTTTTGAATGCGATCACCATTGATCCTATTCCTATTTCATCCTCCACAACATCTTCAATTGACCATTACAAAGATGAGTTAGGGATTGATGTTAACTCTTCTCCTAATATATGTCTTTTCTATGAGCCTAGTTTATAATACAATTTACCTTCTTTCCCCTTTAGGGATCAAGATTTAATGACTTATGACACTCCTACAATGCGCTTAATGGATAGGGATGATAATCCTCCTATTTGGGATGAGCATTTGGATTTGGAAGTTGATTACTCTCTTCCCCATGAAACCTTTGTGGATAATCCTCCTATTTGGGATGAACCTTTGGATTTGGAAGTTGATT
Source organism: Chamaecyparis obtusa (assembly GCA_027943335.1). Taxonomy (NCBI): domain Eukaryota; kingdom Viridiplantae; phylum Streptophyta; class Pinopsida; order Cupressales; family Cupressaceae; genus Chamaecyparis; species Chamaecyparis obtusa. The sequence goes on from BSBK01006812.1 coordinate 872,287, forward strand.
ACTCTCTTCCCCATGAAACCTTTGTGGATAATCCTCCTATTTGGGATGAACCTTTGGATTTGGATGTTGATTACTCTCTTCCTCATGAAACCATTGTGGATAATCCTCCTATTTGGGATCAACCTTTAGATTTCGATGTTGATTACTCTCTTCATCATGAAACCATTGTGGACAATCCTCCTATTTGGGATAAATACATTGATTTATCTCCTTCTTGTGAAGAATTTTTCATACAAAAGGATGACATATTCTCTAGAACACACTCGCCTTATGCGAAAGAAGATGACATTATAGATTCTCCAACTCCATTTGGGATTCCTTCTAGTGATGAGGCATTAGCAGAGAAAGATGTGCATTCCCTTAAAACTCTTCCTCTTGGTGGTGATCTTATGGAAAATCAAGATCCTACCTCACATCATTCTTACCATAATATTACTTATATCTATTCAAATCCATTTTCAACTATGGTTCCAAGTGTTCCTTCGGTTGTGTCTTCCATTCATATCACTTCCTACAGTTTTCATAGTATTCCTAAACTTCCTGATCCTGATTATATCCTTCCTAATATAGTTCCTAAACTTCCTAATCATAATCATATCTTTCCTAATCTGATTCCTAATTCTTCATCTTCTATTCCTAGTTGTTCCCATGCTTATGTTGAGGTTCAAACTATGGTTCATGTGCAAAGATTCTTCAAAGTACCTTCCCCTTATTATCTGATCCATAAAGATAAAAGAAAAGAAATTTATCCTTTGAGATTTATTCATAATTTTACCCCTCACTTTGATATAACATAGATCTTTCCCCCTCTAGACTGGGGGGCAAGAGATATATTTCTTTCTATCTTTTAGAATACATTATGTTCCTGCTTTGAGCTTAATCGGTATTCTTTCTATCCTATCTCTCTATGGTTTTGTATTATGTTTATAATCATTCATAGATTCTATTTTATACTCAAGATATCTTTTCTAAGACATTTGTATTTTGCAAAGGTATCCCTTGTCTCTATCCCTAGGGGGCAAGATTCTTTCTTCTCTCTCTTTTTCTAGGGAACGACTTTCCTTAGCTTAGTGGTATTTGTTTATATTGCAATATTATTTCATCATATTGATAGATGTTTTGACTATGGATCACCTTTTTATATGAGAAGTTGTTGTCCTAGGTCATCACTTCTTCTCTATGTTGCAAATTATGTTCTTTATACATTCTTACCCTTTCTTTAGTGTTAGAGTTGTTTCCCTCATTCCAAAGATTCCTCTTCCTCTTGTTTTACAGGGGGCTTGATGATTGAATCTTTGTTCTTGCCTTTTGAAAGATGATATTTTATCTAAAAGAACTCCTCTATGGTGGGGGTCTTGTTGATAAGATCTCTTTCATTGAGGATCCTTTTCCATGAGTGACATATCCTTTTCATGAGTATTTATATTCTTGGATGTAGGGGTCAATATCTCTCGCTAAGAATATGGTGTACATTGTTGTAAACAGGATATCTCCTTGCATTGTGAAGTAGGTATCCTCTTCCATCTTTGTTCCTACACTTGGGGGGCAAGGATTCCATCTCCTTCTGTCTTTTCGAGATTCACCTCTTTCCTTGGGTAAGCAGTATTTATCTATTATGTGATATTCAATCATACATGAAAATTTTGGTTTGCATTGAGGATCTATGTCCTTGATAAAAACCTATTTTGTTGTTTGACATTGGGTTTCCATTATTGATATGTCTCTCACCTTGGAAACTGAACAGTGTTCTATCCCTCATAAGGATTACTTTCTTTTCACTTCTTGCATGATATCTCTTTACATTCATCCCTTCCATGGCCTCATAGGAGCTATGACCTTCTTGGCTTGGACTAGGTGTTGTTTGTGGATATTTTCTTGATGTTGAAGAAGGCTTTATCCTTATTCTTTCCTTTCCTTAACATGTCAAAATAGTATGTTTTTGCCATATTAAGGAGGGGGGCATATATAGGGTCTCCCTTGTACTATAGTTTTTTTAATTTTACATGCTAAATCTTGAAAGGTAACGCACATAAGTTGCTAAATTCTAAAAAGACATGCATCCATATGCTAAATCTTCCGATGGTAATGCACATAAGTTGCTAAATCCTGAGGAGACACATTTTTCAAAAAATTTCAATATGCTAAATCCTTTGAAGGTAATGCACATAGGTTGCTAAATCTTGAAGGGACACTCATTTTCAATTTCAAATATGCTAAATCTTGGAAGGTAACGCACATACGTTGCTAAATCCTAAAAATTTACGCATTTCCAATATGCTAAATCTTTCGAAGGTAATGCACATAAGTTGCTAAATCCTAAGGAGACACACATTTCATATTCATAGTGATACAAGAAGCTGGATCTATGGATATTCCAGAAGTCGTCAGAAGACACATTACAATTGCAAGCATAGTTTATGGGTGAACCTGTTGGGCTCTCCCTCCAGGGTGATTCATGGTAAGGTGGACATCTTACTAGGTGAGGTAATCACTCTTTTCCCTTTCTCTCTTTTCTACTTTCATGCTAGTAGGATAGGATCATGAAGCTATGTTATTTATAGTGTTGGTCTTGTCTTTCTTATGTAATCATTTATTCTTTTATGATAGCTTTCCAAATATGTTATTAGTATGAGAAATATTTCTTAGTGAGGTTTCTTATGCTAATTGATTTGGGTTGTTTAGTACTAACCCTTGTTCTTTTGACACCTTCATGCATGTATGTCAAGTTAGAATCCTTATTCTGGGGGCTTGTGTCCTTAACTAAGTGTTATTTTATCTCATTTTTAATCCACTTGGATCTCCTCTTTCTTCTCCTTTACCAAGAGTTTGCATTGAGTCCATACTCTTGCTAAAGTGGAGGCTTAATGTATCATCTTAAAATGGAAGCACTTCCATGTTAAGAGCATTTATCCCTCTAAGTAAGTGGTTTGGGGTCATGTCGAATGCCTTGAATTGATCTTTTCTTTGATCTGGCTTTCTCCCCACTTTCCACTTTTTTTCTGCACTTGATTCCTTCATTCTAGGTGAAATTAGGGTTAAGATCCTGAGGATTCTCCTTAATTTACCTCTTATATGGCTCTATTTTCTAGGTAGTACTTCCAAATAGGTCCTCCTAGACTTCATCATTTTCATCATAGGATTTTGTGCCTCTCCCTGGCACTCTACCCTATTTTGGCATCATTTCTAGGTCTCCGGGCACCCCCGGGACCTCATGTTTCTCACTCTGACTGAGACCCTAAAATTTGTGCTGTTAAGGTCAAAATCGACCTAAAGGGGTCAAAGTAGACCTTGACCCTGACTAGGTTAGGATCGAGCTCATCTTTGACCCTGGGTTCAAATTTCAAGGTCTCGGGATCTCTGGTTGTCGGGTTTCAGAAATAATTGTTTTCCCGCTTCTGGGTCCGCTGTTTTGTTCTCCAAAATGGTAAACCCTTAAATTATATTTAACTTAGGTCCATTCTTATAGGTTTGAGGCCTAATTGAAATTTAATTCCCCAAGGTGGCCCTTCTAGAGGATTGTGCCCTAGATCACTATAAAAGGAAGCCTTCCTCTCTCATTTTCTCCATCAAAGTTTTCAAGCAATCTCATGATCAAAGCATCAAGTTTGGTGAGGACATCTCTCAAGATCTCAAGGTGATCAAGAAAGCATCAATTCAAGAATTCAAGTCCTCTTCTCCATCCAAGTTCTCCATTGAAGATCAAGGATTCAAGCATTCATCATTCAAACCCTAGATCTAGCCATCATGATGGTGTGATCTTCCTTCAAGATCATTTGTGCATCTTCAAGATCCATTTCATTCTTCCCTCAAGGTGGATTCCAAGCATACAATCATAGAGGTTTGATTTACATTTATTGATGTTATGTTCAAGCTTTCATATCAACATACTTGATTACATTTCAAATATAATTGCATATATATTGAATGTCATAGCTTCATTGTTAGATCTACTTCTACTACTTGCTAGCATTCTCCATTTCAATTTCAATATTAAGGTTGATTCCAAACTGGGGTTTGACCAAGGCAAACCCCCCCAAAAAACAAACAAGGCCCTCTTTTTCTTGCAGGTGCAGGTGCAAAATTTCGGATCTAAGAGAAGATTTGGATACCTTTTTCGGTGAACTTCTGGGATCTGCAAACAAAGTCAGAATTGACCTTAAAATAAAAAATGTAGCCTTTGACCTTTTATGAGGGTCAAAGATGACCTCCCTCAAAATTGGAATAGATTTCTAGGTTTTGTAGATCTCGCAGTTTTAGTTCAACGATATAGAAATCAATAGTTTTTGAGACTGTTTGACAAGGTTTTCAGCAGGTTCTTTTTTGGAGGTAAGTACCTTTATCTCTTCATTTCAACATTAGTCATTTATATTCACTTTCCATATCAATACAATTCAAATGGCAGTGTAAAATATTGGTTTTGGGGTCTCTTTTATGTGCAAAACATTTTTCTAAGACCCCATCCATATTTTATCCTTTACAAGATGTTTTAATTTGAGATTGAAGAAGATCATTGAAAGTGCTCATGTTAAGATTGATGAAAAGTTTATGGTTTATGAAAGATATCATGATTATGCACCTATGATTGAAGAAGAACCTAGTCCTTCCACTAGTGAGACAGTTGTTGAAGAGATGTTTGACAATATTGATGTATTGTTCAATGACCCTGAAACAAGTGAAGAAGAAACTCAAAAGGCAGATAAGACATTATCACCTAAAGTTCCAAAGTTTACATCTAGATATCACTCTAAGGATGACACCATTGGAGATCTAAGTAGCAAAGTCACAACAAGATCAAAAGAAAAGAGTTCAGCAGGCAATGAAGCAGTATGTTTACTATCTCATATTGAACCTTTAAGTGTTGAAGATGCATTTAATGATTTAGATTGGTATGATGCTATGAAAGAAGAACTAGATCAGATTATTAAGAATGATACTTGGGAACTAGTTCCAAGACCTAGTGATAAGAATGTGATTGGAACCAAGTGGATATTCAGAAACAAAATGAATGAAGATGGTACAGTAGTAAGGAATAAAGCAAGATTAATATGTAAGGGATATGTGCAAAGAGAAGGTATTGATTATTCAGACACATTTTCACCTGTGAGCAGATTAGAAGCCATTAAGTTGTTTCTAGCTTATGCGACATTCAAAAACTTTGAAGTTTATCAGATGGATGTTAAGTCAATATTCTTGAATGGAGAGTTGAAGGAAGAAGTATACATTAGGCAGCCAGAAGGATTCACCTTATCAAACAGGTGTGATATGGTATGCAGATTTAATAAAGCCCTCTATGGACTTAAGCAAGCCCCTAGAGCTTGGTATGAGAGACTTGATGGATATCTAACAAAAATTAGAATCAAGAAAGGAGGAGCAGATTGTAATCTATTTATAAGAGAGACATTTGAAGGTTTACTACTTGTAGCTATATTTTTTGATGACATTATCTTTGGGGGCAATGAAAAACTTAGTGCAAAATTTTCTAAGGAGATGCAGAGCGAGTTTGAGATGAGCATGATTAGACCTATCAAATACTTTTTGGCATTAAATGTGCAGCAGGAAGAGAAAGGTATTTTCATTAATCAGTCTAAGTATGTGAAAGAAATATTGAAGAAGTTCAAGATGGATGATTGCAAGCCAATGGTTACACCTATGATAACGGGATGCAAGCTTTCAAAAGAAGTTGATTCACCAATAGTAAACATAACCTTGTATAAGTCTATGATTGGTAAACTTATATATCTTACTCAAACTAGACCAGACATTTCTAATGCAATTGACATGGTTGGAAGATTTTCAATAGAGCCTAAACAAAGTCACCTCATGGCAGTAAAGAGAATATTTAGATATATGAAGGGCACTATAGATTATGGTCTATGGTATCCTAATTCAGAGAATTTTGGGCTTCATGTATATATGGATATAGATTGGGCAGGATGCATGGATGATAGAAAGAGTACATCAGGAGGAGCAGTATCTCTTGGTGATAGACTAGTCACTTGGACAAGCAAGAAGTAGAATTGTATTTCTCAGTCAACAACAGAAGTAGAGTATATTGTAGTAGCTTTGAATTGTTATTAGCACTATCAACATGTCAAAGAATCATGTGATGCATGCAAAGACAAAACACATAGAGATAAAGTATCACTTCCTAAGAGATAAAGTGGTAGAGAAAGAAGTCAAGTTGGACTATGTGAGTACTAAAGATCAGTTAGCAGACATATTCAAAAAGCCTTTACCGAAGGATACTTTTGAGTATCTCAGGGAGAAGCTGGGAGTAATTCCCTTCCCTAATTCTGATTAGAGAAAGTGGAGAGAGCATCAATCCTCGGGGACTGATGGATGATTGACTACTCTACTTCAGGAGTAGTACCGGTGCTTAAATGTTTGGCGCCCTTTGCCATTGATTTCAAAGGGGGAGTAGTATATAGTCATGAAAAATAGTATTAAAGGTGGAGTACATATAAAATTAAGGAGTAATATATAGTAGCAAGGGGGAGTAGTATTCAATCATGGAAGCAGTTCAGTTGAGGAAATGGAGAATGTTGAAGAATATTGCAGCAGATGGAAGATTCATCCTTGGGGGAGTTTTGATGAGGAAATGGAGAATGTTATAAAAGAATTGATCATTTGGATTGGTGGTGTTTTTCATTCCATATGTTACCATCAATGCCAAAGGGGGAGATTGTTGGAGATTTTCTAGCAAGCCAGTGTTGACTGTATGTTTGTCATTGATGAAAACATATGGTAAGTAGCATGCATGGAAGACTCATGCAGTAAGCTTTGAGTATATGTAGCATGGACATGTTATCAACATGATATCATGGATGCAGAGGTTAATTGTTAGTACATATAGTTATGTAGCAGCTTGTGTCAGTAGTGTTCTAACAAAGTTACAAGCAATGTTCTGTGTGATTGTTCGTACAATTATCATGGAGCCTTGCGCGTTTGGATATGTGATGGATACATGTTAGTGTTGTTACATTCATGGACATAGAGTCTAATGTGAAGTAGAAGTGAAGTTATGCAATCATTATCCACCAATTGCAGTTTCTTGTGTTTATCCAAAAGAGCAGACATAGATTATATTGGTACAAGAGTTGCGCCTATCATTTCCATATGCGTGCTTGGATTGGTAATTGGAGATGAGTTAAGAATATTTGGTTAAGAGGGCATGATGTAATTTAGCTTGATGAGAAAGTATTAGTTAATTTGGTAGAGTCGACAATGTGTAGCATGCACCTACACTTATTGATTTGGACAGGTCCCAGTTTGTGTTGTGTGCTTAGTAGAGCTGACTGAGATTTTATTGGAGAGTGTTATTGTTGCTCTAATATGATTTCAAGGTGGTTCTAATAGGTTGACTTGATTATATCATTTAGAGAAAAGGTACTTATAGCCAGTCATTTGTGATTGCTAGAAGTATGGCATGGAGATGAAAGATTAGAGCAGATCAGAGAGTGCGAAGTATTGTGCCATCAAGAAGAGGTCTATGTGATAGAGAAGATAGAGTGTGTTATTCATTGGAACTAATCAAGACAACAAGTATACCTTGCAGTTCACCAAGATCCAGATATAGTGTGTATCTGTTATTCAGAAGGTTGCAACCTTCACCCCTTTGAGTAGTGAGCTCTTGGACAGTGCGTCCTCACCCCTAATAGGGTCAATCATAGAAGACTCCTAAAAGGGTCCGACCTTTGACTAGGTCACTGTACTTATTGCATTATAAAGATCAACTCCTAACAGGGTTGGTAAGATCTTCTAACAAGGATCATTATACACTAGTGCAGTTTATTAGTGGGTGTTAATTCCCACCAGGATTTTTACCTATTTGGATTTCCCCGTAACCAAAATATTGGTGTTGTGTTTAAGTGTTCTTTCATTGTTTTTATGCTTAATGTTTAGGTATACTTAATTGATAAAGAATTGAAACTTGTAGATAACTGATTCACCCCCCCCACCCCCCCACCCCTCCTCTCAGTTATCTCTTGGGACTATTCTTAACAATTTTCTCCTAGAGTGCCAACCTCAAAATCATACTCATATAATTCAAAAATATATATGGATAGCCAATCTTTATTGGTTTTATAAAACTCTACCGGGAGACCATCCAGACCAGAGGTTTTACCATTAGCTAGGGACCCAATGGCATCTTCAATTTCTTGGATTGAGATTTCTTTCCCCAACATGTTACTTCGGTCCTTATTAATTTTCCTTGGGATGACTTTGATACATTGTTCCATACATTTTTGTTTGCCCTCATTATGTTCAGTGGTAAAGAGGTTTCTGTAAAAGTCTACAAAGGTTTCCATAATCTTTTGGTTGTGGTTGCAGAGTCCTTCCTCGGTCTGGATACCAATATATATATTTAACATATTAAAAATAAATAAATAATAAATAATAAGTAATAAATAAATAATAAATAAATGATTAATAAAATAACATTAGTAAATGTTGATCTCTCTCTCTCTCTCTCTCTCTCTCTCTCTCTCTCTCACACACACACACACACACACACACACACACACAAATAATAAAATACTTCTTGTTGAGTTCTTTTTAATTAGGATTATTTGGTATCCAAATAACTATATTAATTGATCTTTCTTGTAATGGATAATGTAGAAAAATGAGTTAATTATTAATTAATATATTTTATTGATTAATAATTAAAGGAATTTGTTTTATTTTCTAAATTGAGAAATTTTATGAAATTATATATTGTTTTAGTAATTATTAAATTTAGAATCAATTTATTTTAAATAACATTATAAATTAATTTGCTTAGTATCTGAATTTAATTTGAGAATGTAATTATAGTTTTGTTAGTGATTATTTTTAATAAATTAATTTGCGTAATGGTGTTTTACAAATTAGTTTATTATTACTAAATTCTTATGAATGTTTTCCTTCCGCATTTATGGGTTAGGAGGGAATATTTTTATGTATTCCTTTTAGGATTGTTATTAGAGGCGGGTTAGGGTTAATGTGTTATGTTTTTTTGCCTTGCATACTTTTGTGGCACTCAATTTTTTTATAACACAGCCTTATGAGAGCTTTGATTTTATCATGGTAGAAATTGTTTATGTATGTTCATGTGATACTTTGGAACTAGGTTTTGATGTTATGATTCATGATGATCTATGAGATATGTTTTGAGATTTACGAACTTAGGGTAGGTTATCTAGATGTTAAAGGGGAAGTAGCTTGCTGTGGAGGCGTTGGAGCTCAGAAGTGGCTACCTGGGTATCCTTAGTAGGTTACTTAAATAAGTGAAAATATAATACATTAAATGAGGTTTTAAAATAAATTAATAATATAATGGATTCCTTGCCCATGCCTTGAGTGTTAGTATAGGCTAAGAATGAGAGCGGGAGAAGATGCTTGCCCATCTAGTTGTGGCAGTGAGTTCTTGCATATAATCGGTTATCCTTGTCTACATGAGAGGATTTCAGGTTCCGCATATGATCACACTTAGGAATCGGAGTCCAATGAGATCGTCCAAAGGGGTTGAAATATGTGATGACACTTCCCTGATTTCATCTTAGGTTTCCTACATGTGTTGGTTGCCTTTGGATTAGTATGTGTACCTTTGAGTTATTGAGTTGTACCCTTTAAGATGGAAACTTATAGGACCCTTTCTTAGTAATACCTGATGATTGATGTTAGTATTGTTATCCGAGTGGGGTCTGATGTTATCGCCTCAACACTGTGGGAGTGGAACCACGAGTTTTCACAAGGTCAGGAGGTAATGATTCTTTTACAGTTTGAGACTTTGACATTCTTATTCTAGTGTTGGATGATCCTTGTTGTGGTTTCTTCTTATCTTATCTTTCTTGGAGACTTATTCCTATTCTTTTTTTATTTTTACTTTGTACTCAGTGTTATTTACATACCCTGTGACTTGTGCAGTGGATGTGGGTTATCATGTATACTTTATAGTTCAGATGTATTTATTTATTTATGAGATGATGTACTATGTAGAAGATTTAGATAATTATTGTATATATGCAATTTTACGTCAAGGAACCCTTGAGATTTGTAATCTGTAATTGAGGATGTGTATATAAGTATTTATGGACTTTATGTTTTACTTCTACTTTGTTATTTCATATTGTTGGTAAACTCTTAAGAAAATAAAGTTATTTCGTAAACTTAGTATCATGTGTTAGGTTAATATTGTTAGGAATGGGAACACTAAGAGGGGGGGTGAATCAGTGTTCACTGAATTTTATCTTTTAACTTTAATCTTTATACTGAACTTAAATGCTTAAGTACTGAATTAAACATTCACATAAACATGAAATATGAAACATGAAATCAACACATGACACCAATATGGTTATGGGGAAACCCAAATAGGTAAAAACCCTGGTGGGAATTGACACCCACTAATATTTTGTACTAGTGTTTTGTGATCCTTGTTAGAAGATCCTTAACCCTGTTAGGAGTTGCTTTACAATACATTAAGTACAGTAGACCTTGTTAAGGGTCAAACCCTGTTAGGAGTCTCTTACAATAGTCCCTGTTAGGGGAGAGGATGCACTATCCTAGAGCTCACTGCTCAAGTGGTGAAGGCTACAACCTTCTGATCTCAGATACACACTATAGCTATTGGATGAACTGTCACTGTGACATTGCTTGTCAGATCGGTTCCTTTGATGCACTGATGCTTTGACCTCTTGAAAAGCTCTAATACATCTTATACTGTCTTCACATACTTTTTCTCTTCTTATCAAAACTCTTTCTCAACTTCCATACTAAATACAATGGGTTCATCTTATATTTATATGTGCATACAAAATAAACAACTAGGTCGGCCCTTAGACCTATTACATACAATGCATCCAAATGAATTGGCTTAAGTGTGTTTACAATCAAACATATATACATGTCGAAAACCTAATTACAATAGGTGCATAGCCTTTACAACATTAGAATATAGTCGAAACTCAAAATGATAACTGTCGACTGCTTACTCTATTCTTCACTCGCACACACTGGCTGTGGAACTTCAACTGACTCTATATTTCTCATACTTTCACATCTGATCATGCACTCATAGACTAAGCATGAATATAGTCTAACCAACTTAACTTCTAGGGAGCATACCATAATTATGTCGTACGCATGTGCGCTGATGCTCTGAGCTGCAGGAACTCTGTACACTGTTCAGTCTTCAACACTTAACTGATTTCTGATCTTGTCATCAAGTGCGTTGACTCCAAACTGCTATATGAATTTTTTTCCATAATGACAACACTATATTAAGCCATATACATCAGTATAGCCAACTTTCCAACAATATCCCCCTTTTTCATTGATGGCAACAAAGGAATATGGCCAGGTTGCTAACTGTCCTTAATACAAAAAAAATTTATCTTCTATATACTTATATCTCCCTATACATATTATGATCCATATTCTATACATAACTCCCCCTTTGACATTAATGACAAAGGTGTTTCAAAAAACTATATCCATACATACTCACTGAGGGAAAACATCCGGATATGCAATCTTTAGGTTCTAGATCTCCTTCTTCCAAAATGTGATCAAAGAGTTTACTATCTGGAGATGGGTGCATAATGCATACTAAAGCTTCTCCATCTTCTTCAAATCTATGGAAGGACCTTGATCATAGGTTATCATGGTGGCATCAATCTCTTTTATGTTTTGATTTAGAATGTCTAATGAGGGCGCAAGAGCATTCCTCAACTGATTTTGTCTAGCCCTTAACTTTGTCATCTCTTTTTCTGCCTTCTCAATTTTGTCTAACTGACCTTGGTAGACATTATTGCACATGTTCACATCTATGGATTTGTCTTTCACTGAGCTCTTCACTTTCTCAATCATAGCTTCTGCCTCTTTTATTTTCTTGAAATGAGCATTGGTGAGCTTATCTTGATCCATGCATTCTATAATGATTCTTCTTCCTTGATCAGAAAATTATTTTAGGGATGCTTGACTAGTCCTGGGTGAGCTAAGGTCAAGTGCAAAGTTGTTAATCAATTCATTCAATCTCTTCTTCAGATACTTTTCTTCTACAACTAGGGATGCAAATTCTTCAAGGCTTGAGAAATGGATTTTGAAATGTGAGATGAATGTACTCACATCATCAATTGGGTGTATTTTTGACACTTTCTTGTCCTCTGACAATAAATTGTTCAGAATGTTTACTGATTCTACCAAGAGGGGATTCCTCATTACTTGTTTTTCTTTGGCTTTCTCCATGCCTAAGACACTGAACTTAATCGGGTTTTCTTCTCTCCATGAGTCCAAATTAGATGTATTAGGTGTCAAACTTGACAACAATGCTACAGAGGGAGTGATGGGAGTGATATCCATCACTTCTTGTTTTACCTTGACTAGTTCAACTGATGGTTCATTATTCTTTTCTTTTTCTGTTTCTTTCTTTTCTTCTTCTTTTTCTATTTTTTCTTTTTCTTGTTTTTTTATTCCATCTTTTCTTCTTCTTTCTCATCTGTTATATTTTCAATCAATACCTCTTCTTGATGAATCAGAGGTGTGTTGCTACATAAAATTTTAGCTTCTTGTGTGCTCACAAAAGCTTCCTCAAACTTGTCCAACTCAGTGTCAGTGGTCACCATGGCTATTTCCACATTATCAATGAAAATGGTGTTGTCCTTGAGTGATTCTGTCATGGGCGCAGACTTATCTAACTTTGTTTGTGCTTCCACTACAAGCACTGAATCCTGAGGACCTGTAGATTGTACCTTGATGATCTCTAACCCTTTGGTAACCATTGAGGGTACATTTGATGTGAGCACAGTTGGTGGATACATGTTTTTGTTCATAAAAACCTTCTCAAAGGCTTTCTCTATTTCTTTGGCAACTAACTCATAATTTTTATCCATTATATTCAAAGTTCTTGTCTTGGTTTTGAGGTGAGGCTTCACCAAATCTAACAGCAACTTCTTTTCTTCTAGCTCACATACATGAAGAGTTTCATCTAAGATCTTTTCCCTTATCTGTAGATCTTCTTCAATAGCCTGTCTCTTTTGGAATTATAGGATATTCCATATATTGTCAGGGATCATTGTTTTTAGTTCCAAGACTATCCTCTTGAACTTGATCATGTGCTTTATGATCATGCTATGAATCTCTGATTTGTCTATTTCACTATATTTATCATAAAACTTCTTTACTTGATCAGTTCTTCCCTCATCAATTATTCTGGCACTTAGCACTCTGAGACTAGGTTTCAAACTTACTTCAGGAGGTTCTTGGGTGTTCTTTCTGCTTCTTGTTTCTCGTGAGGATGGATGACTGGTGTTGACCTCTTTCTTCCTCTTTGGCATTGTCTTATACTCAGGAGGAGCAGTAAGGTCAATGGTTTCCTTGGGTGCAGAAGGAGTATCATTAGTTATATCCTTTTGTTCATCTGATTTCTCTATCTTTACCTTCTTCAACTTGGGATCAAGTGATTCTGCCTTTGCTGCATTTGTGCTCTTTAGTTCCAAAGCAATCTTTTGTTCTTTTGCTTTGTCAAGATCTGCTTGAGACACACCATGTATTCTCAAGATCTCTAATGTGACTTTAGCAACCTTTCTTTTTGTTGTTGCATTGTTTAGCTTGGCATCTACTTCTCTAGTCTTCTCCTCATAAGTTCCCCACCTAGGTTCATTAGGATCTTTGGGGATTGATAGTAGAACCTACGCATATGCTTCAAGGACCTGTTCCTCTACCTCATAACCAAGTGGATGAATCCACTTAGTTCTTGGCTCAATAGCTTCCATACAAGTTGTGTTTGTCTCTACCATAAAGAAAATAGTATCCTTATACTTTTCCACAATGCTCTCTAGAATTCTGAACCTCATTTGCATCTTAACCCTGAAGGTCTTCAACTCCAATGTTATGTAATCTCTCAAAGTAATTTCAGTGGTTGCCTTGTAAGATATCTGTGGCATGGTTGGATTGGACTTGTCCAAATATGAATTTGATACTTTCCCAAATATATGTAGATACATGTAAATGATCAAAGACCCAAACTTGAATATCTTGGTCTTGTCATGCTTGATTTCCTTAATTTTATCAATAAATTGTGCATGCAAGGTCTCACAGAGATTGAACTCCCCATCTTCCTTCACAAGTCTGATGGCTGCTAGAATTGTGCTCGCAGACACACTATTCACCCTGTTGGTGTGATGAAACTTGTATCCAAGTATCATAGACATCAATTTGATGTCTTCTTTCTCAATTGGCTCAATTGTCATCCCGCGCCTATCACTGGTTGAATTACGTATTTTCTCAACAATTTTCCTGACATCCTTTCCCACAGGAAGGACAACGTTTGTCCTAGAAAGGCCTGTAATCTCATGTATTAGGTCACTGGTGATTCTTACTGGCACATCACCTATCCAAAATAAATCATCATGAATTATGCTCAATAGTATCTTAATCCATTCAGTCCCATAAAATTCATATGTCGTAGCATACTCAACTATAGGGCACGATCATTCCACTTAACATATTCATCCATGAATGTTTTATCTAGTTTCAACATGGTATCCATGTGCGCCCTTAACCTATCCAACCCTACTGGTTCTTTCTTGTAGTAAATGTATGCCCTAATGTCCTCGACATGCATAATGCTCATAGGAATGCGGGAGAATGCTCCCTCTAAATCATCTAGGGTTGACTTAAATGTATGCTTCTTAAATACATATCTATTCTTCTCTACAACATCAAAAACTATGGGAGTGGCCATGACATGTTTAATCACTTTCCAACTAATCTCTAAGATAATCTGAAGACTTCTAAATCGGCGCGAAGAACTAGGGTTTCTGCAACCGACCAAATACACTGCTAATTACTACAAATCACTGATAGATCACTCTACAAGTCTTCACAACAACTTCTAAGGATCTTTCTTCTTTTTAATCGCTCTGAATTTGAATGCAATGAGTAATCAAACAACTTTCTGTGTACTTAAAGTGAAGATTCTGCCATTAATGCTTGTCGTGTAAACTAGGCTGTCACTTAAAAATTTCTAACTTGAGTTATGCTAACAATTAGTATGTGCGCTCTTGCACGAAGGTTGCTTTATACTCCAAAAGCTTAAGTTCAAAGGTGCATACTCTGAGAGTGAGTATACCAGCCACATAGGGGTCTAGAGCTAAATTAGCTCCCCCTATGACCCTGAGGGCCATTCATCCAAATGTAGAGGGTGCATCCACTGTGGATGCATCCAATACATTATCATCAACTTTGTCCTTCTTTCCTTCTGTCCAAATCAAGCTCACATCCTCTGAGGCTTTCACAAACTTGACTTCTCCTTCGAGATCCAAAACTGGTTCTTCGGCCTTTTTAGGGCTTTCCTGACCTTGCATCCTTGATGTACAGAACTTTGAGATATGTCCAGCCTTGTTACAAGAGTGACAAATGACTGGAGATCTTATATTCCTCAACGCATTGACATGAGTCACCATTCTACATTGTCTCACTGAGTGACCATTATAGTTACATATCTGACATGTAACATTCTGAGAACTTCTCATATTTGTCTAATTCTGATTTCTCTGATCATGTTAAATCTTGTTCTTCTTACTAGTCTTGCAATTCACAGCTGTATGACCAAATTTATTGCATGCATAACAGTAACCATTAAAAGGTCTTACCTATGTATAGTTCCTTGCTATGTGTCCATGCTTGTTACATGCAAAACAAGTGCATTCTACTTGCTTGCATTCATTCTTAGGTGGTCCACCATTATCTTTGGTTTGATCCTTAGTCTTCTCGGTATCAGTAGTCTTTTTATGTATCCTTTCTTGCTCGCATGTTGTCAATCTGATTTTGTACTTCATTGTATCCAATACAGCTAGTGTCTCCTTTGGCTCTTCTTGCATACAATTGAGATTCTATCAAATCAAAACTGGTATGTAATTTGTCAATATGATTCTTTGCTTCTTTCAATTCAGACTCCAAGCTTTCTTTGCTATTCCTTAGTTCCAAGATTTTCATGTTTTCTTGTCTTAGTTCTTCATTAAGTTGAAGGTTCTCTTTGACTTGTTCATTATAGACTTCCTAATTGTTGATTAGCTTATCATCAAATTCTTCAACTAGTTCTTTCATTGATGCATTGTCTTCATTCAACTTCTTAACCTTTGTTCCTAGATCACTGTTAGAGCATTCTTTCAAATCCTTTCTTAGTCTTTTGATAACTAATTGAGCATCACTGAATTTTTCTTTTAGTTCTTCAATTTCTCTTTCTGATTTGTCCAAGTCTTCAAGAGCAGCTTCAAGATTTCTTTTCAGATGTTTCATTTCTGCTTTGTCCATGATCTCCTCAAGTGGTTAAACTTCTTTGCTGAGGACCAGAGCTTTGATACCAATTGTTAGGAATGGGAACACTGAGAGGGGGGGTGAATCAGTGTTCCCTGAATTTTATCTTTTAACTTTAATCTTTATACTAAACTTAAATGCTTAAGTATTGAATTAAACATGAAACATGAAATCAACACATGACACCAATATGGTTACGGGAAAACCCAAATAGGTAAAAACCCCGATGGGAATTGACACCCACTAATATTATGTACTAGTGTTTTGTGATCCTTGTTAGAAGATCATTAACCCTGTTAGGAGTTGCTTTACAATGCATTAAGTACAGTAGACCTTGTTAAGGATCGAACCCTATTAGGAGTCTTTTACAATAGTCCCTATTAGGGGAGAGGACGCACTGTCCTACAACCTTCTGATCTCAGATACACACTATATCTATTGGACGAACTATCACTGTGACACTGCTTGTCAGATCAGTTCCTTTGATGCGCTGATGCTTTGACCTCTTGCAAAGCTCTAATACATCTTATACTGTCTTCGAATACTTATTCTCTGCTTATCACAACTCTTTCTCAACTTCCATACTAAATACAATGGGCGCATCTTATATTTATACGTGCATACAAAATAAACAACTAGGTCGGCTCTTAGACCTATTACATACAACGCTTCCAAATGAATTGGCTTAAGCGTGTTTACAATCAAACATATATACATGTCGACAACCTAATTACAATAGGTGCATAGCCTTTACAACATTAGAATATAGTCGCAACTCAAAATGATAACTGTCGGCTGCTTACTTTGTTCTTCACTGGCACACACTGGCTGTGAAACTTCAACTGACTGTATCTTTCTCATACTTGCACATCTGATCATGCGCTCATAGACTTAGCATGAATATACTCTAACCAACTTAACTTCTAGGGAGCATACCATAATTATGTCGTACGCACATGCGCTGATGCTCTGAGTTGCAGGAACTTTGTACATTGTTCAGTCTTCAACACTTAACCGATTTCTGATCTTGTCATCAAGTGCACTGACTCCAAACTGCTATATGACTTTGTTTCCATAATGACAACACTATATTAAGTCATATACATCAGTATAGCTAACTTGCCAACAAATATCTCATGAGTTCCCTACCGGGGCATTACATATTTCCCATTGATAAAACATGAGGACACCATGGTAGATAACTGGTGGAAGAAGTAGCCTTCGTCAATACCGAAGCGTCAAAATGCAAGGGACACATTTCTAGGAGGAGCTACGTGAGAAGGGACATGTTGCTGGGAGATTATACACGCGTATGGATCCCACACCGTTTCTTCCTTTTCAAGCGGGAGACCATTTCACAACACCCTCATTTCATGACGTAAAAAAGTTATTCCTGACGTAAGACAACTGAGAAATTTGAACATTTCGGCCAATGTCGCGCCCAAAGTAAGCCTATCGGCTTTACAAGACTAATGCTCTACTTTCATACTTGTTTATTTTATGATTTAGTTATTTAATCATGGTAAGAAGTATTTTGAAGTTTACAATTACACTTGTATTTTGTGGTAAATGAAGATACATGTGTATGATTTCTTTGCAGTATATTACTTATTATTTAGGTTTTTTTTTCCATATATTTATTAAGGAATGTTATAAGGTACTATTCAAACTACAAAATTTGAACTATACCTTTGGAGTTGTATCTTTCTTTTTCCATTTGGTACACTAAATCTTGGAGTTATTTCTCTTGGAAATATAAAGGAAACACTTTCTTCTTGTTCTCAAGGGTTAAATTTCTGATAGATTTGAATTGAGAAAATTGATTTTAATTGTGACATTTAAGAAACAAAACATACATTTTGAAACAAGTGCCACATAGTGGCTAGTACTTGTCTAATCAATTGTAATTATATTGTGAAATATAATTAGAATTTTAATAAATTTATTATATTTTATTAAATAGAATTCTATTTAATATAAATTTATATAATTATAATTATAATAATGAATAATTTTTATTAAAACTATTATAAATAAATAAATTTAAATAAATTGATATTTTAAACTAAATTTAATAAGTTTTTAAAAATAAAACTATTATAATAATATTAAATATTAATTTAATATAGTTTAATTTAAATATTAATATTTTGTAAAGAAAAAATAAAAATTATAAGCAAATAAAATCACATAATTTTTTTACATAAATAGTTGTTAATGAATAATTAATATATAATAAAAAAAATTTAAAAACTTTAAAAATATGAATAAAAATAAATATATATTATAATATCATAGATTTTTATTTAAATTATAATATATTGTAAAAATTAATAGTACAAAGTAGAATAAATTCAAATAACATAATTTTTAATTTAAAAATATATTAATAAAAATTAAAAAAATTCATGACAACTTAACAAAATAATTTTTAAAAAAAAATCCTAAAAAAACTCTTATAAATTCTAAAAAACTTCTATAAAATCTATTTATGTGTAAAAAATAGGTCTATAAGACCTTAAATGTTTTAGCCAATCATTTCAACAAAACTATTTTTAACAATTTATAAACTTAAAAAATTACTAGTTAATGGAAGAAATCCAAAAATGGATGCAATAATACTTGCTTAGGCTATCGGCAAGTACTAATAACAGTATAATAAGTACTTCATAAAATATATTTTTTCTTTTGAATATATATATATATATATATATATATATATATAACCAAATGATTATATTATATATAATATTGCTTAATATAGATATAACTTTCTAATTAGAAGATAGCAGTTATTGTTTTAAAGATATCCAAAGTCTTATATATAAGGATATTTTTAATCAAAATTATAGTTTTTCTAAACATGTTATATTTCTCAATCTAGAATATAAAAATATCACTAATGAAAAAGCCAATCAATATAATTGTAATTCAACTCTATAATAAAGCTGTAATTCAGCTATATAATAATAGCTCAAAACAGTAAAATTTTAATATCATGTTCTTATTTATTTTTTAATAAATTTTATTGATAAAATAAAATATTAATTTTTTTTTAAAAATATAGAATTATTATAATTGTAATATATACTCATCTTCTCTCAATTTTTTAAAATATAAGTATATAAAAAAACTTTTCTAAATTGATTAATTTTACATCAAATTTTCAAAAAAAATAAATATAAAAACACATCTTTAATAGAAAAATTACTCTACGGTCCATTAAAATCACAAGATTGACAATCTAATCTGTAAATGGTCAATATGACAATTTTTAAAATCTAAACATAAATCCATATATTCATTTAGTATAAACATTATTGCTATATTAAAGCTGACTATAATGTTCAAATATAGCCAAATATATATAATATCATAAGCATACCATACAGCCTACTTGCTTCTATATAAATGTTTGTTGTGACTAATCTAGGTGGTATAATCAGTGAAGGATTTCCCTGCCTGGGACATAAAGGCTTGTTTATTTATTTAACAAGTTTTGGGTATTTCAAATTCTTTCTTTAACAATTGTTTTGAGTTCCAGGTAAAAAAATAGCAGAGCACAGTCAATTAATGTTGCTCTATTAGTAGAGCTTCTACTCTAGTTTTCCCTTCATTAATATCGCTCATATAATTGGTCACATACTCCTCCGATATAGTAGATTGGTACAATCTAGGATGAGATTCATCAATCAATTCAGGAGCTGGAGCAATTAACACACCATCTTCTGCAAGTAGAAACAGGACAACTGACATCCTGTATTGATTTGTATTTACCACTGCTCTGTGCTCTGCACTAATGTATTTTCCGTTGCTTATTATCTGCCATCATAGAACCCATAATTCATCTTTATAAATCTCAATGCCTTACATCAAACTATCATTCATGTGAACTGGAAAATGAAAACCTTCAAAATCTATTCTTACAGATAATAAGCAAACCTGAACCAGTTGATACATCATTAGGTCCCTGCAAATACTAAACAAATCTGCACATAGTACCCAACCTTTCAATTATTAATTTAATTTAATAAATATTTGATGTTTATTTATTTTTAATAATTAAAATTTTAATATTTAATTAGAAGAGTTTTGCAATTTTATTGGTATTCATAG
Source organism: Chamaecyparis obtusa (assembly GCA_027943335.1). NCBI lineage: Eukaryota > Viridiplantae > Streptophyta > Pinopsida > Cupressales > Cupressaceae > Chamaecyparis > Chamaecyparis obtusa. The sequence goes on from BSBK01006812.1 coordinate 892,705, forward strand.
CTAGCTGTTATTAAGACATTTGTTCAAAGCATTGGTCAAAGAGAAATATGTACTGGTTGTTAGATGAATACATATTGCATTATTTGTGCAAATTAAAGATTGAAAAAATAGGGGGCTGAAATAAGCAGAAGTTGCTTATTGAGAAAAATCAGCAAAAAATCACACATGGCTTTACAAATTGATGAAATATTTTCAACAGCAAGTCAAATTTGATATTGCTATCAGGACTCAACTGTATAGTTTTCGAGTCAAACTGATTGACCCATGTTTCATGAGTAGTGGTTCACAAGAACCCATCTCTCATAAGAATAAATAGAACATTTAGCACTCGACTCAGAATAGAACATTTAGCACTCGACTCAGAAGTCAATAAGATATACAACAATGTTTATTGAAGGATCAAAATGTATAATCATTGTATTTTATAATTTATTAATTAAATCTAAAATCAGAAATAAGTATAATTACTGGTACCTGGTACCTGGTACCTTTTGATCTCTTGAGAGATAATGGTAAGATATATTACTCCAAGGTTCTATTTTAAAATGTAACAGATTTATCGGTCCACTAAATGCCCTCAGTGCCAGAGTGTATCATTCAAGCTCATGAAAGTGCAGTCATTAAGATTGATTCAATATTTTAATTTGCAAGCGACTCCCCTAATATGTACATAATGTTAAACAACAGATACCCCAAATGCACATAAACAAGATTATAAGGACAAAAGAAAATCGAACAAGTTAACTTGCCTGCAACAAATCACCAATGTTGACAACAAGTGCTCCAGGAACAGGGGATACATTAAACCATTCCCCACCTTTCTGAACTTGAAGCCCCTCAACCTGGTCATCCAGCAGGATAGTGATCACACCCCCATCTGAATGGGGTTTAACTCCATGCACCAAATCTGGCTGAGGGCAAGGAGGGTAATAATTGATTCTGAGCTGGAGCAGGGGTTCCTTGATAAGGGTTTCAACATAATCAGAATCCAACCCCAAACCCTCAGACAGCAGACCTAGCAACTTATTTGAAAGCTTGAGCACCTCTTCTCCATATTTTTCATAGGTTTCCCTTCATTATCACCCTCAAATCAATCAGCATCACTTCATGCTCCAAAATTACAAATTGGCTATGTATGTTGTAATTAACTTTATTTACCTGTATGTTGGGGGTGTTTTTGGCCAGTGTTCAACTGCCATGACAGAGGGTGGGTAGACATAATGAACAAGGGCATCTACCCAATCCAAAACTGTGTCATCGGAGATATCAAAGAAGCGGCCATAGCCTTCAAGCATACGAGTACCAGGCCTTACTGGACACTGTCTTCTTTTTCCCTCCAGAGGAAGATCAAAGAATTCTTGTGACACCTGTTTGATCCTCTCCAGCAATGAAAGATCTATCCCATGATTTATTACCTTCAAAACCGAATGCCAAACCCCTGAAATCAGTGACCCTGATAGAAAATATATAAAATTCCCAATTTGGGTATGTAAGTTTTAGTAGTGTTTGTGTACAAACCTGGAAGAAGCCCCAGTCTTGGGATGCTTTGGCTACCTGGGTTACTGTTTGTGAGTGAAGAGCTGCTAGATCGATGACAGGAATAGATTGTGGAGCTTCAATGGCAGGGACTGGCCTTTGATCAGATGGAAGAATATATCGAGCAGGCACTTCTTTAATTTGGCTTTCATGGATAGTTTGGACCAGATCTATTGGCCTCTGTAGTCTCTCAAATTGCTTCAGAAGAGCATCCATTGCTTTTGACGATCTAAATAATTTAAGCACAATGAATTCTGCTACAACAAACTCCACTTCAAGACAGAAAGTCGTATAAAAATAATTTGAAAAGCCGCTGTTGAGAATCCTGACGTAAGGGGAATTTATTCATTTGTTTGTTTTTATAATGTTTTACATAAAACTTTAATCATTTTTGTTTTGGCTGTGAGAGCACAAGTCAAAAAGATTGAGATCTTATTGAACAAGGGACGCATGCGTCAAAGTTCCTGTCTATAGCGCAATGGTTTTTGGGGTAGGATACGGTGAAATGAGATTGTTGTGAAGGTAGAGTGAACAAATTTGTTGCCCCTGAGTTGTGGAAGTCATATAGTCATATTGAATGGCGCATTTTGGTTTTAAATTAAAATTTGTATGTAGATTTGAACAAGAACATTAAACTTAGTTTGTACACTATAGGTACAATTTGGTTTGGGTTGGAGAGGGAAAGAGAGAAATTGGTAGTATGATCTAAAAAGAAATATGGAATTTTAAAATTTATATAAATAATTACATTGCTAAAATAAGTGTAAAATAAAATGTGAAAAATTGAAAAAATTGAAAACTTTTAGTGAACTTTCAATTTTAGTATTATCCATGGCAATTACTTTTGAAAATCTAACTACTTTTGAATTCCGTTGGAATGGGGCATGGAGGCAAATGAGATCTGAACAAATGTTTCAATGCACACTAAAGTGCCTCAAATTGTTAATATATGAGGTACCATCTTTGAACATATACAGGGTCCTATTTATTTTATTATAAAATTAAAGTAATTGAAGCTTTCAAATGTCAATAGTTAGTACAATTCAATTTTTTAAAATTTATGAAAATAGAAAATTGAATTTGTTTGAGATAAAATATGTAAAAATAAAATCAAACTATTAGAAATCTTAATGCTAAAATGTTAACTCTTACATTGTTATACATCAAAAATACTTTTATATTAATCAACCTTTTTGTTGTGATTATATTCCATGCATAAATTAAATTAGAAATAAAATACTATTATATTGTGTAAATAAATAAATTAATTAATACTACAAATAAAAATTTACATCAACTAAAATATGAAAAATAAAAATACAAGCTTCTTTTTCAATTCAAATGATATAAGTTTTTACAATTAATTAAAAAAATATATGTTGTTAAAATTATTTTAAAACATGAGCTTCTTTTTCAATTCAAATGATATAAGCTGTTACAATTAATTTAAAAAAATATATGTTGTTAAAATTATTTGAAAATATAAGCTTTCAGAATTACTTAAAAAAGTGCTTTTTAAATTTCTTTAGCAAATATATGTACACATTCTATAAAAAATTTCAAATCATTTCAATTTACAAAGTTAATTTTGAATTTGAAATAGATATGGATTTGTTCAAAAGAAGAAAACAAAAGAATTTAAGACTATTGATAAAATAAAATTCAATCAAATTAAAAGAATTTAAGATTTAAAGACGATTGGTAAAATACAACTCAATCAAATTAAAAGAATCATTGACTCATTTAAGATTATAATTTCATGTAAACCTGGCTAAGCTTTTTAGAATGTCTAAAATCCATGTCTCAAATGACATTCAAACTCTAGTATAGACATATTATAGATTTAAAATTTCTACCAATCTCATTTTCATTCTCATTATAAAAGTTTTTCCCTACAATTTCACTCTCTTATTAGAGAAATTTGTGCACCATTAGGAAAATAAATAAATTTACTTATTTTGAATAAGCTTATTTTGAATTTTATATATTAATACTTTAGGATACATCTTAGCAAACTAGAAATATCACACACTATCATTAGCAACATTCGCCAAGCTTAGTATTGTAAAGATTTCTTTTGTTCATTAGTCTAATTTCTAAGTTTACAAGGGACGAAACCAATAACAATAGTTAAAGGATTTTTTTTTGTCCTCCTATCAAATGTTTGTGGTGGTTCTCATCATGAGACTGTAGCCCTCAACCTATTGTAAAACTAATGATTAAATATGTCACAAAATTCTATTCTCAAAGCTGACAAACCCTGTAAACAATACCGCATCTTTGAAAAGTTGAGTTAATAAGAAACATTTCACAATACTCAAACACATGAAGCTTTCAATGTAAGGACTAAACAGTATTCAAACACATGCAGCTTTCCACGTTTTCAACTGCATGTCTTCCAAATTTACATAGTTGACTGCAAAAGAAATAATAGATGTCTCATATACTTCCCACGTTAGACTAGACATGGGAGCTAATTCTTAGAATACATAGATAATCTGCTATTATCTCCTTGGGTAGAAAGATGAGCAATGCCAATGTTTTATGGCTACATGTGCACCAACAAAACAAGCTGTTTATATCTCTATTGTTGAGGTAATCATCTTCATTGTTAAAAATAGTTTGAAGATAAATTATTTTTTATTTCTTTCAGAAACTTATAGTAGTCCTCCTCTGTCTTTCATGCCCTCCTGTCATTCCTACCTAATTCAAGTACAATCCATAATAAACATGGAACAACATCCAGAAATCTTATGATATCAATTGATTAATAATTTTAATTGACCTGTGGAGACACCGCAGCTGAGAATACAGGTTTTGCTCAAAGGAGCTGCAGGATTTATCTTAGCAACACAACCAACATGTGCAACAGTGTATTCACTGAATGTGGATGTCCCCAGGAAGTGATAAATGGATTGTCCCCTGATGGAGAACCTTGACTTGCCATCACTAATCATAACCCCTCTGTCTGTGTTTATCCTTAGCAAATCACACATATTGCTTTCTTATGATTTGCAGTGCTTGCAATCTCCACATTCCCCTGTAAATACAGGCAGAACATGGTCTCCCTCCTTCATATCAGTCAGCCCTTCTCCCACACTTTGTACCACTCTGCATTCACCACTATATATTAGTACACACTGATAAATTATATTTTCAATGAAAAAGTATGTAAACAGGCCTGATTGATAAGTCCTTGTGATCTGAATCAGCCCCAATTACACATATAATGAAACCCTAATTGACATTAGGGTTTAAAAATTGGTAAGATAAGTTAATCTACTCACTCCATTTTTATGAAATTCATTGAGATTGAGTAATCTAGTTTGTTGTAGAATAGATTTAATAGAAGGGGAAGGGAATTTACCCTGCCGCTTCATGTCCAAATATGGGCGGGAAAATAGGAGTCTGGTCCTGCAATGGAGAAAGAGCAGAAGTTAGATTTAGAAAGAAGAAATTCTAAGCTTCTTCAAAGTTAATGGAGGCACTGACCTTTGCTTGCCAGAAAACAAGATATGTGTGACACAAGGAAGTGTAACAGATCTTAATCCGGACTTCCATTGCCTGCAGAGGTGCGACTTGCACTTCTTTAATCTTTAGAGGCTCCCCTGCTGCCCATGTCAGGGCAGCTGCTCACAAACCAAAATTGATTTGTTTAAAAAAGATAAAATATTTGGCATTCAAATCAAATTGACAATGACATCAACCGACAGAAATCCCCATAGAAATCCCCAATACTCATTGACATGGTTATCTTCCATTTTATTGAATTTGCAACAAAAAAGTTGACAAGATGGAATGGAAAGAGGAGCTTTCAAACTTACCTTTGAATGTAATAATCTGGCCTGCAGTAGCGCTTGGCATTTTTGTTGTTGTTCGATCTCTTTTGCAGAAAGCTAATGAATACGAAACTGAATTGAGTTTTGTGAAACACGTCCAGCCTTATAAAGGCAATGGTTTCCTAGTTAGAAGACATCTGTAACAGCGGGTTGAGCACACATGGAATTGGTCAGCTTCCCTGGTTTTTATTTTGTTAAATTTCAAACAATGGGCATCTTAAACTGGATAATACATAGGTTTAGGGATCCGCATTAGAAGAGTCAAACGTTCTTAGATGGTTTTGGCCAAATGCTGCCCACATGTCTAAATATCGAATGCGAAAATTACTCAAGCACTCTGAGCCTGGAAACTTTCTTTCTTCAATTTCTGCAAGTTTAGAACAAAATACCTGAAACACAAGAAAATGAAAATGGCCCAAAATATTGTATGAGCAAGGCACGATTAAGATTTCAGAAAAAAAATAACTGTGAAAATACAAATTCATCTTCTTAGTAAGAACTGAAAACATTAGCATTAGCAGGAATTAGGTGTTTCAAAAAATGTAGTTTATATGTGGGCTCATGAATTCTTGAAAATCCAATGGCGTCGTCGTCGAGCCGAGGCAAACTGTGCTTGCTGAGCATAGACGACAGCGGAATGCGAAGCACTGGCATACCTGGAAGAAGCACTGAAGAACATTGCCTTCAGAAAGAACTCGAGAACTTTCAGAACTTCCCGTGGAAATTTCTAGAACTTTATGTATAAAGGTTTTAGATTTTTTTGATTGTTATGATGTTATGATTTTTGTATTTTTCTTTATAAAATTTGATTTTTCTCATTGCTCTGACCAATGAAAAAAATGAAAAATTATGTTTTTTAATTATAAAAAATAAATATTAATAATCAACTATAAAGTTTAGGTTTAATAGAATTTAATAATGTATTCTAATTGGTTGGTCAACTTAGTCAAATAAAAAATTTGGAACTAAACGATTCCTTAAGTTTACCTGCCTATGATAGGAACTAATAAACAATCTCGGCCTTATATCCTATGATGTCAACAACAATGTGTGAGGTGTGGTGGTTTCATTCATAATTATTCAACCTCATTAAATATTTATTGAATAAGAAGAAAATATTAGTATTGTATGGTAAGTACAAATAATTATTTAATAACAGGAATTCGATGAGATGCTTTGGTCATGGTATTTGGCTATGCCTTAGCTTGGTTGCAGGTCTGCATGTGTGGGTTTTCAGGAAGCTTTTGGGCAGCGGGGGCATTTTCTGTTTGGTGGTAGCTATTTTTGTTTTTGTTTTTGCATGACAGAGATTTTGATGGCATCGGCTTTGGAGCTGTCATATTGACAAGGCTCATAATGGGTCCTCTTCAAGTATGCATGCATAGGGAACATAGACTTTCTATACAAGTGATGGCCCTAAAATAAAGAAGGTTAATGGGTGTCTTCCTAGAAGCCAGTATCGCCCTGTTTTGGTCATTTCTCCTGATTTGGTGTCGAAAGATGTCTCATATTGGAGAAGACATGCTCTCATTTGTAAGTTTCTCGATATTTGAATTTTTTTGTCTACTCTGGAAGATTGGATCTGACGTTCTTGACAGATTGAAGGAGATATGGAAATTATTCTTGTAGCTAATAGTTATTTTATGGTTGTTTTCTCTGATATGGTAGACCGAAAAAGAGTATTTGAAGGTGGCCCATATTTTTATAATTAGGTTGGGTTGTTTATTAAACCATGGCATATGGGTTTTAATTCGGCTGAAGAGATGCATTTTCGAGTTCCCATTCAGGTTCATCTGCCTCGCCTCCCTCTAGAGTTTTGGAGAAAAGACATCTTACATAAAATTGCTAGTCTTTTGGGAAAGCCTGCGGCGGTTGCTACATAAAATCTTGATAAAAAGGTGATTTTCTTTTCTCGGATTTGTGTTGAGATAGATCTGAATAATCCCCTGCCAGATTTGATAGAAATTTGTATGGGATCTTCATCATGGATTCAACAGCTAGGTTATGAATCTCCACCTTTATGGTGTTGGTTTTGTCATGAGTATGGCCATCTCCAACGACAATGCCCTAAAGTTCATAAGGAAGCTCATCCCCCCCTTCAGTACCTCCTCCTATGGGTAAAGAGGATAAAAGGAAAGCACCCATGATGAAGGAAACCTAGGGGAAGGATAAGGAAGGATTTGTACTAGTTAAAACTAAGGCTAAAGGACGAGGTCAGAAGAGGACCTTCAAGGATAGACAGAAAGATGAAGGCCAAATAATAGATTTGAGGTGTTGGATACTTTATCTTTGGAGGAAGGGATCCCACATGTGGTCACTACTAATAATGATGGGGTGAGAATGGAGGTTGTACTAGTTCTTGAATCAGATCGAACTCGGGTTATACATGGAGAGCAGGTGTCTCAGGAAACTTTGAATAATTCCTTGGAGAATGACATTGTTTTGGCTGATTTGGCTAGAGAGGTTTTAGCTTCATCTCAAAGAGTTCATCTCATAGATTGGGAGTGCAATAAAAACCCCTCAAGAAAGCTCCTTCTGATAGCTCCTCAAAAGGGTGGAAGACGGACCTTGAGAAGATAAAGATGACTGGAGATCTATTGATGGAATATGGGTTTTTTTAAACCTATTGATGCTCACTTTTCTCAAACCCCTCATGATTATTCTCTCTTGGAATGTCAGGGGATTGAATAGCACCTCCCATCAAAAAGATATTCATGATTTGGTTGTAATTCATTCTCCGGATGTCTTTTGTGTTCAAGAGACTAAGGTTTTTGTTGAGGTTATGCACAAGCATGTTTCACGCATTTGGTATGCTAGTCACTGTCAAAGTATTGGTTCGCAAGGGAATTCTAGAGGATTGGGTTTGTTTTGGGACCCTCGTAAGATTTCTCCTCATTGGTGGATTTCTTTCTAGTCATTACTCTATCTCTATGGTGGCTAGTGCCTTGGATTATGGTGAGACTATTCTTGTGATGAATGTTTATGCCCTTGTTGACATTCGTGGGAAGATTCATCTATGGGATCACATTAGGTATGTTCCTTCTTGTGCTCCTTAGTTTTCCTGGATTGTAGGAGGAGATTTTAATTCTATTTTAAGTCTAAAGGAGAAAAGAGGGGGTTTTCCTAGGCTTGGCTCTACTTTTGACCTTTTTAAAGCCCAAGTGAATGTTCTTTCTGTTATTGATGTTAAGCCTTCAAATGGGGTTTTCACTTGGAACAATAGACGGAGTGGTCAAGAGGCTATCTTAGAACATCTAGATAGGTTTCTTGTTTCTTGTTACTAGGTTGGAGGTGGTCTGATTACGTGTTCTGAAATTCTTGACTAGAGGGGCTCTAATCATTGGCCAATTAAGTTATCTTCTTCTCTTGTTGTAATTCTTAAGAACCCTTCTTTTAGATTCTATATTATGTGGCTCTGAGACTCTTCCCTATATGATTTGGTGGCTAAGTGGTGGAGAGAGGGTAGACCAACTTATGCCATAGCTATGTTTGTCTTTGAGAAGAAACTTAAATACGTCAAATACCATCTTAAGAGATGGAATACTTCCTGCTTTGGGAACCTTCAGTCTAGAAAGAGGAATGCTCTTGATCATCTTGCAGTGGTTACTTTCCAAATTAGGGACTCTAGGCTCACATAGGCTCTTCGTAGGGCAAAATCCCAGGCTATGCAAGATGTTGAAGAATGGGAGCTTCGGGAGGAGATTTATTGGAAAGAGAAGGCTCGCATTGATTGGTTGCAAGAAGGGGATAGAAATACTATTTTTTAAACAATTTTGTTCAGGCTCTTCGTAATAAGGGGTATCTTTCTTCTCTTGTTACATCAGAAGGACTTCAGATTTCATCTCAGTCAACTACGACCAAGGAAGCCAACCACTTTTATTCTACCCTTTTGCTGAAGATTATTGACCTGCAGCTAAGGAGGAGAACTTGATTCTCTCTTGCATTTTGTCTCTTATCACCAATGCAATGAATGGAACTCTTATTCATCCAATCTTAATGCCAAAACTTTAACTAGAGGTTGTGTTTGGAATGAATAAAGGTAAAGCTCCAGGCCTAGATGGATTCCCCATGGAATTCTTTCAGGAATTTTGGGACATTATTAATATGGATCTCTTGGAGGTGGTTAAGGAATCCCTTCAGAATAAGCAGATGCTTCAAGCGTTGAACTCTACATTAATGACTCTCATCCCCAAGAAAGAAGGTGTTGACAATCTTGACTCCTTTTGCCTCATTGCCCTTTGTAATATTGTGTACAAAATTATCACTAAATTGATTGCTAAAAGACTCAAGATATGCCTTCCAGTCATGATTTCAGAGGAACAAGGGGGTTGTGTGGGTGGTAAGCAGATTCTTGATGGGATTGTAATGGCTTTTGAATTTATTCATTCTATGGTTACTTCAAAAGAGAGATATGTGTTCATTAAGATGAGTATCGCTAAGGCTTATGACAGAGTCAAATGGAGTTTTCTTCAAAAGATCCTCTTAGCCTTTGGTTTATGCCAAGAGTGGGTGTGCTAGATTATGAGTTGTGTTACTTCAACTTCTTTTTCTGTTCTTATGAATGGTGTATCTTCAGAGCCATTTGGTGAATCTAGAGGACTTCGCCAAGGGGACCCTATTTATGCCTACCTCTTTATTATTTTGGTTGAGGGTTTGGGTCACTTTCTTAAGCTTCGTGCTCACTAGGGTTTGATTCATGGGTGGCAATAAGGTGATGGCTTACCTCCACTTTCACATCTCCAGTTCATGGATCATACTTCTTTTATTGGATAGACCCATCTTCAGGAAGCTACTTCTTTTAGGTATGCCTTGGATGTTTATCTTGTAGCTTCAAGTCACAAAGTTAATGAGAACAAATCCTCCATTTTTTCTTCAATACCCACCAAGCTATTTAGAGGTGTATTGCTTCTATTTTGAGGTTTCAGATTGGGTCTCTTCCCTTTGTTTATTTGGGTAATCCTCTTACTATTGGTAGACATCCTAGATCCTCCTGGCAATTTTTTCTTGATAAACTTCTTCAAAAGGTTAACCATTGGACTCGTCGATGGTTATCCACTATTGCTCGCCTGATTCTATTGAAGTTAATTATCCAAGCCCTTCCTATTTACAAGTGCTTTGTTCAAGCTGCTCCTATGTATTTTCTTCGAGAATTATATGCTCTCTCTCATCAATTTCTCTGGAGTGGGAATCTTTCAACTTTTAAATGGAGTCTGGTTAAGTGGGCAACAATGTGTAGACCACAGAAGGAGGGTGGTCTTGGATTGCGATCAACTATTTTAAAAGGATAGGTTCTCACTACTAAGCTTTATTGGCGTTGTTGTACTAACCAACATTAGCTTTGGGCTCGTATTCTCACCCATAAGTATCTTCCGAGTGTTGATGTGTTTGAGGTTCCCCACTTTCCTCTGGAAGGGAGAGGATCCATGATTTGGAATACACTGAAGTTTGGAGCTCATTTGGTTAAAGATGGTCTCTTTTGGATTTGTCATTCAGTATCTCAAGCTTTTTTCTAGCTTGACTTTTGGGATCGACACCCTTCTGTCCCTTCCACTTATCCTCATCTTTAGGCCCTTTATCAATCTTTTTTTTTCTGCTAGTTGGGACACAACTAATCATTATAAGATAGGGTGTGTTTGAGGTTTTACTCTTTCCAACACCCTTCTGAATGGCCTCTAGGAGGATTTGAGGAGGATAGGCAGGAGCTAGTTCAAATTTTGCAGTCTTAGGAGTGTACTACTTTGGTTGGGAATGATTTTATCACTTGGGATAGTAGTGATTTGTCTGGGAAATTTTCAGTGTCAATTGGATATGTTGAACTTCTTCGCCAAACTTTGGGGGATATTCAGGTGCATTGGTGGAAGCAAGTCTAGTACAAGTTTTCCTGGCCCCAAATGCAATTTCCTCATGTGGTTGGTGGTTCGTAGTCAGTATCTTACATGAGATAATTTATGCAAGCATGGCTTTAAGGGACCATCGATGTGTGTTTTGTGTTGGACTAGTGAAGAAAACATCTCTCATTTCTTTTTCCAATGCTCCTTCACTAGACATTTTTGGAACTCATGGTGGAATGTATGGAACCAATCATGTTGGTATGTTTTCTCGTTGGCTGAGTTCTTTACACGATGGGGTAAGGCTCCTATCAAGACTTCTTTTCTTCAAGTTGTCTGGAATCTTGGACCCTCCTTTATTATTTGGCATCACTCACAACTTAGATAAATTGTTAAGATTAGGGTTAGGATTAGGGTTAAGTTTTAGATTATATGGTTTTGGTTAGAGTCAAAATTATAGTTCGGGTTATGGTAACAATATACCTAGTGTTAGGGTTTATATAAAGTTTAGGGTTATGGTCAAGGTTAGGGTTAGTATTTATATGAGGTTTTATTTAGGGCTCAGGTAAGGGTTTAGTAAGGGGTTAAGATATCTTATACTTACTGAAATTAAATGTACTATTAATATATTCTTAATTAAAAGTTAAACTTATATTATTTAGACATAATAAAAAATGAAACAAATAAAAATTAATCTATAAATAAGCAACACTTCTATTCTATAATTTTTTTTCATGTAAATCGTTTAAATTATAAAATTGAATTAAACTGTTATTTTTAAAATTTTAAATGCATCAACAGTTAACTTCATAATAAATCTTAAACTAAAATCTAAATATATATAGAATCTTTCTAAATTGTTTTAGATATATATGAAACATTCATATTATATTATATTTTTCATTTAGCATAGGAATAATTTCATATTTTAAAATTAAAACAATATCTAATTTTTAAATATATCAACACTTAATTTTAGAATAAATCTATAACTCGAATCTAAATGTATATAGAACCTTTCTAATTTTTTTCTAAATCTTCTATTCTATATTATTTTTCATTTTGCATAGGAATACTTTCATTGTTTAAAATAATTTCTAGTTATCAATTAATTTTAGAAAAAAATCAAAACTAAGATTTATATAGAAATTAAAGATTTCTATACTTTTCTAAATACATGAACAAAAAATCTATTCTATAAGGACAATTTTTCAATCAATTATAGAAATGTTATCATTTATTATGCCTATTATATATTATCTATCTAACCACATACAAGATTCATCCACAAAAATCAATTCAAAAGCTTACACTTGAATTGACTTTGTACTCATACTTTAAGAGATTTCATACACTCAACATCCTTTTGGGGAAACAAACAAATTTAGGTCTACTAAATGATATTCAATGGAGGCAAGATTAGGGAAGAACACATGCAAGGAACCTAAAGTTACCCATCAGGTTGTATTTGCCTGAAAGCTTCTAAAAAATTTTCACGAAACAAGATTTTCAAGCTATTCTTCCAATCAATACATTCCATGAGACATATTTTTGTAGCCTAATGCCAAACAATTCACGTTCTTTGTCTATGTTTCCATGTATTTTACCTACATGCCTACCACAACATTTACAACTATAATGTCCAACAAAAATCTCCCTACATGCCCATACACCATTTTAAACGCTCCAATATTAGCACATGCTTAACTAACTCTGGTAAACAATTTGGCTTTACTCCTACAGTTTGCATTTGGGAGCTTGGAATTCTGACACCAAATTTCTTTTAGGCATTTTGTAGCTATGCACATGCCTAATCAATACTTCCACATTCTGTGTATGTATACCAGTGTTGCTGCAACAACACACTCCAAAGCTTCCATTTTTATGCAAGCATGGGGTTGCTATTTAAGGTTGTGGAAACTGGCAATTACATTCATTTGTTGTGAGGATGCCAACAAAGCTTGTTGAATCTGGCTTTACCCTAGTTAGTTGCACTTGCTTGAAATTTCTAAGGGTTTTCAACAAATCCATATGCTGCAAATTATTGCTATCTAGAAAAGGTATCATTTAAGATAGGAGCAGAATGCCTATGCGTTGGAAGGGGAAAAAGAAAGAGGTCGTGCATCATCTGGGAAAATTTTCATTTGTATCCTCCATGATGTATTTATTCTTTCATATATTACATCCAATGGTGGTTATTTGAATAGTCAATTGTAAATTTGGGAGCGGAAAGTGAAAGGTTTCTTTTTTTTACATCGTTACATTCGCTGGCCTCCTATAAGGTCTAGGTCTGCTGCCATTGTAAGGTTATGCCTCTCGGCGTAACTAGCTAATATATAATCTATATTTAAAATACGCTGAGATGTATCAAGTCATTGAATTTTTTCAGCTTTAATTTTTATTAAAGGTCAATGATGAATTAAACGCCTCGATACATCTCGACATATTTTAAATATAGAGTATATATTAGCTAGTAGCAGTGGCAGTGGGCATAACTCATTGAATAAATTAATAAATCATTATATAATATTTTTTATTAAATATAATTTAATATAATATTATTTAAATATAATTACTTTTTACAACCTTAATTATATTACACACTAATTAGTAATCCTAAGATATATTTGGTTTATAGTTAGGGTTATACTTTACATCATTATTAAGGTTAGGGTTTAGGTTTGTTGGAAACTACAATTGAAACAATTGTTGTATTGTCATTGATGTCAAACCTTAATTGGTAAGACTGTTGCTACTTAGGAAAGTACTATATCTATTTGAGTGTTGCTAAGGGGCTAAGCAAGGTTGGTAACAATAGCACCTAAGGAAAGGTTGAGTTATCTTGATACTACAAAGTGTACTTGACTATGTTGCACAATGATGAGATAATGTATTGTTTATCTTAGTAAGACTGAAGACTAAACTGGTAGGCTTGACCGAGAAAAGAATGGAAAAATCATGTTTAAGCCAAGTTTTGTTAGTGTCGACCGAGTTGGTATATGTCGAGCAAAATTATAGTGTTGACCAAACATCAGTAAATTGCCGAGGAAGATAGTGTAAGCCGAGGAAATAGTTTTAGTAATGACCAAGCTTTCTACATGAAGACCGAGTGGACAATCACAATATTGATCGAGCATCAACAATTTTATATTTGAAGAGAATTTAATTTTGGAGCCGACATTGTTGAATTCTTGGATTATGTAAAACATGTTGACTTTATTTATTGATTGTTTGGAAGCATTAAATGCACTGTAAAATGTTTTATTGTAAATTTTTAAGAGATTTGAGATTATTCTAGAAAAGGAGCCGAAGAACATGAAGCGGGTAGATTCAATGAATTTGACCTAACCCTAAGATCTACGAATGAGATTGAGCGGCAAAAGATGAGTTAACCTAATTGAGGAAAATATAAGAGAACCTGAGCATTTTGATATGCATGTACATAGAGAATAGAGAATGCTGGAAGAGGAAAGTTTTATTGATTGAATAAGCAGAAAAGGCTAAAGGAGAATTGTGGTGATTGCTTGAAGAAAAGTTCCGACCAGATTAGAGATGGAAATGGAAAAGTCTCAAAGTCAGTAAACCAACATTAGTGTATGGAATTGGATTTGATATTTGCAAAGTGAGTTGTATATTTTTCAGATAATATTGTTGCTACTTTCTAACCATTGTAATAGTCAAAATCCTTTTAATAGAGGTTGACCTAATAGTCATATGTTAAATCCTTTGAACAAGGTTGCATTCTAATGGAGTGTATGTAAGTCCTATGACTAGGCTCACTTTTAATAGGGTGATTGAAATCCTTTAACCGGGTCACACCTGATAGTGTGTATGGTAACCTTTGACAGGGTTGGCTTTTTACCGAGCTCACTTCAGAAGAGTGAAAATAATAGTAGCATGTTACAAAGTAGTTTTTCCCAAATTGGGTTTCCACTATAAAATCCTAGTGTTAATACTTGTGTGAATATTTTGATTTGAACATTACTATGTTTTGCAAGTTAAGTTACTCCTGGGTAGTGGACTGCATTGTTAGATGTTTCTATTATTGAATCAGTGATGACCAAGTTTGTTTTGGTTATTGGATCTAATTTAAGGATAAGTTTTTTAGATTTTTTTATACATCAAGACCTGAGAACAACTGATTCACCCCCCCTCTTTGTTGTTCTAAATCATATTAACAATTGGTATTAGAGCTTTGTTGCTTATTATTAGTGTTGACAAAAATCAAGTTTAAAGGGGCTTGAAGCAAATGATCAGGATGTATAAGAAGGAGGTACCGAAGCTGAATAAGGAAAACTTCCCCGCATGGCAAAGCTTGATGAAGCTGCATCTGGCTAGTATTGGTGACTCTGCAAAGTACTACATTGAGAACAACTATGTCTCACCTGTTGCACCTTTAACTACCGAAGAAATGAGAGCTAAGCAAGAACATAATCAAGCAATGCTGGAAATTGCATCTGCACTAAACTATCCAAAATTTGAGGAGATTAAGGACTGCACAACTGCTAAGGATATGTGGGACACTCTTGCAAGGATCTATGGTGGTGACTTGAATGTGTTGAAAGAAAAGGTCGAGAATTTTAGAGGTAAGTTTGATGAAATGAGAATGCAAGAAGGTGAAAACATTGCATAATATTGTGGTAGAATAAAGGAAGTTGTGAATGCTATTAGAGGAGCAAATGGGACTATTGATGATGAAACTATAATTGGGAAAGTACTAAGAACCTTGCGTCCTATATATGCTATTAAGATCTCAGCTATTCAGGAATCTAGATGTAACTCTGCAAATGTGCTTACCTTGGAAAGTTTGGTTGGTAAGATGACTGCTTTTGAACTCTCTAACTATGATAATTTTACTATTGGAAGCATTGGAAATGTTGAATCTACTTTCAAGTCACAGCTGGTTCTGAACAAGCCAAAGAAAGAAAAATAAAGATGCATCAGTGAAAGTGAAAGTGAAAGTGACAGTGACACTTATGATGAAGACCTAGAAGATCTAGAAGCTCTTATGGCTAGAAGACTGAGAAGGGGTAAAGGAAAGTATAAAGGTAAACTCCCTATTATATGTTTTGCATGTAATAAAGTTGGTCATATAGCTGCTAGATGTCCTAATAGGAAGGATAAAGATGATGAAAGGAAAAGAAAACACAAAGATAGAAAAGATGATAGAAGCTACCGATGGAGAAAAGACTACAAGGGAAAAGGTAAGAAATCTTGCTACATTGTTGAAAAAGAGACTGACACTAATAGTGATGATTTTGAAATTGAGGTAGTCTATGTTGCAATGAAAGATGAATCTGACGAGGATGAGAAAATTGCATTGATATCTTATGTGAACAAGAATGATAAATGGATTATTGACAGTGGTTGTTCACATCACATGACTGGTGACAAAAATAAGTTTGAGACCTTACATCATTACAGAGGTAAAAGTATAAAATTTGGTAATGATGCATCATGTCCTGTTAGAGGAAAAGGTTTGATTAAACTGATTGATAAGATATCTTGTGAAAATTCATATTGGATTGAGGGTCTTAATTACAATTTGTTAAGTGTTGCTCAGGTTAACAAAACTGGTTACCGAGTGGAATTTCATCACAAGCAAGCTAAAATATTTAATGCTACTAGAGAACTGATTGGAAGTGGTGATCAGACTAGAGGTAATTTGTTCTATCTTGACCTATCTGAAGAAACATGTTTAATTGCACAACTTGATGATATTTGGTTATGGCATAAAAGACTGTGTCATGTTAACTTTGACAATCTGGTAGAGATAAGTAAGAAGAAAAAGGTAAGAGGTCTACCTAGATTAAGGAAACTTGAGAATGTGATGTGCAAGGAATGCCAGTTAGGAAAAATGATAAAATCAAGTTTCAAGAGCAAATTTTTTACTTTTGAAAACATTTTAGATTTGGTTCATACTGACCTTTGTGGACCTATGGGTCTACAAAGTTACTGTGGTGCTAGATACTTTATCTTATTTGTTGATGATCATACTAGGATGATGCATGTGATGTTTTTAAAAGAAAAATCTGAAACTTTTCAATTCTTTAAGTGGTATTTGGCAAAAGTTGAGAAGGAAATAGGTAGGAACCTAAAATGTCTTAGATCTGACCGAGGTGGAGAATTTACATCAAATGAATTTAATCTATTTTGCAATGATAGAGGAATTAAAAGAGAGATGTCTGCACTTAGAACACCTCCACAAAATGGTATAGCAGAAAGGAGAAATAGATCTATCTTGGATTGTGCAAGGACATTGATGATTGAAAAGAATGTGGCACATAAATATTGGAAAGAAGCTATAAGCACTGCTCTCTACACTCTTAACCGAGTACAGATCAAGAAAGGTACAAATCTGACACCCTATGAATTATGGCATGGGCATGCACCGAGTGTTAAATACTTTAGAATCTTTGGAAGTAAGTGCTATATATTAAAAGACACTAGGAATGGAAAGTTTGATGCTAAGAGTGATGAAGGCATATTCCTAGGATACTCCACAAAAAGTAAAGCTATAAGTGTTTGAACTCTAACACTAACAAAATTGTGGAAAGTGTGAATGTCAAAATTGATGAGTATGCAGAAAGAAATGAAGCTAATAGTAAAAGAGGACTAGAAGATTATAGATCTTTTGTGTACATTGAAGAAGAAGAAGAGGCAAGTAACAGACTTGCACCTGATGCCGAGTCTCGGGTAAGCAATGCCGAGCGACAGACAGAAGTTGCCGAACATCAGGAAAATAGTGCCAAGAGAGAACAAGAACATGTCGAGCTACAAGAAAATGTTGTTGAAGAGGTTGCCGAGCATTCTGAAGTTGAATCTGACAATCTTGCTAAGGAACATGATGAAATAGAGGAGAGAACAGCTGAACCTGTTTTGGAAAAATATGTAAGAAGACATCATAAGCCTGAACAGATAATTGGAGACAAAAATAATGGAATTCAGACCAAAAGTAAGACTAAGGATCTAACATGCCCACTATGTGAATTTGAACCTAAGTCAACTAGAGATGCATTAGAGAATGAAGATTGGATACAAGCAATGAATGAAGAAATTGACCAGATTGAGAAGAATGATACTTGGACTCTGGTGCCGAGACCTGAAAACAAAAATGTTATAGGAACAAAGTGGGTGTTCCAGAATAAGATGAATGGAAATGGTGAAATCACTAGGAACAAAGCTAGGCTAGTATGCAAAGGCTACGCACAAGAAGAAGGAATAGATTATGGGGAGACATTTTCCCCTGTACCTAGATTGGAAGGAGTAAGAACTCTGCTTGCATATACTGCTTATAAAGATTTCAAGGTAGATCAAATAGATGTCAAGTCTGCATTTTTGAATGGTATACTAGAAGAAGAAGTTTACATAGAACAACCAGAAGGTTTTATTGATCCAAATAGAAGACACATGGTGTGCAAACTAAACAAAGCATTATATGGATTGAAACAAGCTCCCAGAGCATGGTATGAGAGGTTGCACAACTACTTGATACAGATTGGATTTTCAAGAACAAATGACACAAGCAATCTATACATGAAGGATGAAGAAGGTAAAGGTATCCTATTGGCAAAAAATTTGTGGATGACATTATTTTTGGTGGACAAGATGCATTATGTAAAAGTTTTTCAAATGAAATGCAAACTGAATTTGAAATGAGTATGTTTGGTGAGATCAAACTCTTTGTTGGTTTACAAGTATATCAGAGGAAGAATGGAATTTGCATTACACAGTCTAAGTATGTTAATGAAATACTGAAAACTTTTGGGATGGAAGATGCTAAACTAGTGGGAACTCCCATGGTTACTGGACAAAAGTTATCTAAGAATGATGATGCTGCAGAAGTGAATCAGACTCTGTATAGATCCATGATTGGAAAATTGCAGTATGTTGTACATAGCAGACCAGATATTGCATTAGTTGTTGGGATTGTGGCAAGATTCTCTGCCAATCCTAAGGAAACACACATGATGGCCGTGAAAAGAATTATGAGATGCTTGAAAGGAACTGATGACTATGGTCTATATTATAAGAAGGATTGCAAATTTGAACTCTGAGTTTATACAGATGCTGATTGGGTAGGAAATGTAGATGACAGAAAGAGTACTAGTGGTGGAGCTTTCTTTCTTGGACAAAGATTAGTCTCCTGGACAAGCAAGAAACAAAATTGCATTTCCCAATCTACTGCCGAGGCCAAGTATGTTGCTGCTGTAGTAAACTGTTCAAACTTGGTATGGATAAAATAATTGTTGATAGGCATGAAAGAAGAAATCACTGAATCTGTTGTTATTTTCTGTGACAACACAAGTGGTATCAATATTTCTAAGAATCCAGTGATGCGCACTAAGACCAAACACATTGCAATCAAGTATCACTACTTGAGATAATTAGTACAAGATAAAGAAGTCCGAATGGAATATGTGAATACAAAAGAACAATTAGCAGACATATTCACTAAAGCTTTACCCAGAGAAGCTCATGAGTATTTGAGAAGTCAATTAGGGGTTCTTCCCCTAACTAAGGCTGCCTAGACAAGCTAGGAGCACTGCATCAAATATGCTACAGTAGAATATTTGACAAATTGATGCAGAAGATTGTCACACTTTAGGGTTGGCCTAGAGTTGTGAAAAGAAGCAAAGACAAGGAATTAGTCATAAGCAAGATGATAGAGGGAGAAACACTGAGTTGCACAGATATTATCTACATCTGATGGATGTATGTTTTAGTTGCTGCTTTGGCATTTTTGTCAAAGAGGGAGATGAACTGATATGATAACACATGATACTGAAAAGTAAGAGACACATGAAACTGAATGATCTGAGGGAGATGAACTAATGAAATTGAAGATAAGGATGATGAACTAAAATGAAGGATCAAGATAGAGGAAGATCTGAATACTTCTGACAGTCACAAAAGTGAGGCTTATAAGATTCTGAATCAGAATGAAGCTAAGGATATTATAAAATAATTTTTTGATGAACAGATAAGTTTTGGATTGGTTGGTAATCCATGTGTTATTTAGGTGATATCATATGGTGTTGCCATCAATGCCAAAGAGGGAGATTGTTGGAAACTGCAATTGAAACAATTATTGTATTGTCATTGATGTCAAACCTTAATTGGTAAGACTGTTGCTACTTAGGAAAGTACTATATCTATTTGAGTGTTGCTAAGGGGCTAAGCAAGGTTGGTAACAATAGCACCTAAGGAAAGGTTGAGTTATCTTGATACTACAAAGTGTACTTGAATATGTTGCACAATGATGAGATAATGTATTGTTTATCTTAATAAGACTAAAGACTAAACTGGTAGGCTTGACTGAGCAAAGAATGAAAAAATCATGTTTAAGCTGAGTTATGTTAGTGTCGACCGAGTTGGTATATGCCGAGAAAAATTATAGTGTCGACCGAACATTAGTAAATTATCGAGGAAGCCAGTGTAAGCCGAGGAAACAATTTTAGTAATGACCAAGCTTTCTACATGAAGACCGAGTGGACAATCACAGTATTGACCGAGCATCAACAATTTTATATTTGAAGAGAATTTAATTTTGGAGCCGACATTGTTGAATTCTTGGATTATGTAAAACTTGTTGACTTTATTTATTGATTATTTGGAAGCATTAAATGCACTGTAAAATGTTTTCTTGTAAATCTTTAAGAGATTTGAGATGATTCTAGAAAAGGAGCCGAAGAACATGAAGTGGGTAGATTCAATGAATTTGACCTAACCCTAAGATCTACGAATGAGATTGAGTGGCAAAAGATGAGTTAACCTAATTGAGGAAAATATAAGGGAACTTGAGCATTTTGATATGCATGTACATAGAGAATAGAGAATGCTGGAAGAGGAAAGTTTTATTGACTGAATAAGTAGAAAAGGTTGAAGGAGAATTATGGTGATTTCTTGAAGAAAAGTTTCGAGTAGATCAGAGATGGAAATGGAAAAGTTTCAAAGTCAGTAAACCAGCATTAGTGTACGGAATCAGATCTGATATTTGCAAAGTGAGTTGAATATTTTTCAGATAATACTGCTGCTACTTTCTAACCATTGTAACAGTCAAAATCCTTTTAATAGAGGTTGACCTAACAGTCATATGTTAAATCCTTTGATCAAGGTTGCATTCTAATGGAGTGTATGTAAGTCCTATGACTAGGTTCACTTTTAACAGGGTGATTGAAATCCTTTAACTTGGTCACACCTGACAGTGTGTATTGTAACCTTTGACAGGGTTGGCTTTTTACCGAGCTCACTTCAAAAGAGTGAAAATAATAGTAGCATGTTACAAAGTGGATTTTCCCAAATTGGGTTTCCACTATAAAATCTTGGTGTTAATACTTGTGTGAATGTTTTGATTTAAACATTACTATGTTTTGCAAGTTAAGTTACTGTTGGGTAGTGGACTGCATTGTTACATGTTTCTATTATTGAATCAGTGATGACCAAGTTTGTTTTGGTTATTGGATCTGATTTAAGCATAAATTTTTGAGATTGTTTTATACATTAGGACCTGAGAACAACTGATTCACCCCCTCTCTTTGTTGTTCTAAATCATATTAACAAGGTTATGGATACAGTTAGAGTTGGGATTATTGTTAGGGTTAGAGTTTAGATCTAAGGTTAGGATTATGGTTACAATCAAGGTTTACATCATAATTAGGGTAGGGTTTGGTGTGTGAGGTTATAGTTTAAATAATGGTTAGGTTTTATTTTAGTTATATAGTTAGGTTTAGCTTCACTCTTAGGTTAAAAAATAATTAGGATTAGGTTTAGAATTAGAATTAGTTTTAGGGTTAGGGTTTTAGTTCCAATTAAGGTTTGGATTAGGGTTTAGGGTAATGGTTAGCATAATGTCTATTATTAGGGTTTACATAATACTTGGGGTTAGGGTTAAAGGGTTTGGATAATGGTTTAGTTTAGGGTTAGAGTTAGAATTATTGTTAGAGTTAATGTTTTGGATTAGTTAAATGGGATTATGGTTAGGGTTTACATCAAGTTTAGGGACAACGTTAGGGTTTAGGATAGAGTTAGGGTTAGGGTTATAATTATTGTTAGATTAGGGTTTAGGTTAGAAGTTTCTAAGGTTAGGTTTAGGGTTAAAATTATGATTAAGGTTAGTGTTTAGATTAGGTTTTGGTTAGGGTTTGAATTAGGGTTTGTTTATGGTTAAGGTTGGGGTGAGGGTTAGGATAAAGTTTACAGTTAGGGTTTATGGTTTGAGGTTAAGGTTTACATCTTGGTTGGGTTTAGGGCTAGGTTTCAAGTTAATGATACATTTAGTTTTATGGTATAGGGTATGGCTAGGGTGAATGTTAGGATTAGGGTTAGTATTTAGAGCTTGGGTTAGCATTTGCATCTTGGTTAAGTTTTGGATTAGGTTGTGGATTAGTGATATAGTTAGGTTTAGCATCACTCTCAATTTAAATAAATTGTTAAGATTAGGGTTAGGGTTAGGGTTAAGTTTTAGATTATGGTTTTTCTTAGAATCAAGATTATAGTTAAGGTTATGGTAACAATATGACTAGTGTTAGGGTTTATATAAAGTTTAGGGTTATGGTTAAGGTTAGGGTTAGAGTTATAACTATGGTTAGGGTTAGTATTGATACGAGGTTTTATTTAGGGCTCAGGTAAGAGTTTAGTAAGGGGTTAACATATATTATACTTACTGAAATTAAATATATTATTAATATATTCTTAATATATGTTTTAGTTATATAGTTAGGGTTAGCTTCACTCTTAGGTTGAAAAATAATTAGGATTAGGTTTAGACTTAGTTTTAGGGTTAGGGTTTCATTTCTAATCAAGGTTTATAGATAGAATTATAGTTTGGATTAGGGTTTAGGGTAATGGTTAGCATTATGTCTATTATTAGGGTTTACATAATACTTGGGGTTAGGGTTAAAGAGTTTGGATAATGGATTAGTTTAGGGTTAGAGTTTGAATTATGGTTAGAGTTAATGTTTTGGATTAGTTAAATGGGATTATGGTTAGGGTTAGGGTTTACATCAAGTTTAGGGACAGGGTTAGGGTTTAGGATATAGTTAGGGTTAGAATTATTGTTAGATTAGGGTTTAGTTTAGAAGTTTCTAAGGTTAGGTTTAGGGTTATAATTATGATTAAGGTTAGTGTTTAGATTAGGTTTTGGTTAGGGTTTGAATTAGGGTTTGTTTATGGTTAAGGTCAGGGTGAGGGTTAGGATAAAGTTTACAGTTAGGGTTTAGGGTTGAGGTTAAGGTTTACATCTTGGTTGGGGTTAGGGCTAGGTTTCAGGTTAATGATACATTTAGTTTTATGGTTTGGGGTATGGGTAGGGTGAATATTAGGATTAGGGTTAGTGTTTAGAGCTAGGGTTAGCATTTGCATCTTGGTTAGGTTTTGGATTAGATTTTGGGTTAGTGATATAGTTAGGCTTAGCATCACTCACAATTTAGATAAATTGTTAAGATTAGGGTTAAGTTTTAAATTATGGTTTTGGTTAAAGTCGAAATTATAGTTAGGGTTATGGTAACAATATGGCTAGTGTTAGGGTTTATATAAAGTTTAGCGTTATGGTTAAGGTTAGGGTTAGTATTTATATGAGATTTTATTTAGGGCTCAGGTAAGGATTTATTAAGGGGTTAAGATATATTATACTTACTAAAATTAAATATATTATTAATATATTCTTAATTAAAAGTTGAACTTATATTATTTAGACATAATAGAAAATGAAAAAAAATAGAAATTAATCTATAAATAAGCAACACTTCAAGTCTATATTTTTTTTCATGTAAGTTGTTTAAATTATAAAATTGAATTAAAATGTTATTTTTAAAATTTTAAATGCATCAACTCTTAACTTCATAATAAATCTTAAACTAAAATCTAAATATATATAGAATCTTTCTAAATTGTTTTAGATATATATGTGAAACATTCCTATTATATTCTATTTTTCATTTAGCATAGGAATAATTTCATATTTTAAAATTAAAACAATTTCTAATTTTTAAATATATCAACACTTAATTTTTGAATAAATCTATAACTCAAATCTAAATGTATATAGAACTTTTCTAATTTTTTTCTAAATCTTCTATTCTATTCTATTTTTCATTTGGCATAGGAATACTTTCATAGTTTAAAATAATTTATACTTATCAATTAGTTTTAGAAAAAAATCAAAACTAAGATTTAGATAGAAATTAAAGATTTATATAGTTTTCTAAAAACATGAAAAAAAAATCTATTCTATAAACACAACTTTTCAATCAATTATAAAAATGTTATCATTTATTATGCTTGTTATATATTATCTATCTAACCACATACAAGATTCATCCACAAGAATCAATTCAAAAGCTTACACTTGAATTGACTTTGTACTCATACTTTAAGAGATTTCATACACTCAACATCCTTTTGGGGAATATTTTTTTAGGTGTAATAAATAATATTCAATGGAGACAAGATTAGGGAAGAACACATGGAAGGAACCTAGATTTACCTAGCAAGTTGTATTTGCCTGGTAGCTTCTAAAAACTTTTCACGAAATAAGATTTTTAGCATATTCTTCCAATCGATACATTCCATGAGACATATTTTTGTGACCTAATACCAAACAATTCACATGCTTTTTCTATGTTTCCATGTATTTTACCTACATGCCTGTACCACAACATTTACAACTATAATGTCCAACAAAAATATCCCTACATTTCCATACACCATTTCAAATGCTCCAATATTAGCACAGGCTTAACTAACTCTGGTAAACAATTTGGCTTTACTCCTACGATTTGCATTTGGGAGCTTTTAATTTTGACCCCAAATTTATTTTAGGCATTTTGTAGATATCCACATGCCTAATCAATACTTCCACATTCTGCATACATCTATTAGCGCTGCTGCAACAACACATTCCAAAGCTTCCATTTTTGTGCAAACATGGGGTTGTTGATTAAGGTTGTGGAAACTGGCAATTACATTCATTTATCGCGAGGATGTCGACAAAGCTTGTTGAATCTGGCTTTACCCTGACCAGTTGTACTTGCTTGAAATTTTTAAGGGTTTTTCAACAAATCCATATGCTGCAAATCATTGCTATCTAGAAAAGGTATTATTTAAGATAGGAGTAGAATGTATGTATGTTGGAAGGGGAAAAAGAAAGTGGGTGTATCATCTGGGGAAAATTTTTGTTCGTATCCTCCATGATGCATTTATTCTTTCATATATTACATGCAATGGTGGTTATCTAAACAGTCAATTGCAAAGATGACAACAAAAAGTGAACAGTTTCTTTTTTCTTAAGTCGTTACATTCATTGGCCTCCTATAAGGTCTATGTCTGTTGCCATTGTAAGTTTAGGCCTCTCGGCATAATTAATATTGTAATAGTTGTAAAGAAGTCTTCTTGAAAAGGGATGTTTTAAATTGAAGGCTAGCCAACTTCATTAAAGACATAAACACTACTCCACATGTCCTCAAGTTACTCTGATCTCCCATGCAATTGCATGTCGACACACATCGTGTTTGCTGAAAATTCATTACATTCTCATGCATGTTGTTTTCAATTCATTGTGTCCTTGAGACAAGCTAAACCTCCCAAACATAATATTCTCAAACATGAATTTATGGCTTTCAGAAATCTAGTAAAGAATGATAACATCATTATCATTAAAATGGATAAAGATAATGACAATGGCAAACAAAGATTATGTCAACAAAATATTGGTCTGCCTTTGTAATGGTGGTAATATAGAATTCTCCCAACCAATCCTATTTTCATGATCATTAGAAAAGTTAATCTCATGATCTCCCATTTTCCTTTTGATGACTCCATTAAGAAACATTGCCTTCTTTATAAGGAGATTAGTCCCCACACCTATGGTGCCTTTAAAATGCACAAAACTGACATATTTATCAAACAAACAGTTGATACCTCTCATTCAACCACCTAAAAATTGGCCACTTTCCTAGCCAAGATAAAAAATGTTGATAATAATGAGATCCTAGTTAGCTTGATATGTAGATGACACCAATATTTGTTGGTCACATGGTCGAGATCAACTTGAATTTTTCCACTCACATTTAAATAGCCTAGTTCATTGTATTTGATTTTCCAAAGAACATGAATCCTATAACCAACTTCCTTTTCTAGACAACCTTATCATTAGGAAAGAAGATAACACCTCAACTTGTAGAGAGTTTAGAAAATCCACACACATTAACCTTTACTGCATGCCTCCTTTCACGACCATCCTGGTAAAAAAAAGGGAGTCCTCTTGAAGCTCTCAAAAATAAAGCCTATCACATATGTGATATTGATCTAGAGCTTTCTCCCCTCTATAGAGTTTTCAATTTGAATGATTATCATCATACTTCAATCATTAGAGCCTTAAATTGTGCCAAAACTAGAACCCAAACTATCCCTTTAAGTCTAGTATGTTTTTCTATTTGTTAGTAATGTTTCTGTGTGATCCTTTTCTAATTTTTAAGTTTGTTCTTTTTCATTTTTATGCAATCTTTTTCTTTGATTCCTTTTGGTTCTAGTGTTGTTTGTAGTTGTTTTTAATTATTTATCTTAGTCCTCATTTTCAATTTCCATTTTTTTTTTCTTCTTGCTTCTTGATCATGCCCTTTTCATTTTCAAGTTTCTTTTTACCTTTTCATCACTTGTTCTTGATTTATATTTTCCTTCCTTTTTAAATTATTTTATAATTTTATTTCTCTTTATTGATTGCTTTACTTATATTCTCTAAAAGTTTTTATTTTCATTGGCCTTTTTATTATGATTTTTCAATCCATCCTCACTGTTCTTTTCTTTTTAAAGGCTCTATCTGAATCAAATTATACATTTATTCTTACTAGTGATGGATCCTTGAGTGCAATTGGAAACATTGATGCAACAATCTTACACAATTCTTATCCAAAAGTATTCTATTTTCAATTTCATGGATTGTGGAAAAATTATACCCTCTACAGAAAAATATTTTATCTTTTTTGGAATCAATTCTACTTTTAATTTATCTAAATATTATTTTGAGTTTAATAATAATTTGATACTTCATTCAAATTTAAAATTGGCAAGTATTTGTTCTGATTTCATTTGTCAAAATTAATTTTGAAGCTTTCAATTGAATTATTCTTACAAATAGTCATTTAGTTCTTGAAGTCACCTAATGAATAATGAATAGAATTGTAAGACTCATTTTTTTGACTTCAATTTATAATGATGACAATTTTCATCTCTATTTAGATTGAATATATTAGAGTGGATTTTCACCATGATGGCTGAAGTTTCTAAAAGAACTATACTAACATGAAGATTCATAGTACTATCTAGACTATTTAAATATGATTTAGTTTAGTCGTTAAATGGGAAATAGTAATTTTATCCTTCATTCATATTCAAAAGTGATGAATGTTCTATTTTCATTCATCAAAATTAACTTTTAAGTATTAAGTTGAATTACTATTATCAATAGTCATCCAACCCTTCACAAAATCACTTTATAAATCAACAAACACAAGAATGAACTCAATACTTGAACATCATTTTATAAATCTGGCAACTTTCTTCTCTTTTTAGATTGATAATATAGTATATTTCCACAATGATGGCTGAAGTTTCAAAAAAAAAATTACAATATGAAGACTTGGTGTATTATAGACATTTTGAAGCCTCAATTATTTCAAAGAACAAGTCATTGGTTGTTTTGATATAAAAAGTGAGAAAATCCAACATTCTTTGGAATCACTCACAATTTTTTCACAACAATTTATTTGCAAGGCTTGTGCATATAATTAAAATTTTATGTCTACATCATCAATTATAATTCTACATGTTACCCTACTTTTTGTTGACTTATAAAAAAGATTTTGAAAAAGAGAAGACCATTAGTTTTGCATAAGTAGTTGTATAT
This sequence comes from Chamaecyparis obtusa, assembly GCA_027943335.1. NCBI lineage: Eukaryota > Viridiplantae > Streptophyta > Pinopsida > Cupressales > Cupressaceae > Chamaecyparis > Chamaecyparis obtusa. The sequence continues at coordinate 920,811 of BSBK01006812.1, forward strand.
GTAGTCATGTTTTATTAGTACATCAATAGACATCACATGAATTTTTATTTTTAGATATAAGTAATACATTTCATTCAATTAATGAATATTTATAATATTGATAACTTCAATCACAACTGTTAAAACATTCAATTAATGAATCTTCTTCCTTAATATATAAAAAATAAAAAATAAAGAATAAAGGAAATACAACTATCTCAGAGTACATCCAGTTTAATTGATGTGTTTGTTGAGCCCACAGCAGCTTTATCAGTCGTACCACGTCGTTCCTTAGTTGTGAAAGGATGCTTATGAAGAGGTCATTTATTTTGTGATTGATCAAGCCCGACTTACTTTTTGACTTCGCAAGTCCATGAACGCAATACTAGAGCATTTTGAGGGAACGCTATGTTTTAAAAAAGGTGTCAGAACTTATACAAAGTAGGGGGACTTCAATAGTTCATTACGGCCCACAAATTTTCATTAAAAAGGTAGAGGAATAAAAAATGAAATCTAGTGGTAACTACTGATCAGTACATCTTGGTGTCTAGATAAACATTCAATTCTATTGGTTTTTATTGAATAAAGCTAGAATAAATTAGTTAATTTTATTAGTTAATTAAGTGTTAATTTCAATTGATTAATAAATATAGTCATATATTAGATAGATGGTGCCAATTTTAATTGATCGATAAATGTAGTCATATATGTGGTTTGAGTATTGGATATGCGATTTTTTTATAATAAGTAATCATTTGGATAAGTATATAAAATAAGTAAATGTAAATTGATTTACAATTCTTTTTCTAAAATTTATATGTGAATTGATGGCATATGTAGGAGGTGTCATTTGTACATGTAATTCACTTTCTTATTATAGCTATAGATTCAATACTTGAATATGTCGAGTGAAGAGTTGCTTCAAAAGGAACTTAAAGATGACATCTTCAAAATGTCATACCACAATAATGTAGCCATCATATATGATCAACAAGATGTTGATTGAATTTTCTAATTTTAACTTTCTAGCTAGAATTGTTGGTTCATGTTTTATTTTAGGTTCAAATTTGAAAACTTGTGATTCAAAAGTTTTATGTGCAAACATTTTTTACATTTTCTATTCACAATTTCTAGAATAGTTTAAGTTTATGTATTAAAAAACTTATTGAACTTGTATAGTGTCCACGAACATGCACACATAGACATTTCTATAATTAGTTTACAAAAAAATTATTGTGCATTGAATCATATGTTAAGAATCTTCTTTCAAACAAAAGCATAATCTAAATTGGCCTATCCCCCATTTCCTTTTAGTTATTTTACTTTTAGTTCTCCCTCTATATTTTCTCCTTCAATTAATTTTAATGAGTATAAATATAGAAATGGACTTTCAACCTCAAAGATTGGCTTGTGCTATAAGATACCACAATTGTAAGGCTTTCCATGCTAATATTGTATCCAAAGAAATACTATTTAACACATCTAAACATCAATATTTGTTGACATGCCTTATGAGATTAATCCATAATTATTTGTTGAGATTCTAATCAATGTCTTAATCTTCTTTCTTTGATGCAGGAGCATCCTAAGATTCTTGGTAATCTTGTATCAACCAAAAATATGTTTTTCTTTGAAGGTATTTTGTTAGTTTTGATCCTGGTTTGGTGGAGTACTTGCTCAGTTTGGGAGACTGGTTGCTCGGTTTCAATGGTTACTGGGATGTTCGGTCTCTGAAGAATGCTCGATAACTGAAGGCATCAGTTTATTGGTGCTTGGTAATAACTGCGTTGCTCGGTCATGCTTGGCATGGTCGGTTTCTGGCACTCAATTTTTTCTCTGTTGCTCAGTGTTCTTGTTTATTGACAAGATTGTTTGGATGGATCGGCTTGGCCGATTAGTTTCGTTGATTTGGGTCGCACTCCTTGTGTTATGGATTGACCATTGGACATGTGGGGACCTAGATCTGGCATGTTGCATTCTTCTATGCAGATCTGATGACCGTTGGGGCCATCTTGGAGAGTTTATTTATTTGTAAAGCTATTTGAGGGCCGACTGATGTTTTGGCATTTAATGTTTGTTTGTAAGGGTTAATTGTTTCATTAGCCGACTTGTGGCTGGGAATCAATATTTATAGGATGCTTGGGTAGTTGTTTAGGGGATCAGGAGGAGGAGTTGGTGGTAGAGTTAGTAGCCTACGAGCTTAGGACATGAAGATTTCTTGGAAGTTTGAGTACAAGTTTAGATCTTTCCTAAGCGCCTACTAGTGTGCTGTGTGTTGTAGACCTCGACTAGCTAAGTACTGATGTTGTGGAATTGATTTGGATCCTGCGAGATCTTGTAGACTATTACTTGCTTTGTATTTGGCCGTAACCGGGAAGACCTTATAGCCTGGCACATTGCATGTAATCAGTGAATTGATGAATAAAGACTTATGTTCTATATCACATCTTGTGTTTAAATTGTGTAATTCCGCTATGTTGTGGGTTCGCTACAAGGTCAGACCGTCCTTCATTGGATTCTCCTACCTTGACTATATCAGGTGGTATCAGAGAAAAGTTTGTTCCTGTTTGAGCTTGTTCTTGTTGGAGCTGACTGGATCTTGTATGTTTGCAACTGAATCTTGATTTGAAGATGCCTCCAAGGAGAGCTCGTGAGATCGCAGAGGAAGAAGTTGCTGGAGAATTTAGTCTTGATGATTTTAGGGCTTTGTAGAAACAAGTGCAAGACCTACAAGAAGAATTGAGAAAGAAGAAGACTACCTTGAAAGAGGATAGTGATGATGAATCTAAAGAAGATCAATTTGAAGAAGTTGTAGAAGAAGCTAGAGATTCGGAGGAGAATAGAATCCTGAAAGCTATGTCTAAGATTGGGAAAAGACCTAAGATTGAAGTTTCTACATTTGCTGGAAGCCTTAGGCCAGAAGAATTGATTGATTGGATTAATGAGGTAGATGAATACTTTGAGTATGAAGAAATATAAGATCCTGATAGAGTTAGATTTGCAAAGACTAAACTGAAGGGTCATGCAAATATTTGGTGGAGAGAAGTTTAGTTGGAAAGAGGTAAAAGAGGAAAGGAAAAGATCACTAAGTGGAACCAAATGGTTTACAAGTTGAAGAAGAAATTCATTCCAATGGATTATGAATTGGACATGTTTAAGAAGATGCAAACTTTTAAGCAGACTAACAAATCAGTGCAGGAGTACACTAAGGAGTTTTATAGAATCCTTATTAGAACTGGTCATTTTGAAGCTGATAAAGAAAAGGTTGCTAGGTATGTCTATGGTTTGAGACCTGGTATTCAAGAAGAGTTGCTTATTGTTCAGATGACAACAAAAGGAGATGCTTATCAAATGGAATTAAAGATTGAAGAAAAGATGAATAAAAAGTTTGAAGGAAGACAAAACAATAGAAACAAAGGTGGTAAGACTGGAGAGACAGTTGCTGAAGGTAATGTGACAAAGAATCCTAAACCTGATGTGGGATCTAGCAATGGTCAAGGTACTAAAAGTTCAATAGTGGACAAAGAGGAAGGTGGAAGAATGAGTTCACTAGTACTTGTTATAACTATGGTGAAGCTGGTCATAGAAGTTTTCAATGCTCTCAGAAGAGAGTGGCACTAGCTGCTGAAGAAGACATTGTGAATGTTGCAGAAAAGGGTGAATCTCTTATTACCAGGAGGTTAGCTACATGTGTCCATGAACCGATACAAAGGAGAAATCTGTTTACAACCAGATGTAAGTGTAAGAATAAGGTATGTAATGTCATAGTTGATGGTGGCAATTCTGAGAACTTTATTTAAGAAAAGATGGTTAGTAAGTTGAATTTGGAAAGGAGGAAACACCCTAACCCTTATCAAGTTAGTTGGATACAAGATGTTTCTAAGGTTAGAGTTGAAGAACAATGCTTGGTTAATTTTCATATTGGATCTTACTAGGATGAGATGTTGTGTGATGTATTACCTATTGATGCTTGTCATCTGTTGCTCAGTAGACCTTGGCAATTTGATAGGAATGTGTTGTTTGATGGTCATGCAAATACTTATGTGGTTAGGCATGAAGGCGCTCGACATAAGCTGATACCTTTATAGGAGACAGGGACTAAGGAATGTGGAGTCATCAGGTGTTGTCCATGTGACAGTGGAAAACCTCAGAAGCACAGGGTTGATGAACCTATTCCTGCAAAGTTTAGTTTGAAGGAGAAGGAGAATGATATATCTGAAGAGTTTATTGAGATCAAGAGGCAGATGGTCTTTCTAACAGAGATAGTACAATAGATGGTGACATTTATGACATAGAGAGATGCAGATGATACTGAGTTGATTGAGAAGGATGAATCTTACCGAGGCACTACTGTGATCGGTAGTGGTCAAAGTCAATTGCTATCAGTTGCTGACCGGAAAGATAAGAAAAGTGGAAAGTAGAAGAACTTGTTGCAAGGAGAAATGGATGAAGTACAAGCAACTTGGAATGAAGGACAAGAGGAGATATGGGTGAAGAACAGATTTGGCATACTTGTTTTGATTCCCTTGAGACGTTCCTGATTTCCTTATGAGAAAATCTTTCTTACCTGGGGTGTCTGATGCAGGAGCATCCTAGGATTCTTGGCAATCCTGTATCAACCAAAAATATGTTTGTCTTTGAATGCATTTTGTTAGTTTTGATCATGGTTTGGTGGAGTACTTGCTTAGTTTGGGAGACTAGTTGCTTGGTTTCAGTGGTTACTGGGATGCTCGGTCTCTGAAGAATGCTTGGTAACTGAAGGCGTCGATTTACTGGTGCTCGATAATAACTGTGTTGCTCAGTCATGCTTGGTGTGGTCAGTTTCTAGCACTCAGTTATTTCTTTGTTGCTCAGTGTTCTTGTTTACTGACTGGATTATTTGGATGGATCGTCTTGGCTGACTCGTTCCGTTGATTTGGGTCATGCTCCTCATGTTATGGATTGACTGTTGGACATGTGGGGACCTAGATCTGGCATGTTGGATTCTTCTATGTGGATCTGATGACCATTGGGGCCATCTTGGAGAGTTTATTTATTTGTAAGGCTATTTGAGGGCCGACTGATGTTTTGGAATTTAATATTTGTTTGTAAGGGTTAATTGTTTCATAAGCTGACTTGTGGCTAGGAATCAATATTTATAGGATGCTTGGGTATGTTTAGGGGATCAATAGGAGGAGTTGGTGGTAGAGTTAGTATCCTATGAGCTTAGGAACAAGAAGATTGCTTGGAAGTTTGAGTACAAGTTTAGATCTTTCCTGGGTGCCTACCAGTGTGTTGTGTGTTGCAGACTTGGGCTAGTTGAGTATTGATGTTGTGGAATTGATTTGGATCCTGTGAGATCTTGTAGACTGTTACTTTCTTTGTATTTGGCCATAATTGGGAAGGCCTTATAGCCCAACACATTGCATGTAATCAGTGAATTGATGAATAAAGACTTATGTTCGATATCAGATCTTGTGTTTAAATTGTGTAATTATGCTATGTTGTGGGTTCACTGCAAGGTTAGACCGTCCTTCATTGGATTCTCCTACCTTGACTGCATCTTTCTTATAAAACTTTAAAATGCCTTTATGTAGTGAGTACTTTGAAGAAGAAACATAGATATATAAGAGAAATAATAATCATAAGGTCTAATGTTTCTTTTGAAAAAGTTTTGTTGATCCTATTAAAGAATTTCCCTAATGAAGATTGTTTTAGTGTGGGTATTACTACTTTAATTTTAGAATTATATATTTTAATACACGTGCTTATTTTTGCTTATTCTATAGAATGAATCATTTATTAAAGCAAATAACATATTTTGTGAACATTCAACTTTTGCATACATTTTGCTATACTTGTTTTCAAAGTTTTCTCTTGTATATTTATATATTTACTCACTTTGAGATTCAATTCATATAATTATGATATTTTAGTTATGCATATTGTTACTTTTTTCTATTCTTGCATAATGGTCATTTGCATGTTGAATCATTTCTAATATTAGAATTTTAATATTTCAATTTTAAGATCAATCGTCAAAAAATTGTATGTGATTTTTTTTGTAGCATATAGTTTTCGTTTCTATTAAGAAATTCTAACATGGTATCAAACATATTAGTGTATCACTTAGTATCTATTCTAGAGAGATTTCATGGATTTAAAAAAAAAAAAAACTCAAATACACTTCTCTTGCATATTTGGATTACTTGGAGAATCAAAATGCTTCAAGATAAGCATTTTATTTTATTTTTTTGAGGGGGGACGGGTGTTATATTATTTTTAGTGATTATAAACATGATATAAGTTTGGTGATCCATGCAACACATTTCACTATAACATTGTGTTGAAAATACTCAATAAATTCACCTTAGGCTTTTATTTTGCCTAATTAAGGACTAGGAAGATGTGTTACCATCAATTTTATTTTCATGTTATATTAATTGAGTTTTATATGTAATACAATTTTTTAGGCACCTTGATATAATTTCACTATACCAAAACATCAAAATCGATTGTTAATTTATTTATTTTGGCTTCATGGTTCCAAGAGATCTAATTTTTTATTGGAATTATCTATAGATAATTATATATGATGGTATGATTATATAATTATATCTATACATAAAATCCCTAAGTGTATAATTCCAATTTCATATCATTGTTTGAGTATGTTACTTAATTATGTATTTTGAACTTTTGATCATACAAGGTTGAAAGATAAGCAAATGAGGATACAAGTTAAAGCTTTCTTATACCATAAAAGTATGTTTTCATGAAAAGATGTAGGGATGCTTGGGAAATCATATGAGAACAGGAATATTGTTGTCCTTAAGGTGACATCTAATGTGTAAATCATATGACATGGTTCCAATTGTTGAATATTCAGTATACTGAGAGAGGAGGGGTGAATCAGTATACCCTTGAATAATTTAAAACACTTAACTAATTGGTCACATAACATATTTTAATTATGTTGGAAAACTAAACAACTAAAATCATAAACACAACACACAACACAAGATTTTTTTTTGTGGAAACCCAAAATGGGAAAAACCACATGAGAGGCTTAGCTCTCAAGTATTATGTAACTGGTTAATAATACGTAGGGTGGCTCATTACTGGTGTGGCTAATTTCCATTGTGCTCACTATGTTTGATCTCACTGCCTTGATATAAAACTAGAAAAGATTGCTAAAATACAAAAATGAACTAGTGGTCATGCATCTACAAAATGCACAGATACAATTCTCAGTGTAATGTAAGTCCTCTTCTTTGTATCGATACAAAATTTCATACACAGTCTTCTTACAATAGTTCACATATACAAAAATACACATAAACACATAGATTGCATCATCATAATCCATAGTTCATTTGTATTTATATGTCAGAGTAAAAGTACAAACCTATGTCACACTTTTATAAAGGAAAAGGTCAACAACACACAAACTTTTCAACTTTAACAACATAAAAATGGCATTTATGTTTAGAATTTGAAGATGATGTAAACTGATGAAATGTGTAAAAGTGGATGAACTTTATGCCTATAATTTTTTAAAAAAACTTTGAACAAGAATTGACATAGTTTTTTTAATTTTTGAAGCCCATTTTTTAATTGCTGAAAAATGCTAAAAAATGGGGATCTTGTTCCCACCAAAAAAGTATATGTAAATAATCTTTATTTCCTTTGATTTCAAAATGTGTTATAGATGAAATGTATAGCTAGTGTAGAAAAGAAGAAAAATTGGTTTCCGATGTATATTTCCTTCGTTATAACTACTCAAAGTTGAACTTACATGAAATCGATAGTTTTCATCTCCTGTCAAATTTCTCCTATCAAATCTACACCATTTAGAAAAAAAATTACACATTCTTGAAGATAACTCTCTCCTCTAGTGTTAAATATAAAATTAAATTTTTTCTAATATGATTTACTATTTTTTTTCTATTTTTGAAGTAGCTTCTTCTCGAATGTTTTTTATTAAGGTAAAAATAGGTTTTACATGGACCCGAAACCAGAGTTTAAAACAACATAATGATAGAGCATTAAAGTTTACAAAATGAAACACCTGCTAGAAAACAACAGCAGGGACCACCAGCTGAACAGTTCAAAAGTTGAAACTAAAGAAAAAACCAACAACAAAACATCTACCAGCCAAAACAAGCTAATTAACTATTATCATCTCCTCAGCTATCTTCTGGAGATCTTCCATCTTCTGGATAGTTTCTTGTAGGTCCTTTAGCTCTTTAGGTTTTTCAAGGACCTTTCTTTGTTTGCATCCTCTAGTTCTCATCCCCAGCCCAGTGTTTCTAGCTTCCTCATCAATGGTGATAGTAGTTCTTTCCAGCATGTTCTTTTCTAGGTAGTTATGCAACATTTTCAAATTCATAATGGTTGCCTTCAGACCCTCGTTGCTGTGGTTTAGAACACCTTTTTATCATACTGTCATGGTTGTTGATTTTTTTTTCTAATTCTTTCATCTTGTCTTTAACCTTCTTACTCATCTCAGTAGTTCCCTCCTCTTTAGTATTTTTATTTTTAACCTTATCAAAAAGCTTATTTTCCATTTTTCCCATCTTAGTATTGATGTTTTTCATAGTTTTTTCCATATCCTAGATATGGATTTTCATTTCCTGTATTTCCTTTTTCCAGTCCCTGTTCTCATCCTATATCTCCATATTGCTCTTCTCCTTCTGCCCTTAAACTTCCCTCTAAAGAATAACAGGTTCCTCTATGTTGTTAATAGTCTCCAGCATGGTTGTCTCATCCTTACCTTCCTTTCCTCTTATTTAGGTCTCTTCACCAGTATCACTAGTAGAAGGAGTATTACCAGCCTCCTTACCATCATTCTCTTGTCCACCCATAATTCCCTCTGAAAAAGATTCTTCATCTTTAAAATCCTCCTCTCTGGTTTTACCATCCCCCTTCTCAAGCATAGCATTGTTTATGTTTTCTTCCACAAAGGCATTCTGAGAATCAGCCTCCATGGAATGAGTGCCATCATCCCCTTTCTTAGTTCCCTCATTATCATCAGGGGTATCTTTCATTGCTTTGTTAGAAGAGTAAACCTGGGTTCCTTCCTCTTCCTCTTCCACTTCCTCCTTTTCTTCTCCATCTTCATAGCTAGTCTCATCTTTATCATCATTCCCCTCATCCAACCATTCATTCATTTCCGCTTCCTGATCTTTTCCATGCTCTTCCTCTTTCTCATTTCTTATCTCTTCCTCCTCGGACTCCTTCTCATTGTCTTTCTCAAGAATACCCTTTCCTCTCATTTGTTGCTTATTCTCTAACTCCTCCTCTTTGATATATTTGTCATCAAAAGCAACAGGAGAATTCCCTTTAATTTTCTTCCTCTTCTTACTAGTCTCAGGTTCAATCTCCCCCTCAATCTTCACCTTTCTTTTATCTGTGATCTTTTTAGGGATAGGGTCTGGAATGTTGTCCCTTATGTGCTCAGAAATAAGAAGGATCAAGCCTTCATGCAGCACAGGGTTAGAAGCCTTTTTCCTGTGCCCTGTAATGCGGCTATTCAGAGAACTTAAAAGATAGTAAGGGAAAGAAATTCTCCTTTTATGCCTGAAGTGGTTAGCAAACATGAAATGGAAATTATAGATTTTTGAATACCATCCATCCAGAGTAAAATATTCAATCATGGCCTTCAAAATTTTAGCCTAGAATTCATCAATATTAGTAATATCCACGTAGTCACCTTTCCCCTTAGTCATAAGGGCTTTCTCATCATCAGTTTTGGGAAAAATAGAAAAGGCTTCAGTTCCTAGCCTATGATTGCCTCTATGAAAATGGGTTCCTTCGATAGGTAAACCAGTAATATCAGCTAAGCTAGAGATAGTAAGCTTGAAGGATTTGCCCCAAAGAAACACCTTACCATTATTCCAGCCATCCGCAAACAAAGAAGTGATCTATTTGTCGTGCTTGTGAAGCTTCTTCATAAACTGAGTAACCCCCCCTTTTTCAACTTCTTCCACACTTTTCTATCCTATCTCCATTTGTCACAGTCAGAAGGTTCCTCCCTCTTCAAACCACCTCCCATAATTTTTTGGTTTTTCATGTACTGGTTCAGCTTCTTACCAGAAATCTCCGCCTTGCTTCTCAGGTTCACAATACTTTTTTGGTTATCGATAATAAACCTTTGTCCATGCCTTATTATCTATAGAGTAATGTTCCCACACTTTGCCTTACATGCAAGCCTCCTCGGTAAATGATTTGTCCTTGTCATCATTAATTTAAGTGATATTTCCTTCATTGTGATTAATCCTGTCATAGTTGATTAGACTTGAAATCTCACTCTTGAGATTTGCTTCCCCTCTCCACTTTTGGATGATGTCACATAAAGTACCATTATTAGCCAACCTATCCATCAGTTTATTGCCTTCACAATATACGTGGGTGACATGGCTTTCTTCAAAGGATTTCAATAAAATTTTTATTTTGTTGATGATGTGTTCTATAATCCAAGAGCTGTCAGATTTCCATTTTATGGCATTGATTATATTTTGTGAGTCCCCTTCCAGCCATAATTTCATGTATCCCAAATCTTTCACCAACAAAACCAAATAAAGAGCAGCTTCAACCTCTACCACGTGGCTGGTTTGAATTCCTAGCGGGACTATAATCACTCCTAAGCAATTTCCAACATTATCTCTTATTATCCCTCCACCTCCAGCCCTTCCAGGGTTTCCCTTCACCAAGCCATCAAAGTTCCCTTTAAACCATCCATAGGGAGGTGTAGTCCACCTAACATTATCTCTAGGATTCTGATTCTAGCTCTTCTTTAGTCTCTCCCATGAGATAGTATTGTCTTTCTCAAGTTGAGGATCCCAAAGGCTACTATCATCCCTTCCCATACTTCTATAGTTTTCCATTATGCTTCTAGTAACGGAACTAGCAACCACAGCAGGAGGGGCCTTTTTCTCTCTAAAGATTCTATTATTTCTCTCCTTCTAGATAAGCCAAGTAAAGTGGGGAAAGACAATTTTCCAGATATTCTTGGCATTTTGGTCATTGAAAGGACTCTGCCACTACTGGAAGAACTCTTGGTTAGAGTTAGGTTTCACCCAATTGAACTCAAGGGAAGACATAGCAGTGTCCCACACCTCTCTAGTGAAAGAGCAGTGTATCATAAGATGATTGCAATTCTCTACTTCATGACAGCACAGGGCGCATCTATTAGGCATTTGAAACCCTCTTCTCAAGAGATTGTCCTATGTGAGAATTTTATTCTGAACAACCAGCCAGAAGAAAATGTTAATTTTAGGGGTAAGGTCCTTATTCCATACCTGCACCCACAAAGGCTGAGCCTCATTAGGGAGGAGAAGCAAAGAAGCAGAAGCAACTGAAAACTTTCCAAAAGTCTCTGGACCCCAAATAATTTTATCAGCCTCATTCTCTATAATAAACCAATTGTTTAATTATTTATTCACTTCTTTTAATCTAATATCCTTCAGCCCTAGGTCTATCCATTCTTCATTTTTCCAGTAATCACAAAAAAATTCTCCTATAGTGTCTATACAATCTTGAATAGCATTCCCCCACTCTTCATTCTCTATAAGAGGCTTCTTTGACATCCATTTATCATTCCAAAAATGATTTTTTCTATTGTTTCCTAGTTTCCAAATAATCCCTTTGCTAATGAGATTCTTGCCTTTACTAATACTATTCCAGATAAAAGATCCCTAGATCTCATTTTGAGTTTGGAGCATTCCTTCGAGATTGCTAAGATGATATTTCCTTTTCATTATCATATTCCATTCTTTCTCATCTTCAAATATTCTCCAACATTGCTTAGCTAGGAGAGCTTTATTGGTATAATTGATGCTCCTTATTCCCAGACCCCCCATCTTTTTAGGCTTACAAATCTTCTCCCAAGCCATGACACTAAGTCTCTTTTTCTCTTCCACTCCAGACCACAGGAACCTTTTTTGGATCTTCTCTATTAAGTTAGAAAACATTTGAGGTATTTGGAATAGGCTAAGGGTATAAACTGAAAGATTTTGCAAAGTAGCCTTCAGTAATTAAACTTTCCTAGCTTGACTAAGAATCGCCCCTTTCCAACCCGCCAGTTTCGATTGAAATCTATCAAGGATTTTGTTCTAGAAATTAGCCTTTGGTTTCAAGCACATAGGTAGACCAAAATAAGTGGTCGGGAGGCTTCCCATCTTGCACCCAAGAATTGCAGATATTCTGTTCATTTTGGCTTCAGGAGTATTGAATAAAAATAAGGCACTCTTCTCCCAATTAATGAGCTGACCTATTGCATTTGCATACACATTTAAAACCTTTTTTATATTCCTTACCTCTTTAACAATAGAATCTCCCATCAGAATCGTATCATCAAAAAATTGTTCATGAGAACAGACAATCCCACCAGAAGTCGAATGTAAACCTGTAATCAAACCTTGAGATAGTTGAAGGGAGAGGAATCTCCCTAGACTTTCTGCCATGATATCAAAAAGGATAGGTGATATAGGATTGCCTTGATGTAACCCTCTAGAAGGTCTGAAGAAAGGAGAGGATCCCCTACTCACAATCACTGAAGAAGAAACAGTAGTAACAAGTTGCATAATAATTTTAATCACTCCCTCATCAAAACCAAATGCTTGAAGAATTTTCATAAGAAACTCCCAATCGACTCTATCATAGGCTTTTGATAGATCAAGTTTCATAAGGAACCCCTATTTCCTCAATTTTTCCAGCAAATGAATATTCTCATGAACAACCATGATCGAGTCCAAAATTTGTTGACCTGACACAAAACCATTTTGTTGGGGGGAAATGAGATGAGGGAGGATCTTGAGAATCCTAGAGGTAATAACTTTAGATATAATCTTATACAAAGAGTTACAAAGACTAATAGTTCTAAAGCTGTCTTCTGTGTTAGCTCCTAGTTTTTTAGGAATCAGAGCTATGAAGGTAGAGTTGAGCTCTTTAAGAATAGCTTTAGAGCCATATAATTCTTTCACAACACCATAGATATCTTCTCCAATAATTTCCCAGAAGTGTTGAAAGAAAAAAAATTGAAATCCGTCCAGCCCAGGGGATTTTTCACCTTCAAAGGATTGGATTGCCTTAAAAATCTCCTCCTTCAAAGGAATAGATTTAAGAAGGATATTGTCCTCAGCCTCCACCAGCATGGGAATGGAGCTTAGCAAATAATTCTGATCATCATGATTGAGACTTTGTTCTCTAGAAAGGATCGAAGCAAAATGGTCCATCATATCTTTCCTTATCTCTTCCTCTTTTTCAAGAGTGCCCCTTTGGGTTATCAATGAGTTGATTCTATTCATTGCCTTGTGTTTCATCACTGTTAAATGGAAGAATCTAGTATTTCTATCATTCGCTTTTAGCCAAAGAGATCTGGATCTCTGTCTCCAAAATGTTTCCTCTTTTGATATGATATTATGGTAATCTGCAAGGATAATACTTTCTTCTTTTCTAGTATCTTCTGTCAACCCTATACTTTGTATCTTATCTTGAATTTCTTTAAGGTCCATTTGTATTTTTCTTTTAGTTTGGAAGATATCTCCAAAGACATCCTTATTCCAATGTCTAACTTTAGATTTGATATTAGCCATTTTTTTTGCCACCTGGAACATAGCCTTTCCTTCCACTTTAATACTCCACCACTCCTTTATTTTATTTTTGAAATCAGGGTGATTCAACCACACTTTCTCCATTTTGAAAGGAGTATTAGCTCTTCCTCTGAAGGAATTAGCTATAAAAGAAATAGGATAGTGATCCAAACTAATACGATTAAGAGCAGAAAGAGAGAAAGAAAAATTAGCAATCCAACCATGAGAGACAAGGACTCTGTCAAGCTTGACCTGAATGAGATTCGCTCCCACTCTCCTATTTGACCAAGTATAATCAATTCCTTCGAGATCAACATCCAAAAAACCTTCATTAGATATGAAATCCATAAAATCTACCCTACTATCCACTTGGGTAATGTTCCCTCTGTAGACACCTAAAAATCCTTTAGAAAATAAAGTATTTTTATTTTTTGAAAAATCCCTGATGACATCATCATTTATTAATTAATTAATTAATTTATTTTTATGTCATTAAATCCTTTTTTCTTAATTAAAAATATTTAATTAAGAAATCCCTCCCAAAAATGTTTAAATCTTATTTAAACTTTAATCCCCTATTTATTAATTATTTTAATTAATAAATTGACCAAAAATCCCCCCAAAAAATAATTAATTTATTTTTTGACCAAAACTTGGCCAATTTTCTTAAGACCACTAACCTCTTCCAAAATCTTCTAATCCCTTCTTAATTTCGATTAAAAGGCTAATCCCATCTTTTCTAACCCTAATTTCAACTCAAAATATTTAATTAAGATTAAATATTTAATTTTCATATTTATTGAAAATATTTCAATAAATTTTCCCAAACTTAAGCTTTTGGAATGAATAAACTTTTATTCCATAAAACCTAGGAGAATTCTAGACTCTTCTAGAAACTTCTCAACCCAACCTCTTCACCCATCCTAATCCTAAAATCCCCTAATCCTAATCCTAATCCCCTTTCTAATCTTGTCACATTCCATTAGCAAAAGGTTTACCAAAACTTATGCTAACCTCCTCTTAGTCATCCTCCTTAGTCAACAAAGATGGCCACCTCTTGGCCACCTCTTGCAAATGCATTTAAGGATGCATTTAAGCCTTCCTTATCTTTCTTACATGCATTCATTATGCATTTAAGACCTTCTTATCCCTTCCTTGCCACCTCTTGGCCTTGGGCACATTTACCAAATTGTGCACATGCCCTCAAACTTTCAACTCAATCCTCCCTTGACACTTGTCAGGACACTTGTCCTTGACTCAACCCTAACCTTAGCCCTAACTCTGACTCATCCTTTTTAACCAAGCCCTTCCCTTTTCCTATAAATACCCTCACTTCCTAAGGCAAATCATCTTTTAACTCTCAAACTCAATAGCAAAGTTATAATGCCATTTTCATTCTAGCATAAGCATAAACTCATCATTTTAGATCATTTCCAAGCTTAAATCACATCTAAATTAGCTTAAATAGATTAACATAGATTCATTTCTTGTTTTAATCTTAGTTCTTTCATTTAGCTTTGCATATTTGTGTGTTCTTGAGGCCTTTTGAGGCAAAATAGGTTCCTCATACCTATTTTGTGTCATTTTGGGTCTTCTTGATCCTCAAATCATCTAAATTTGCATGCTCCAAGTGCTTGAGTTTGCACACCCACATCCCTCTATATCCAAGCATATCAAACGGTGCATGGGCGCATCCGTTTTACGCTTAAACCGAGGTGGCTTTGATTTTAGTTTGTTTACCATTAAATTTGATTTGATTATATGCTATGACGTTTGTTTGTCTTTGGCCTTCAAAATAGGTTTAGGTGCACGCTCAAATCCTAGTCTACATTCTGGCACGCCCGGTGGGACCCACTTCACGGGTTCTTTGCAAACATTCTGATGAGTTTTAGACCATTTTCAGATTTTTCAAAGCTTATAGGTGGACGTAGCACTTAGATCCATTCTTCTTCTTCTTGTCTATATTCTTCTTCCTCTTCTTGTCTATATTCTTCTTCTATTCCGTCTCCTTTCTTCTTCTTCTTCTAGCAAGGAGGTCATGGCCATTTTTTTTTTCAAAAATAATAATAAAATCCATAAGGAAGCAAAATCATACACACCTTATTTTAGTGCTTAAAATGAACCCCCAAATCATTCTTGAATGCATTAAGGACTAAAATTTGCAAAATTTGTTCTAACAAACAAAATAAAAAAATTAATCAAGGCATTTGCATCCTTGCAACATCAAGGATTTTTAACAATGCATTCATGCAAAGTAGGAATGATCATATCTTTTTGGGCATAAAAAGAACATCAAATCTGCATTCAAACGAGTCAAAACAAAATCTTGAATGAAGCTAAAAGGAAGAACTTAGGTCCTAAAGCGTCATTTTCCATTTGAAAAGCAAACACAATCTTGAATGCCTTAAAGATCAAAACAAAGCTTTTTTAAAAGTTCTTAATCAACACGCACACTCAATCTTGAATGCCCAAGTCAAAAAACTTGCAAACGCTTGATTTACTTTTTGGAGAAAGGAACAAATCAAAATCTAATCACGAGTGTCTTCATTTCAAAGTTCAAACATCACTTAATCAAATTTGGGAAAATGAACAAAATTTGCTTGATGTGCATGTAGGAGTTTTTCAATTCTTGCATAATCCTTGTTAGAGTAAGCAACGTGGAACATTTGAACTTGGACAAGTTCACCTGTTCTACTTTTAGCGAGGCCTGTCCAAGGAGAAGTGCTTCCTCCTCGGAGAACGACCTCAAACCGGTATCCCCTCCGGCCAGTATACAAATAAGTGAAGTCCAAAAGAATCACTTATATCTCCTAATCGCCGGGTGTTCGTGCCAAACACGTGTCTAGGGATGGTAAACATTCCTCTCCCCCAGCATTATTGGCAAGGCTCTTAAGTGAGTCACGGATGATCAGAAAAACCTGGTATGGAGACACCACGGAACTATTAAAAACCTGATAAAATAGAAGCTACCCTATCTACATCCGAAAGTATCAAAATCCTTGTGCAAGGACCGATTCCAAGGGGTTTACCGGGTCGCCTCAAGATTACTCACCATTTGTATTCCCTACTGGGAGATACCAAGCTGTGGGCAAGTGATTTTGATACTCACCTTCCTTAGGTAGATCTGTTTGAAGTGCTTGATAGTCAAAAACTCCGTGAAAACACTTGTTGAAACATACACTTTCAAAGCTTTGTTAGAGTCAGTTGTCTTTGTTTGTATCCCGCAGGGTTGCTTTGTCCCTTGCGGAGATTGCTTTGACTTTAACTTTTTCCATTGGAAACCTTTGCCTCAAAATCAGAAGCCTCTTTTCCAAAGTGATGCCCAGCAAGAGCAAACATCCTAAAGCGAAGTTGCCCAAATCCCAAGCCTATCAAGAGCGAAAAGTTGCCAAGAAGAACACCAAGACCTATCAATCCATTATCCAAGCAACCCAAGCAGAGGAAAAATCCCAAGCCAGACTTGAGAACATTGCCCATAACGCCCGCATCAAACAGTTCACCTTCTGTTTCCGAGTTAACCATCACTTTGTCAACCTTGAGCCAGAAGATTAGCCAAATCCTTGTTCATGTCTTGTTCCATCTTCAGATCTTGAAATCTTGTCTCAAACAGCCTTGCATCTTTGTTTCATTCTAGCTTTCATCTTTGCATCATTAATCAAAACCTTAGTTGCATTTGCATTCATCCTCCTACTAGCATTTTAGAATCAGTCCTTGTCATTTGCACTTGCATCATCCTTCTAGAGCATTGTCCCTTCACCCTTCAAAACCTTTTCCACCAGCATTCCCCCCATCAGCTTTCCATATCTTTCCAGTAGATCCATCATCTTTTGTTCCAAATCTAGAGATCCACCAACACTTAGTGTTCTACCTTTTGAGTTGTTCCTATCCTATATCCGAGATCAGAGACCATCATCCTCTTTTTTGACACAACGTGTTGTCATAAAGAAATCAAACCTTGTCCTTGCATAGCCATCATCTCGAGCAAGAGATTGGAGTGCATTGATAAGAAACTTGTTGACCGAAGATCATCAGTCTATCTTAGGTTGACCCCATCATATCTCTGATCCTCCATTTGGGAAAAATAGCAGCTCATTTGTTGACCGCTCAGTAATCTTTCACCAGCTTTCCACCAGCAACCTATCTTTCCTCCACCGTCTTGATCCATATCCATTCCATCCAGCTTCCATCATCGCCATCTTGATCCCTATCTTTGCATTTGCATCTTAGAAGTCATCATCTTTAGAAGTTCATCAAACTTTGCATCCATCAACATCTTTTAGCCAAACATCTTGCATACATTTAGCACTTGCATCTCCATGCCTGTTGAGACCAGATCTCGAAAAAGAAGAAGCATGAATCCTTATCCACCAACAACCTCATCCGATCCCAAACTTTTCACCAACGCCATGATGACCTACAATCCCCAGATCCAAGCCAATAACCCATGTGAAGATCCAAACATTCCTTCATCCCCGTTGGCAATCCAAGCATTTGCAAATCCTCCAGAAAGCCCACCAGCGACCAATGCCCTTGTACCGTAACATCAGCAAAGCACATTTGCCCACTATCTGCCAGAAAGTACCTCCATCCCACCATCTCTCTATCCACGCATCCCCATCAAAACTATCCAAGTTCCAGCACAAGCATATTCTCCGTTTGACCAATCATTCCCTGATCCTATCATGCAAACACCCCAAGAGCTTTCCACCATTCCCCTTTTCTTGCAAGGAAGCCTCGCTAGTCCCACAACACAAGCTGCAGCGCCATCCGCTCCATCTCCTACCCCTTTTGCTTCATCATCTGCTATGGCTGCCCAAGCCCAAATCCAAACTCAAAGTCAGCTTCCACCTCTCACACAAGCTTTTACACCGCCGCCATCCGCAAGTCAAGCAACGCCTTTCACCATCAAAGGAGCACCGTCACCCTTCACCCCCCAAGCACTCGTACCTTCTTCTTTGGGGTTAGCGCAATCACTTCCCATTCCAACCTCATCTTTCTCTTGGGTGTTTCCTTCATTTTCCTCCTCACAAGCATCCGCTCAACCACAACCTCAACAAGATCCTTTCTCTCAAACATCATTCGTGTCCCAAGCTCCCGTTGCTCCTACCATTCCATCATTCGCTGTAGTGCACCCTAACACAAGCTCTCAGTGGGGCCTTACACAAGAAGAAATGAAGGCATGGGGGATCCCATCTCAATCCCCTACATCTATGGTTGCAAGTCAACAAACCGCCTTCGCCCAAGCAGCATAGCATCAACTACCCCAACCACCGCCGGCTTCAAGCTATTCGTCCCAAATCCCAAATACCTTCCAGCAAGTTCCACCACCTCAACAGCCAACTTTCCCTAGCTATCTTACCCCATCACCCTTTGCTTCTAGCTTCCCCACATCTGTTCCACCTCTAAGTAACGCAGGCATGCACCCAGCTTATATCAGCCAAACCCAAAGCCAACCTCAGCAACTACCACCATCATACCCGCAAGCAGCATCATTCCAATAGCCTCCCCCACAGCAACCACATGTCCCCTTTCAGCAAACAACCATCATTCCTCAACAACAGCAAGTCCCTTGCTATCAGCCTCAGCAACAAAACCCTATCATCCCCCAGCAACAACAAGTTCCCACCCATCAGTTACAACAGCAAGTTCCAAATGTCCAATATCAGCAAGCAGTCCCACAACAACCGCCAGTTCAACAACAGCAAGCAGCCCAACAACATCAAGCGGTTCCATATCATTTACCACAATATCCCCCTATGCCACACCAGCAATATCCCCAGCAACCATTGCCCCAAAATCAGTTCCTACCGATTTATCCACAGCAAGCGCCATATCTAGTTCCACAACTTCCATCACAAGTAGAAGTTCCAGTTCCCTCGCCACTCAATGCTGAGTGGGAAGCAATGAAAAATGCTCTAAAGGAGCTACAAAGTGGAACAGAGAATAAAACATACAAGTTTGAAGAGGTGTGCTCATATCCCTTCGATCGGTCCATAGCAACTATCCGTTTCCCCAAGCATTTTGAGATGCCCAAGTTCGACAAGTATCGGGGGAAAGGAGATCCAGTAAATCATATCAAAGAGTTCTACATGGCATGCCAAGAAGTGGCTTACAGTGATAACTATCTCCTGCGCCTGTTTCCCAAGAGCTTGGGAGGAACTGCTGTTGAGTGGTTTTACAAAATACCACATGGGACAATAAAAACCTTTGTTGAACTCTCTGAGAAGTTCATCACACACTATGCCCATAATGTGGAGAATGAGTTGTCCTTGCTAGACCTATGCAACTCAAAGCAAAAAGACGGAGAAAGCCTTGCAGAATACTTGCAAAGATGGTAGAATCTTACAACCAGGTTATCATATCAGCCGCCAGAGAAGCATCTAACAAAGATCTTCATTGATAACCTGCATCCAAAGCTATCCCATCACATGCGAATGAACTGTCTCCAGACATACCAAGACATCAAGAGCAAAGGCATAGGCATCGAGAAAGCTCTCCTAGACGAAGGCACTATTCGTCACTTCAAGGATGATTCCAAGAACAAACCCAACAATGATAAATCCCGTTACTGGAATCGTAATAAGAATGTTGTTACAGATGGAGCCACTGACACTAAGAATGTACAATTCATTATGGCTAGTCCTACACCAGCTCAAACATACCAACCGCCACAATCACCCATCTATTAGCAACCACCAGCTCCCGCATATCAAGCACCTATTTATCAGCAGCCTCCTCAAGCTCATCAACCACCTGTGCAACAGTATCAGCAGCAATACCAACAGCAACAGCCAGCACGTCAGGGCAATCCTGTTAACGTAGTTAACGTTGCCCCAAGGCAGAACAAATCCAACAATCAGAACAATCCAAAAAGGACTTTCACACCTTTGGGTGAGCCTCTGGATCAGATCTTTTATCGGCTAGCCAAGGCAAATATGATCACATATCCGCCCATCCCACAGAAGGATGACAACACACCAAAGTCTGATTGGTATAAAGAACATGAATACTGTGATTACCATCGTGTGAAGGGGCACACAACATTGAAGTGCATGCGGCTTAAGAACTACATCCAGGATCTCATTGATCGCAAGGAAATCCAGGTCGATGCACCAGCTCAAGCTTCACCCAATGCCAGTTTGCAAATATATCAAAATGTGTTTCCTCAAAATGATACCGGGAAGAATCAAGCCAATGCCAATCAGCCTCAAAATCGTGGCAAAGGAAAGCAAGAAGATCACACAGTGGCCTACATCAACTATGACAAGTATGTCGGATGCATAACTCAAGTTGAGCCCATCCAAGATGAGCCCACCATCAATACCATCCACGTCAGAGGGCCGGATCGACAATGTGCTGCAACTACCCGCAGTGGTAGGATAACTATTGCCGGTGCTCCTCCGAGGTCAGCTGCTCCTCCAAGGCCAACATCTACTACATCCACAGCACAGTTTAACACCAGGTTAGCATCAAATGCACACGCAACACAACATAATGCACCAAGTGCACAATACAATATCATAGAGCATCTTGGGAACATGCCAGCCCAAATATCTATCTTGGATTTTCTCCGCACATCACCCATCCATCAGGAGATCCTGGACAAAGCTCTAAAAGAAGGCCATGTCCCCACGAATATTAACACAACTCAGTTTGAAACTCTTGTGGGACACCTATCAGCAGCATGTGCCTTATCCTTTAAAGAATCTGATATACCAGATGTCGCTCCTGACCATACTCTCCCTCTCCGCATTGCTGTCATGGTCAGAGATTTTGCCATCAAACGAGTTCTAGTGGATAATGGCTCAGCCCTCAACTTGTGCACGTTAAAATTCATCAAGAAGATCGGGTTCACGGAGGCCGACATACAACATGAGATGATCACTATCAAAGCATATGACAACTTGGAGCGTACCTCTGAAGGTACTATCACCTTGCCTATCCAGCTAGGCCCAGCAACGCAAGATACTGTCTGCCATGTTGTTGATCTCGACCTACCATTTAATATTCTTCTCGGCCGCCCATGGATCCATTCCATTAGGGCTGTACCATCTACTTACCATCAGTGCATCAAGTTTCCACATCAAGGCACTGAGGTTACCATCCACGCTGATCCTAACCCCTTCGCATACTGCCGTGCGATGGAAGCATCTTTCCCTCATTCTACTCATTGTCCTAGAACTGATATTGGTACTTCTATTGCTAGTTCATCCCGATCCCATCGCGATCCAGAGACCATCCTCTCTTCCACCTTATCATCCGTCAAGATCAACAACCAGGGTTGTGGCGAATACAGCCTCAGTGATGCATTTGCTGTAGGGGCTCTTCCACGTGATCCACATACTCAAGGACGCCCAAGTTGTCAAAACAAGCCTGTTGAGGAACATTATAAGCTCAAGCAAATCAAAAACATGACTTTTGAGTCCCATGGTACCATCAGCAGCAAAGAAATGGATCTAGATATTAACAAATGGTTATACAAAGATCCCCCGTCACGTGACACACAACTTCTTGAGTACTTCAAAGAGAAATACCCAATCCCCTACAAAAATGTCACAGAACACTATAACTATCAAGGTGGTGGTCTAGGACCACAAGAGGACGGAAATTTGTTTCCTATCATACCATCCCAGAATCCAGAACAGCAAGGACTTGGCTTTAATACCCCTCGCCTGCTTGAACAAGAGCCCAATACCACAACTGAGGGCACTAACATGACCAACGTGAACTTTTCGAATAGCCAGGATGACCTTGTGGAAATCGAAGACATCCCCGAAGAGAAAGACATCCGATCCTACGATGATATCTTTGCCGACGACACCCTCCTGGGGACTTCTGTTCTCCAACAACTCTCCATTAACCTCATAGATCTTCCCCTCACAAACCCCGACCTCATAGATTGGGACCAACCAAGCATCACACACATCGATGAGTTCCAAAGCGCACAAGCACTCCTAGAATTCATGGGGGCATCAGATCCAGCAAGCAAACAGGATCCAACATCAACCTCTGTCTATCAACTTCACCCAGAAGGATATTTTGGGGAAGAGGCAAGCTTTAGTAACAAAAATGAAATAGCAAGAGAACATCATGAGTCTTTATGTGAAAACCCCCTTGGGGCACATTCTGATTCCAAAATAGTAAAAATAAAGGGCGTATCTTCTAGTGAAAACCTGGCAATTCAGGCGCTAGAAGATGAAGCCTTGCCTCTTCCCCCTATCCAAGATTATAGACCAGAGCAGTCGCCGATCATCATAGAGGAAACCAAGCCAATCAACTTGGGAACAGAAGAATGTCCAAGGATCACCTACATTGCAGTCAACCTAACAGAAGGAGAAGAAATGGCTCTCAGTGCCTTGCTCAAGGAATCCATCATCAACTTTGCATGGTCATACGCCCACATGCATGGGCTTGATCCAAACCTTGTTGTTCATCATCTATCAGTAGATCCAAACATCAAGCCAGTGAAGTAGAAGCTAAGGAAAATGCATCCAAAGGTAGCATTGCTCGTCAAAGCAGAGCTTGAGAAGCTCCTCCAAGCTAAGATCATCAGAGCAATAGATTATTCAGAGTGGATCTCTAACATGGTGCCAGTCACAAAGCCTTCTGGCAACATCAGAATCTGTACTAATTTCAGGGACTTGAACAAGGCATGCCCTAAGGATGACTTCCCATTGCCAAACATAGACATGCTTGTAGACCTCACAGCGGGTCATGAGATGTTATCATTAATGGATGGCTTTTTAGGCTACAACCAAATTCATATAGCGGAAGGAGATCAACATAAAATAGCATTCACAACCCCATGGGGTACCTTTTGCTACAACATGATGCCATTTGGGCTAAAGAATGCAGGAGCAACATATCAGCGAGCAATGATAGCCATTTTCCATGACATGATCCACAAGATCCTTGAGGACTATGTGGACGATATCCTTGCAAAATCCAAAACAAGAGACGAGCACCTCAACATCCTAGAGTGTGTATTTGATCGTCTGAATCATTATGGCTTAAAGCTTAATCCTAAGAAATGTGTCTTTGGTGTTACATCTGGCAAGCTTCTAGGTTTCATCGTCTCTAGACGAGGCATAGAGATCGATCCTAAAAAGGTAAAAGCAATAACGGAGATGCCTCCACCAAGAAATCTCAAACAGCTCAGAAGCCTACAGGGCAAGCTTCAATCAGTTCGGCGATTCATCTCTCAACTAGCAGACAAGTGCCAACCCTTCTCACATCTCTTATGCAAAGACACCAACTTCAAGTGGGATCCCATATGTCAAAGAAGCTTTGATAAGCTCAAAGAGTATCTAGCTAACGCTCCGATCCTTGTACCACCAGTTCCAGGATGCCCACTCATCCTTTACATCTCAACAATAGCTACAGCACTAGGGGCACTCCTAGCACAGCATGATGATGAAAACAGAGAACGAGCTGTCTACTACATCAATCGCACTCTTGTGGGCTATGAGCTTAACTATTCACCCATGGAGAAAGCATGCCTAGCAGTGGTCTTTGCCACTCAAAAACTTAGACATTACATGCTTAGCCACACAATCAAGCTCATATCAAAGGTGGATCCTCTTAAGTATCTGTTATCAAGGACAACCCTCACAGGCCGTATGGCAAAATGGGTCATGTTACTCAGTGAATTTGACATTCAGTATATAGATCGCAAAGCAATCAAAGGGCAAGTCATTGCCGATCAGCTAGCAGAAGCACCACTGGTGGATGCCTATCCACTAATCATGGAATTCCCCGATGAACACTTATGCATGATTGAAGAGCAGCCCATGTGGAAACTATACTTTGATGGTTCCAACACATCCCATAGCTCTGGCACAGGAATCCTATTCGTCACACCTCAAGGTGACTATATTCCAAAATCATTCAAGTTAGGATTCCCCTGTACCAATAACATTGCAGAATATAAGGCACTCATCTCAGGTCTCAGAACAGCTATCCAATGGAACATCACAGAACTACAAGTCTTTGGAGATTCACAGCTCATTATCAAGCAAGTCCTTGATGAGTATCAGACAAAGGATGACAAATTGCTACCCTACAAGCAACTGGTCGATAAACTGAAAGAGCATTTCCTACATCTACAATTCAATCAGATCCCAAGGCTTCAAAACAAAGCAACAGATGCAATGGCAACCATCGGATCCTTATTGGAAATCCCACGTGACGCAACACAATATGAATTTCTAGTCGAGCAGCTACACTTGCCAGCTTATGAGAACACCGATGTAAACATGGTGTGTGTCTTGGTTGGTCCCCAATCCCCATGGTACCACGACATCCATGCATATCTAAAAAATGGTATCATATCTCCCCATCTCACCAATAACCAACGCCAAAACCTTATTCGCAGAGCTTCCCGCTACACTCTTGTAGCCAACACCCTATATCGTCGCGGGTATCACAATGTCCTATCTAGATGTTTAGATTCAAACGAGGCCGTCCTGGCCTTACAAGAAGTTCACGCTGGAATTTGCGGTGCCCACATGAGTGGCATGGTTCTAGCAAAGCAGCTGCTTAGAGTTGGATATTATTGGCCAGCAATGGAACATGATGCGTGTGAATTTGCCAAGAAATGTCTCCCATGTCAACAGCATGCCAATTTGATACATGCACCAGCACAGGATCTACAGCCTATTGCACCACCATGGCCTTTTTCATGTTGGGGCCTCGACCTCGTTGGCTTGATCACCCCCCTCTCTTCGGATGGACACAAGTATATCATAACAGCCACAAAGTACTTTACCAAATGGGTTGAAGCGATTCCACTCACCCTTACTACTGGCATCCAAATATCCAAGTTCATCCTCTACCATATCATTTGCCACTTCGGCATACCATCTACCATTTTCACAGACCATGGCACACCTTTTGAAAACCAGCATGTGGATGATCTGTGTGCCAGGCTCCACATCCATCACCGTTTCTCTAGTCCATATTTCCCTCAAGGAAACGGCCAAGCTGAGGCAACCAACAAAACTATCTTGAAAATCCTCAAGAAGGTTGTCAATGATTCTGGTCGTGACTGGCACCTCCAAATCAATCCTGCCCTTTGGGCCTACCGCACTTCTTATCGCACTCCCATAGGCACCACCCCATACTCTCTTGTATATGGTGCTGAAGCCGTTCTACTGATCGAGGTTGAGCTCCCATCCTTGCGCGTCTCCATGAAGAACTATACAACTGATGAAGACTATCGTGTGGCCCGGCTCACACAGCTAGATCTGCTAGATGAAAATAGACAGCAAGCTTACGATCACCTGGTGGCATACCAAAATTGACTCAAAAGGAGTTATAACAAAAAGGTCCATCCTAGACAATTCCAGGTCGGTGACATGGTCCTTAAAGAAAATCAAAAGGTCCTAGCAAATAGAGAAAAGAAAGGCAAGTTTGAGCCTACTTGGTTGGGCCCCTATGTTGTCACCGCATCCTTCGGCTCGGGAGCCTAT
The DNA here is from genome assembly GCA_027943335.1 of Chamaecyparis obtusa. Taxonomy (NCBI): domain Eukaryota; kingdom Viridiplantae; phylum Streptophyta; class Pinopsida; order Cupressales; family Cupressaceae; genus Chamaecyparis; species Chamaecyparis obtusa. The sequence continues at coordinate 946,834 of BSBK01006812.1, forward strand.
CAGCTATTAACACCAGAAGGTGAGCCCTTGAATGATCCTATCAACATCATCCATCTGAAGAGGTTCTATGCCTGAACCTGATCTTGCATATATCAGAAAATCCAAAAATATTCAAAAAAGCAAAAAAAGCAAAAAAAAAGAAAAAAAGCAAAAAAGAAAAGAGAAAGAGAAAATAATCATCCAAACGGTGAAAACTTGGCAATTCAAGTGCCTTGGACAAGTATGTTGGTGAAAACCTGGTAAACAGGCGCCAACATAGTAAACTGGGCTATTTATCTATTCAGTTGTCCTTTCAGCTACTGTCCTCTTCCTCCATCCATAACAGATCTCCCAGCAGTTCCATCTCCCCTATCCTCCAAGCATTCGGCTTCCATCTTCCTCCAACCCATCTGCAATCCATATCCTATTCCAAAGCTTTGTACCATATCTTGTACCATATCCCTTTCCCTTTCCTGTACAGCGCTTTCCTCCCTGTATTTATCCTTCTTGTCCCCGTCCTAGTGAGAGTCCCGCCGAGTGTGATCTTCCTATCCCCAATCCTGAGCTTCTGTACATATCCCTTGTGCATATCATTCCTCCTTGTTGTACATAACCTTTGTCCGTCCTGCAGCAACATTTGATCAAATATCTTGTCCCATCCCCAGCCTCAGAAAATTTGTAGTCCCACTCAGGCCTTGTGCTTCAGCAACATCAATTGACGACTTATCCTTGCTCATCCTGATTATTTCTTGAACTTCAGCTTTTTGCCAGCGAACAACTACACTTATTCTCTCACCAACCCATGGGTCCATGAGGATATATCATTCCTCCTGTCTGACCTAATCTTCCATCCTGGTCCTTGAGGATATATCGTTCCTCCTGTCCGACCAATCTTTCCACCATCAATCAAACCTAATCTCTCTCCTTGGCAAAGGATGTCTTTTTGGAGTTATCATTTTGATCTTGGATTTTTTGTCCTTTGGGTCTTGTTAATCTTTTTGGCTTCTCTTTATCCCACCAGGGTCACCACGATTCTTTATATCATGGTGTGCTGCGTGTGTGGATAATCTGGGGCAAGGTCTTTTGATCTTTCGCTTCTGCCTGTGAGTCAGTTGTGTGTTTGTGGTTCCTTCAGCATCGGATCCGCCATGTCGCCTCTGCGCTTCATGTGTGATGTTGGGGCAACCGTGTGTGTTTGTTTAGCGTCAGTCCTCATCAGTCCTCTGCGACGTTGTTGACAGGCCTCGTGATCCTAGTATCTTTGGCAGGTCTCTAACATAGCTATATTAAATCTAGGTTGTGCACTCCCGTTTGCACTTGGAGCTATCTGGTCCCTTGCATTTATCATATAGATTAATCTTACATCTTTACATATAGCTGCATCTTGCATCTTGCATTTCCATCTCATCTTGCATTCACCCATCTTTGCTCTTGGAAGCTTGGTAATTTATCTCCCCTGCTTCCTCAGTCATTCCTTCTCTGTTTCCTTTCGAGAAAATTCCACAATGTTTACTCCTTGCGTTATTTTCTCGAGGGGGCACAATCCCTTATTCCTCTAAATTCTAGCCTGGGGCATCTTATTTTCTTGTCTTTGAAGCCATGCCACTTGCGGCATCGCATCAAAGAGGGGCAAAATGTAGACACCTAAAAATCCTTTAGAAAATAAAGTATTTTTATTTTTTGAAAAATCCCTGATGACATCATCATTTATTAATTAATTAATTAATTTATTTTTATGTCATTAAATCCTTTTTTCTTAATTAAAAATATTTAATTAAGAAATCCCTCCCAAAAATGTTTAAATCTTATTTAAACATTAATCCCCTATTTATTAATTATTTTAATTAATAAATTGACCAAAAATCCCCCCAAAAAATAATTAATTTATTTTTTGACCAAAACTTGGCCAATTTTCTTAAGACCACTAACCTCTTCCAAAATCTTCTAATCCCTTCTTAATTTCGATTAAAAGGCTAATCCCATCTTTTCTAACCCTAATCTCAACTCAAAATATTTAATTAAGATTAAATATTTAATTTTCATATTTATTGAAAATATTTCAATAAATTTTCCCAAACTTAAGCTTTTGGAATGAATAAACTTTTATTCCATAAAACCTAGGAGAATTCTAGACTCTTCTAGAAACTTCTCAACCCAACCTCTTCACCCATCCTAATCCTAAAATCCCCTAATCCTAATCCTAATCCCCTTTCTAATCTTGTCACATTCCATTAGCAAAAGGTTTACCAAAACTTATGCTAACCTCCTCTTAGTCATCCTCCTTAGTCAACAAAGATGGCCACCTCTTGGCCACCTCTTGCAAATGCATTTAAGGATGCATTTAAGCCTTCCTTATCTTTCTTACATGCATTCATTATGCATTTAAGACCTTCTTATCCCTTCCTTGCCACCTCTTGGCCTTGGGCACATTTACCAAATTGTGCACATGCCCTCAAACTTTCAACTCAATCCTCCCTTGACACTTGTCAGGACACTTGTCCTTGACTCAACCCTAACCTTAGCCCTAACTCTGACTCATCCTTTTTAACCAAGCCCTTCCCTTTTCCTATAAATACCCTCACTTCCTAAGGCAAATCATCTTTTAACTCTCAAACTCAATAGCAAAGTTATAATGCCATTTTCATTCTAGCATAAGCATAAACTCATCATTTTAGATCATTTTCAAGCTTAAATCACATCTAAATTAGCTTAAATGGATTAACATAGATTCATTTCTTGTTTTAATCTTAGTTCTTTCATTTAGCTTTGCATATTTGTGTGTTCTTGAGGCCTTTTGAGGCAAAATAGGTTCCTCATACCTATTTTGTGTCATTTTGGGTCTTCTTGATCCTCAAATCATCTAAATTTGCATGCTCCAAGTGCTTGAGTTTGCACACCCACATCCCTCTATATCCAAGCATATCAAACGGTGCATGGGCGCATCCGTTTTACGCTTAAACCGAGGTGGCTTTGATTTTAGTTTGTTTACCATTAAATTTGATTTGATTATATGCTATGACGTTTGTTTGTCTTTGGCCTCCAAAACAGGTTTAGGTGCACGCTCAAATCCTAGTCTACACCCTCCTTTCTTTTCAGCTTCTTTCAGGGGGGTATTGAAGTCTCCCATCATCATCCAGTTTTCATTTGGGTAATCCTTTCTAAAGTCATGAATCCTTTTCCAAAGATTCAGATGACCAGTTTTAGTATTTGGGGCATACACATTAATTAGAGTCCATGAAAAGTTGTCCTTAATGCTGCAAACTTTAACTACCAGGAAGTTCTTGTCTTCTTTCAATAGAACACAAGTGAAGCTAGTAGTATTCCAAAAGAAGGCCAAACCTCCAAAAGCCCCTTTAGCATCACTACTATACTTATCCCCATTCTTTAGCAAATTAATTTTAACCATCTTATCTTTAACCATTTTAGTTTCTTGAATAAGCAAAATATCAGGCTTAGCATCTCTAACTAGGTTCCTAATAACATCTTGTTTATGAGGACCATTGAGACCTCTAATATTCCAAGATAAAATATTCATTTAAAAATTTGGAGGATAGACCTGATCGATGGTACGTTGTCTACCATCTGCTATGTTCTAATTCACTTCCTGTTCTCTCTGATCCTTCTCAGAAGCTCTACCCCTTTCTCTTTTAGGCATTCCTGTATTTGCCTTTTGCTATTGACCTCTCATCTTAACTCCTCCAGGTTTGATTTGACCCCCTTTTTTTTTAGATTTAGAAGCCGAGCCTCCATGTGTTGCCTTAGAATTATTTGTTCCTGATGCCGGGGTCAAATCCTTCAGGTTATCTCTTCTAGATTGAGACCCTAAACCCACTTCAATAGGAGACCTATTATTCTTTTTTTTCACACTGATCCAAGGACTTTTGTTCTCTTCTTCCATAGTTTCAAAGTCCTCACATTGATCCTTTGATCTATCATTCTTTGAGTCAGGTTCTAATAAATTGGCATTCGATACTTCACTGCTGATTTGTTCTAGAACATAAATACCTACTTGCAGTATTTTAAAATTATAATATATTAGATCTAATCAAAATACTATAAAACTTATATGATGATAATCTTGACTCTGAGCTCTAAAAAGGGCTATTTTTATATTTGTAAAAAATATCATTAAAAAGAGTAGGAGTTATTGAAACATCACTTTTCTGAAATAATTTTATTTCTTTGGTAATTGGTATAAAACATGCATTTAATAGATATTTACAATTGGAAAAGTTGAAGCACTTATCTAACTTAGCTAGAATGAATCTAGCTAGACCATATGCTAGATGAAAATAAATTTTAGTTAGAAATTTACTCAAATTCAGTTGTGCTGATAAGTTAGCATGAAACATGCAACATATGAAATCTTCTTGTCGGTTGAGACAAAAAATAAAATGTGTACATGTCTTTAATTCAAATCTATTGTTGGCTATACCAATCAATAATTTTGAGCATAAGTAAAATATGTCTGAAGCAAAAACATTATGCTCAAGGTTGATCCTAAAATACCATGGATAGTACTACTAACTATATTTTTTGGTGACTTCCATTGGTGCCAACTAATAGTGAACATAGGAATCAATACCATGGATACAATGATCCAACCAATACTGAAGGATTCTGACCAATATCGATTGCTCCAGAATAGTGACATTAGTGAAAACCAAACTAGGATAGTCCAACATGATCTCCCTTTGACACTGATGAAAAACCAAAAGTATTCTAGAGAATCCAAAACAAAATTGATCATCCAAAACATTGAACTTTAAAAATTTGAAACATCTCCAAAACTCCCCCTAAGAGGGATACACCGATAACTTATTTTTTTTAAACTTTTCAAAAGCTTTTCCAAATTTTTTTTGTTCACTTAACTACTACTACTCCCCCTTTTTCCATTAATGAGAAAGGGGTCTCCAAAACTATATAAACTGAAACAAGAAAAAAACCTTACAAACTTGAGACATTAGCCTCAAGTTTCCTCTTCAGGTGTTGGATTACATCTATCCATTTGTCTTTATTAGCCTACTAGTCAGAATAGCCTGATCCACACAAAAGAGATGTACACGAACCATGGTCAACATATCCTCTACCTCAACAATGGTTATTGATTCTCCTTTTGATTATCCTTGTGCACTTATAATTGTATTTCTTAGATTGGAAATACATGGAACACATAGATCTCAAGCAAATTGGTTAAAGTTATAATAGTATATTCATGTTATTGTTGAAAATCAAATAATTTATTTTTCATTTGTTCCAACTAATTCCTAATTGACCCATCATGATCATCGGTAATCCTATATGATTGATAAGCATTTTTTTAATCTATAACTCAATGGAATCCATTTCTTCTTTGATCTTTTATGTGACCATGTTCCATTGTAGTGTGTATCAATATAGCTCATTTCTATCTTCTATTAGTACTTGACTTTCATGAATTATTTTTTGTAACTCAGAAAAGTATTTGTGGTACCTGTCTCTAAGTTGTAAGAAAGTTTTTTTGGTTTCATCTACCTTCATATGAATTCTATCATTGGTCAAAGATGTCAATTATTTCACTTCCTTCACAAGTAGTTTATATTTATCCTTTATGGAACAAGAGGGATCAACTATACATGAGGGAACAATGCTTGTAGTGCTGACACAGTTTCTACGATGAACTCTTCATTTTATTCAGATTACTTTAGTAACTCTTCCTATGTAGAAAATATAATAGTTTGTCCCAATTGAAGCTTTCTCTTTGGAGTAACTTTTTTGAAGTCGATGAGATACATGGAAATAGTGACTAATTGAACAAAAAAGAGGTGATGGCATGAATTTTTTTAGAAATCTACGAGAACTCAACCCAAAATATTGCCTATGATCAATAACTTTAATTTCTATCTCCTTTCTCTTTGGAGCTCTTGTAATAAGACTATTGGTAATACTGATACCGAAACATCTTTTTCTCTTCTACTATCTTCTATCTTTACTTCCTCTTTCTCTGCTTCTTCCTTCTTTGTTTCCTTTTCCTCTTATTTTTCTTATTTACCTTTTTATTCTTCATTTAATGTCACAACTACTTTCCCAGATACATCTGTTTCTATTGGTTTGAAGTGTCAGGGCTCTTGATAGATTCATTTGACATGATTTATTCTAAAATCTTTTTTGATTTCTACTTCCTTTTTATCATCTTTTTGCTTATCCTCATTATGTTTCTCTTTAGGATTTTCTTCAATTTCTATAGGAGAACCTACCATATCATCATAAGAGGCTCAATTTTAGAGGATCTCGATCCATATTGTAAATGTCTCCATCGGTAAACTCTGTAATTACTAGTGCTTTGATAGGAGAATGAGATGATGTAGATGGACTAGAAGTGTACCTTAGGAAGCACGTTCAACTCCTTTGCAAGTGAAGTCAAACCAGTAAGCATATCTTGCTTCATTTGTACTACAATAGATCTATCTACCATAATAGATCATAATATCTTCTTAGTCTTGAGACGCTATCCTTCTGCAATAGAAGAGAATGTGTCAAAGTGTTGTTCTCCAATTATTGTCTTGTAAACATCATCTAGTGTTAGATAGCTGAGAGAGGTATATGCACAAAGATTGGGGACCAAAAAGGAGCCAATTTGCTTTTTGGTCCCCCATCGACCATAGTGTGTATGCACTAAAGGGCATGCACCCTATAGGGAGCATGCCCTATGGCTTGGGTTGCCCAAACCTTAGGCTTGGGCAATCTAAAGCATACCGTGTGTGCCCTATAGGGCGCACGTGCTTTGAAAAACACTAAAAAGTGTTTTTACAAAGCGCGTGTGCCCTATAGTGTGCACACGCTTTGAAAAAACACTATTTAGTATTTTCTATAGTTGGGAAAGCTCCTTTGGCTTTCCACAAACCTGCGTTTGCAATAAAAGGAGCCTTCCCAAGTGTGTACACAATCTTTTTTGGGCTTGTTGAATCCATAGTTTTCATTCATCCATCCATCAAATGGCTCCACAACGTCATCAAGTTTGATCCAGAAGAAGAGGTAAGTGTTTTTACATCCCATGTCTCTTATTTGTTTTAAAATTTTAGTTTTGTAGCAATTTGTTTTCTTAAAATTTGTTTTTGTTAAAGTTTGTGTGTAATTAAGATTTTAAAATCTAGTTTTTTTAATTACCAAGAAGAAATAATCTCCCTCAACCAAACCCTCCACCAAACTCTCTGTCTCCTCATGAAGAAACAAATGAAGAAAATAACCAAGAAAATGAACCTCAATTGCCTCCACCGATTGAGAAACCTCCTCCTGGAACACAAGAAAATTTGATGAACCAAATTGAAAGAAGGAAAAAAGAATTAGAATCTTTAATTACGAGGTTAAAAGATTCTAGTGGTACAAATTCTTAGGGTAGAGGAGGGGGCCATCATTTGATAGAGCAGAGGCACATCATGACCCTAACGCACCTAGGGTTCCTATTGGAAAGACATAGGTGGATCATGTTACTATTCCTTCCGTTGTGAAGGAACATGTAGATGCGGATACACTAGGCATGATTAGTGCTCTGACAAAAACTCTCATTCAGTGTGCCACTCCTTTAGTTGAGGGTGACCATGGTCAATCTTTGAGGGGGCATATTTGTCATTCATGTGGATGCTTGTGCACATTTGGTACTGTCGAGAGAGAGGAAGAGGATCCTGGAATGATGACTAATAGTTTTCTAAATATGACATTTGGCATTGACACATAGGTAAATATTTCCAAGTTCATTAAATTGCTTTGATCATATTTCATTTATAAAAGAATAACTAATTAATTTAGTATCTATTGATTATGATGAAAATTCAAGGCAAGAGTGTCAGTGGCGGTGGCAGTGGCAATGATCCTCATGTCCCCTTCTACAAATCATTGTCAATTCCACAATTATGTATTGAATAAAACATTTTAATTAATATATCTAATTATTATGTAATTATATGAATAATTGTATCATAATTTATTGTGCATGTGCATTAGACATTCACTCGTGGACCATCGATGTTCACAATAGACAGAGAAGGGTATCATGCCACTTTCCTTGAGATATCTTTATTTGCATGTTAATTTGATTTACTTAATTATATTTAATTAATAAATGAATGAATAACTAAATTACTATACAAATTATGATCAAAATCTAGAGGCACGATGATCACATTCTTTCACCTAGCTTTGTGACATCACTATTGAGTCCATGTGTATATATGTAATAATGCATTATAATTAACATGTCAGTAGTACATTCTTATATGAATGGTTATCTTATAATTTTCCATGTACATGTGCACTAGTTTAATGTTGGAGCTTCGACATCGACACTGCACATCGAAGGACGCGGTGGAACCTTCACAGAGGTATCATTTATTCATTAGTAGGGTTGTAAAAAATATATGTACTCTTGATAACTGCATAATACTTTTTTTGTTTCATTTTCAGTTATTGACATCAGAGAATCCTCCTTCTATCCATGATACTTTGGATTGTGGAGTAGCTACAGTAGTAGCTAGTTCTAAAGCATTGATTGAGGTATGAAAGAGATCACTTAATTTTAATTGTTATTTTAATAGTTTTTATTGAATTTTATAATGATATTCATGTATGTATTTTAATTATTATTTTGATTATTGTTGTAGGGACTTATCACTCTAGATCGCCAACATGCACCTTTGGTGGATGTAAATAGTGACTATTTGCTAGAGGTAAGCGAATATTCAATTTTATGTCATTGTATAATTCAATTTTGATGTATATTAGTTATTGATGCTTAATTTTTTTTTTATCAACTTGAGTTGCAGAAGAGTCTAGACAGGAGGACGAGTGAGTGCACTCAGAAGACTACAACATCCACTGCATCTCCATTGATGTGATGATTGAAGGCAACTTGTGATTTTTTTTCTTCCCCTCATGGGAAAGGACTAGATTAGGGATATGGATTGTATGCCTATATGGCATTAGTGGACACATTTTTTGTATATTGTATAACTGATACATTGTACATCCATTTGGCTTTGAGGAAGCCAGTTTAACTATATTGAATATATTCAATGTATGACATAATTGGGCATATATATTTGGCTTCATGCCCTATGAATATATATATTTTATGTTTTAGGTATGCAATTCATGTGTTTGGTGTATTGATGTATACTAATTTATGTTTATGTGGATGTCTTATGCTTTGTAAATTTCCCATGCCTTATAGTTATGCTTGTATGTTTATCGATGTATATTGTTACTATCACCCTAAGGACACTAACTTGACAAAATTCACTATCACCCTAAGGAGATTAACATTACTTGTTAATGTAAACTTTGACAACATTCACTATCACCCTAAGGAGACTAACTCAACTCGAGGATTCTACAAACAACTTGGAATCCAGTCAAGGAATTAACCTTGATCAAGGATCTAGTTGAGTTCTATAACTTTGTAAGTCACTCCCACAACCATACTACTCAAATTCACTTCCTTGTTTCCTTGTTCCAATGCCTTCTAGCATCAACTCTATCCTAGGCCACATAGTGCACCTAGTGCCTCCACCACACCAAAACTCAAACCAGACTTCACACACTGATCCTAACACCTTAGATCATCTCAACATGCTATATTTTCCATGTTACAACTTCCCATTCAATGCAATCAACTCATCTTTCACCCTTCCTCTTCTATAGCCCTTATAGGCCTGCCTAGTAGTCCTCCCAACACTGAAATCATAAATTTACTCCCAAACTCCGCAAACAAACTAGCAATGTTTTTACATTTTATAGTACCCTTTTTGGAGTTACTAAATTGATAACAATCTTATACTTTAACTCTTTGACTGGTGAAGACTTCCTTCACCCCCTAACCCTTCAACTAGGCCTAATTAGCCTCACCTAACAAAGAAACTCCTAGAACCACTCACTTCCAAGAATCCAAAACTCCAAATAGTCTTGATAAAGGATAAAAGAAAACCAATTTTCAACTTAGTTTTCCCATACTCACCCATCTACACTCCCATTCAATAAACCCTCACTATTTGGGCTAGAAACCAAGGGTTTTGTAGAAAATACCCTTCCCTGCAACACCCAACCTCAACACGGGTCCCAAAACCTTCTAATACATCCCAAAGGACCTTCTAATCATTAGGTCACTTCTAGCCATGACTGGTGCTTACCTTCAACTCCTTTCATTGTAATTTCACTAGGCCTGTCTCTGTCTCTTCTCACCTTCTATTCAACTTCCCTGCATTCAAAGATAGATCTAATACATACAATACATCAATGTAAATATCCCACCAAACCACATTTAACATAGAGGTGGGAGTACCTTACATATTCTGGAGGATTCAAACCTTTAACTTGCTGATTGTGCTACAAATGCCAGTCACTGTCCTCAATAACAGTCAATTCCTTAACTATAATAATAAAAAAAGTAATGAAATGAATGCAAAAATGTATAAATATAATATAAGGCAATATTTATATGTCACAACCTATCCAAGATCACATGGAATAAACATTTATATTCATTGGTGTGTTCCCTATTCCACGGGATAGTCACAATATAAAGAATGACCTCGAACAGGTGAGGTAGCATATGGCAAGGTTGTCATTTATTGAACCCAATACCAGGCTTATTTTGAACTGTGGGTACCCTAATGTTGGAAAGAGTTCTTTTATTAATAAGATTACTAAGGTGGCTATGGATGTGCAACCTTATGCTTTTACTGCTAAGTCTCTGTTTATTGGGCATACTGATTATAAGTACTTGAGGTATCAAGTTATTGATACCCCCAGTATTTTGGACCACCCCTTGGAGGATAGGAACACCATAGAGATGCTCAGTATTACTACCTTGGCTCATTTGAAGGTGGTTTTTTTTTTCCTTGATGTTTCGGGGTCCTATGGTTATAGTATTGCGGGGTTCCTTAGTTGTTGACTGTACCCCTATACCAGTCACTGTCAATACACCAGTTAAATCCTTGGTGTTGTTAGTGATGAAGGTAATGAAAAGATATTATAGCCAAGTCAAAACAAATGCAAATAAACATTCCTACATTAAACTAAACAAGGGTCACATTCAGATCAAGTACAATAGTTCACTGTTGTTGAATGATTGTTAATGACAAACACTAGAATTAGTTTCCAAGTTGAGAAAAAAAGTTGTCAACTCGACAACCCAACACCCTTTGCCCACTCTAACTACTTATAAAAGGTTTAGAGACAACCTTTACAAACCAAACTAACTTAGACTTCTTACTAATCCCTACTAACTCTAATTAAGCCCTATTTGGCTTATATTGCCAATATAGGCAACTTACAAGATTGTTTACATTTAGTGCTTTTAACACTATGTAAAGGCTCTAATGACCTTAGTACATATTTATAGACCCTTATAGGTTATTTCCATCAACCCATAACCTAGGATCAATACATAACCATTCGTAGTGACCCCTAGATACCTTTTAGGCTTCTGAGTGCCATTAAGGCTTATATTTAAGATTGGGTTACAATATGATTAATACATGATCTAAATAACATTCCATGATCCAAATACATGATCAAATTTCAAAATGGACCACAAGCCCTTTTACATCTAAATACATATTTACACTCATCCTACTGCTCACCCTGGAGTGGTCGGTGACGTTTGAACAATTGTGTGTGCCAAAAAAGGTTGTCAATAGCATTTAGCTAGCCATTCAAAGCGGTTGGAATAGACAGTTCGATGCTTCAACTGATAGTTTTAAAGATACACAATGTTGGTCGTTTAAACTAAGGAACATTGTGAGTTTTGACATCGACCGAGAATGTGTTGCCAAATTTGAATGAACTTAAATCTCTAAAAACTGAGACATGCTATTATATGCCTTAGAAACAAGGTCTCATAGAACCTAACGACTTGATGCTACCTCGCATGAGATCCAAGATATGACCCTATAAAGATCGCCTATTTCATGCTAAAGGGACCTTGAGGGACACTTCAGCCTGGAGTCATCGGTGGCGTTTGAACGAATGTGTGGCAAAGGAGGTTGCCCCTAGCATTTACTCGGCCATTTGGAGCTATTGGAATAGATGGTTTAATGCTACAAATGACGGTTGGAAAGATATGCAACATTGGCCATTTGAATTGAGGAACACTGTGAGTTTTGACATCGACTGAGAATGTGTTGCCAAATTTAAATGAACTTGAATCTCTAAAAACTAAGACAGGCTATTGTAGGCCTTAGAAACACGGTCTCATAGCACCTAATAGCTTGACGCTACCTTGCACAAGCTCTGAGATATGACCCCATCAATATTGTTGATTTCATGCTGAAGGGACCTTGAGGGACACTTCAGCCTAGAGTCGTCGGCGGCATTCAAATGACTGTGCGTGGCAAACAAGGTTGCCCCTAGCATTTACATGACTATTCAGAGCTATTGGAATAGATGGTTCGATGCTACGACTGATGGTTGGAAATATATGCAATATTGGCTGTTTGAACTGAGGAACACTGTGAATTTTGACATCGACCGAGAATGTGTTGCCAAATTTAAATGAACTTGAATCTCTAAAAACTAAGAAAAACTATTGTAGGCCTTGGCAACACAATCTTGTAGCACCTGACGGCTTGATGCTACCTTTCACGAGCCCTGAGATATGACCCCATAAAGATCATTGATTTCATGTTGAAGGGACCTTGAGGGACACTTCAGCCCGGAGTCATGGGTGATGTTCAAATGAATGTGTGTGGAAAATGAGGTTTCCCCTAGCATTTACCTAGCCATTCAAATCTATTGGAACAGATGGTTCGATGCTACGACTGACGGTTGGAAAGATATGGTCTCGTAGCACCTGACGGCTTGATGCTACCTCGCACGAGCTCTGAGATATGACCCCATAAAGATCATTGATTTCATGTTGAAGGGACCTTGAGGGACACTTCAGCCCGGAGTCATGGGTGATGTTCGAATGAATGTATGTGGAAAATGAGGTTTCCCCTAGCATTTACCCAGCCATTTAGATCTATTGGAATAGATGGTTCGATGCTACGATCGACGGTTAGAAAGATACGCAAAGTTGGCTGTTTGAACTAAGGAACACTATGAGTTCTGATATCGATTGACAATGTGTTGCCAAATTTAAATGAACTTGAATCTCTAAAAACTGAGATAGGCTATTGTAGGCCTTGGCAACAAAGTCTCATATCACCTAATGGATCGATGCTACCTTGCACAAGCTCTGAGATATGACCCCATAAAGTTCATTGATTTCATGTTGATGGGACCTTAAGGGACAGTTCAGCCTGGAGTCAGTGGTGGTGTTTGAATGTGATGCAGTCAAGGTTGGAGAATCCAATTAAGGACTATCTAACCTTGCAGCCAAACTATTACATAGTGGAATTACACAACTTAAATAAAAGATCTGATATAAAATTGGAATCTTTATTCATAAATTCACTGATTACATGCAATGTGCTAGGCTGTAAGGCCTTCCTAGTTATGGCCAAATACAAAGTAAGTAACAATCTACAAAATCACACAGGATCCAAACCTTATCCACAACTTCACCACTCAGCTAGCCTAGGTCTGCAACACGACAGGACACTGGTAGGAACCCCAGGAAAGATCTAAACTTGTACTCACAACATCCAAGAAATATTCTTGTGCCTAAGCTCACAGGCTACTAACTCCCACTACTTCCTCCTTCCTAAACAACTACCCAAATAGTCTATAAATACTCATCTCCAGCCATAAGTCGGCTTAGATGAAACAATTAACTCCTACAAACAATTATTAAATGCCAAAACATCAGTCGACTTACAAATAGCCTTCCAATACATAAATTCTCCAAGATGGCCCCAAATGGTCATTAGATCCACATAGAAGAATACAACATGCCAAATCTAGGTCCTCTCATGCCCAACTATCAATCCATAGCTCAAGGGATGCGACCCAAGTTAAATGCACAAGTTGGCCAAGCAAGAACACCAATCGGTAAGACCGATTACTGAGCAACAGAGAAATAACCAAGCGCTAGTGAACCGACCATGCAAAACATCACTTAGCAATGTAGTTATCACCAAGCACCAGGAATAACTGATGCCTTTAGTTACCAAGCATTCTTCAAAGACTGAGCAACCCAGTAAACACTGAAACCGAGCAAGAAAACTCCAAAACTGAGCAAAATACTTCACAAAATAAGATCAAATCGAACATATTTTAGGTGATACATGATTGCCAAGAATCCTAGGATGCTCCTGCATCAGAATGGTTGTGTGTGGTGAACAAGGTTTCCCCTAGCATTTACCCAACCATTCAAAGCTGGTTGAACAGGCGGTTCGATGCTACGACTGACGGTTGGAAAGATACACAATGTTGGCCATTTGAACTGAGGAACAATGTGAGTTCTGACATCAACCAAGAATGTGTTACCAAATTTAAATGAACTTGAATCTCTAAAAAATAAGACAGGATATTGTAGGCCTTAGCAACATGATCTCTTAGCACTTGATGGATCGATGCTACCTTGCACGAGCTCTGGGATATGACCCCATAAAGATCACTAATTTCATGCTGAAGGGACCTTGAGGGACACTTTGGCCTGGAGTCATCGGTGGTGTTTGAATGACTGTGTGTGGAAAATGAGGTTTCCCCTAGCATTTACCCAGCCATTTGGAGCTATTGGAATAGATGGTTCGATGCTATGACCGACGGTTGAAAAGATACACAACTTTGGTCATTTGAACTGAGGAACACTGCGAGTTCTGACATTGACCAAGAATGTGTTGCCAAATTTAAATGAACTTGAATCTCTAAAAACCAAGATAAGGCTATTGTAGACCTTGGCAACATGGTCCCATAGCACCTAACGGATCGATGCTACCTTGCATGAGCTCTGAGATATGATCTCGTAAAGATCATTGATTTCATGCTAAAGGGACCTTGATGGACACTTTGGTCTGGAGTTGTTGACAGTGTTTGAATGGCTATGTGTGGTGAATGAGGTTTCCAATAGTGTTTATGCAGCCATTCGAACCTATTGGAATAGATGGTTTGATGCTACGACCGATAGTTGGAAAGATACACAACATTGGCCGTTTGAACTAAGGAACACTTTGAGTTCTAACATCGACCGATAATGTGTTTCCAAATTTAAATAAAATTCAATCTCTAAAAACCAAGCTAGGTTATTGTAGGCCTCGAAACATGGTCTCATAGGACCTGACAGATCGATTCTACCTTGCATGAGTTCCGAGATATGACCCTATAAAGATCACCAATTTCATGTTGAAGGGACCTTGAGGGACACTTCGGTTTGGAGTCATTGGTGGTGTTTAAACAATTGTGTGTGGTGAATTTGGTTGCCACTAGAGTTTACCTGACCATTCAGAGCTATTGGACTAGATGATTTGATGCTATGACCGATGGTTGGAAAGATACACAATGTTGGCCATTTGAAGTAAGGAATACTTTGAGTTTTCACATCGACCGACAATGTGTTACCAAATTTAAATGAAATTGAATCTCTGAAAACTGAGACAGGCTATTGTAGGCCCCAACAACATGGTCTCATAGCACCTAATAGATTGATGCTACCTGGCATGAGCTTTGAGATATGACCTCATAAATATTTTTGATTTATGTAGAAGGGACCTTGAGGGACACTTCAATGTGGAGTCATCGGCAACGTTTGAACGACTATGTGTGGCGAACGAGGTTTCCCCTAGCATTTACACAACCATTCAGAGCTATTGGAATAGACGGTTTGATGCTATGACTGATGGTTGGAAAGATACGTAGCGTTGGCTATTTGAACTGAGGAACACTTTGAGTTCTGACATCGACCGAGAATGTGTTTCCAAATTTAAACAAAATTGAATCTCTGAAAACTGAGACAAGATATTGTAGGGCCCAACAACATGGTCTTGTAGCACCTGATAGGTTGATGCTACCTCACATGAGCTTCAAGATATAACCTCGTAAAGATCGCTGATTTCATGCTGAAGGGACCTTGAGGGACACTTCAACCTAGAGTCATCAACGGTGTTCAAATGAGTATGTGTGGTGAATGAGGTTTCCACTAGCATTTACCAAGCCATTTAGAGCTGTTGGAATAGATGATTTGATGCTACGACCAATGGTTGGAAAGATACGCAATGTTGGCTGTTTGAACTAAGGAACACTTTGAGTTTTGACATTGACCGAGAATGTGTTACCAAATTTAAACAAAATTGAATCTCTAAAAACTGAGATAGGCTATTGTAGGCCCTGACAACATGGTCCCGTAGCACCTAATGGCTTTATGCTACCTCACGCGAGCTTTGAGATATGATCCCATAAAGATCACCAATTTCATGCCAAAGGAACCTTGAGGGGCACTTTAGCCTGGAGTCATCGGTGGCATTCAAATGACTGTGTGTGGAGAATGAGGTTTCCACTAGTGTTTACCTAGCCATTTGGAGCTATTGGAACATACAGTTTGATGCTATGATCAATGGTTGCAAAGATATGAAACATTGGCTATTTGAACTAAGGAACACTTTGAGCTTTGACATCAACCAAGAATGTGTTTCCATGTACCAGTTACAACCATTTCTCCTATAGGGTATTCTAATTCTTCACCATCGATAACTGAGTGATCCAATTTCTTTTTTTCCTCAACACAATGACAAAAATAATAATATGTCCCTTCTTCATTGTCTTTAGGGGAAATAACAACAAAAACATGGCCTATAATGATATAAAGATAATGAGGACATTAGTTACTGAATATTTATGATAAAGTACTAAATTTGAGATTATTTGTATGTGAAAAATTTTACCTTGTTGTACTCGATTAGATAAGCAATCAAAGTCAATGGATGATTCCATTTCTGTCAGCTGTAGTGATTCATGGGGATGATAGGAGGCAAGTGGACTCAAAATATGTGTATACCATTCATCAACCCATTCCTTTGACTCACACCCATCCCAATCTTCATCTACACATGATGAACAAAAGAACACCATATGTCATGTGTGGATACTCCATGAACCTGCATTACAACTTCTAAAAGAGTGTAGCTCAATCGATCTTGTCAATGTACAACAATCCTCATATGGTGCAATGTTAGTTTCATCCATCAACCAAAAAAATGTATCAACCATAGACTCACCTTCATTACCTAGACCCATTGTAGCATTACACCACTGGACAATACATCGCACATCTGACAATGTTTCTTTCTCTTTGTACTTTAATTCTTCACGTGTTAAGACTCTTTTAATACATGCACCTGCACCATCGTGCTCTCCCTTTCCATGAACCACCTCTATGAAATTCCACATATATTGAATTCCATTAATCTTATGCATCCTACAAAACCAATAAAACATCTAAGAATTCTTGAATTGTGATGCACAATTATCTGACCATATGATATGTTGATGATATTTTATGCCCCTATTTTCCAAATGACCATAAAATAGTTGAAAGCAACCATGTAAAAAATTTGTAGAATGTGAGCGATCATCACTGATATAAAAATGATACTCCCTCAATATCTTCTTGTTCTCCTCTGTACTGTCCGGTGCATGCATGAATGTTATATGAATAAATATAGCAACCTATTGAGAGCTATAATCCTTTGCTTGCACCTCATTATGTGGTTGTAGTGTGTAGATCTTTGCAAAGTCCACAACTAAAACAATGGTATCAAGTGGGAATGTGTTCTTGCACAACTTGAATTCCATATCCAACCATCGAGCTCTATGTGTATGTCTTGCATACTCATAAATAATTTTTTTACAAAAATGTCCATGAACTGATACACTGGAATTTTTTCAATTACTAAATCATATGTTTTAGCCTCTTTTCCATCTTTTATATTGTATATCATGGTCTTCTATTTTCCAAATTCCACTATTTTATTACCGATTGCATGCGTACTCTCCATATGTTGACAAATTGGCAAATGTCGCAAACCTTTGGAATCTATGCATGTACCATTCAAGCATGAGAGCTTGTAAAATTGTTGACCATCCACTCTTTCACATAAAATGGTAGATATTAATTCCCTTGAAGATATAGGTGGGATATTTATGTTACAATCCTGCAAACATTGTTAGAGTGCAAATATACACATATATTCTTATAAACTTTAAAATGGTTAGAAAATTCAATATGTACCCTACAACAATAAGTTGTGTGTGTGTGATTTATCTTCACATAAAAAGGTTTACACATTTCAAAATATCTCTGACTAATTTTAATTTGAGGATACATATGCATAAATTTTGCAAAGAATTGTGTTTGAGTTGAATCCAAAAAATGTTTTGGATGTGGAACACAAATTCGACTACCAATCCTCCTTCTTACAACATCTCTTTGATTAGGAGATACCCGTGTGTTATTCTTCCAAAATTCTTCAATCAAGGATTTTAAAGCTTCAACAATTGCTTTATCTTTTCATGGTAGTCTATCGGAAAATGCTCACAACTCATTGCTATTTGGATCTTCCACTCTTTGACGCCTTCCCAAGGCTCTTATTAGAGACTTTCTACTTATTTTCAATGTTTTTCTTGTCTTTCTAATGAGTCAAGATTTTTTCATTTGAGTGCTTACTATCATTGTTGTAAGTACATGTCATGTGACATTACTATCTTTCATGCGTGATGTAGAACCCATGCTCTCATATGCAGTCATTAGATTCTTTACAGTAGATTTTTCACTTGACTCATCCATCGTTCTTAGCCCAAGAATCTTCATGATGGGCCTAAATTTCAAATTTCTCACCATTTCAACAAATACTTGACATCTTCTTGTCATGATTAAATTCTCAAAAAATGATCTCAAAATATGATTAGCATTTCTTTGACAAGTATGTTTGGGAATCTTGTTAGGCATTGCTTGCAAAATGTTAGTATCAATATCAATCAAATATTTTGTCTTTCTATAAATAATTCTAGTAGCATCAAAAACATTATGTGTGAATTGTGTACCATCTTGAGCACCTTCAACATGAGATGATCATGCAAGAGCATCTTGGGTGTAAGAGCAATCTTGCATCATCGAAAAATATTTCTAGTTTCTTTTCAATAAGGGCTATCTTGTGCAGAGCTGTTATTTATGGAAACTTACTATTTTTAGTAAGCTAGTGATACAATCTCAGAATTTTTTGATTTCACATGTCGAGGTTCATCTTAGTCATATCAGACTACCAGTAAAGTTTTATTGCTAGATCAAGTTTAGTTTTGAAGATATTGAAAATTTTCAGTATTGGCAGTAGGGTATAGAAACTTTGAACTCAGTTTTGAAGACTTTAGAGGCCCCGAATGAGGTCAAAACTTTGGCTGACTAGAGCTTGTGTGAGTCAAGCACTATAGAGCTCCTCACGCCCTTGCTGAATTAGGGTCATAATTGTCAATCAGGTCAATGGGTGATGACTTATGGTCTCCAGAAGTCGGGCCACCTGAAATGGCATAAAATAAATTTTCTTCAAAATTTCTGTTTGGGTTTCAAAAGTTATTTTAAGCTGACTTTGATGTAATAAATTATAAAATAAAATAATTCTAAGTTTGGTTGGCCCTAAGGGCTAAATTTCTGGAACCTTCTTGGGTGGTGGAAATTGCCTATATAAAAAAGGCTCATAGTGTTGTCTAGGGAAGTTCTGGGTAGATCTAGGTAATGATTCAAAGCTTTGTTCTACAGAATATTGTAAGGGGAATGCTCATGTGGCTTTTCATATTGTAATTCTAAAATTTGTAATTCCACATTTGTGGAGATAATAAGAAGCCCATTTTCTGTTCTTGCAAATTATTTTTGTTCTCTGTTTCTGTTGTGTTTGTGGTATTAAGGGGAGCACCCTTCATCAAGTGGTATTAGAGAAGGAGTTCCTAAGTGTGTAAACAGATTGTCGATTGTTATGTAGTTTGCACTAGGACCATGGTTAGGGTTTCAGTGCACATTGTGAAAATGCCTCTACAAAGGGAATGTGGTGGAAGAGCTGGTGTTGTGACACCTAAGATTAGAGCACTCCAGAGACAAGTGCAAGCACTGCAAGAAGAGATTCATTGAGGAATGAATCTTAATGTCAGAGATGAAAGCGAGGATGAAGTTGAGGGAGAAGGAAATTATGATCAAGAAGGCAAAATTTTGAACTAGGAGGAAGAAAGACTTTTTTGGGCCATTTCTAAGATTGGAAAAAGACCTAAGATTGAGGTTCCTACATTTTTAGAAAATCTTAACCTAGAGGAGTTGATTGATTGGATCAATGAATGTGAAGAATATTTTGAGTATGAAGATATCAAGGATCCTGATAGGGTCAAGTTTGCAAAGGCCAGACTAAAGGGCCATATGAAGATTTGGTGGAAAGAGATTCAGTTGGAGCGAAATCAAAGAGGAAAGGATAAAATCACAAGATGAGATCAGATGGTGGATAAATTGAAGTGACAATTCATTTCTGTTGATTATGAGCTTGACCTACTGAAGAAAATGCAAAGTTTGAAGCAAGAAGGAATATCTATTTGGGAGTATACAGAGGACTTCTATCGAATCCTCATTAGAATAGACCATGTGGAAGCTGATAAGGAGAAAGTTGCCGATTACCTTAATGGGTTGAGGCCAAGCATTCAGGAGGATTTGAATCTAGTTCGAATGAATAGTATTGAAGAGGCATACTAGTTTTCCCTAAAAGTAGAGGAAAAGTTGAACAAGAAGTTTGAGAGCAGACAAAATGGAAGAGGTCATGGTGGAAGATTTGGTGGATGGTCATATGGTGGCCGAAATGAAGATTCAAAAAAGAAGGATGAGGCCAGTAGCAGCTAGAATCAAAGAGGAAGTAATTCCAATTGCTTCTAGGATAAGAGTAATAGAGATCAGAGAGGAAGAGGAAGAGGACAAGGATTTGGAGGAGGAGGCTTCTGTGGAACATGTTTTCACTATGGAGAAGAAGGTCATATGGCATTTGAATGTTCTCAACGCCAAGGAAGGACATACAAGAAAAACAAAGGCTAGGCTAGAGTTGCACATGTAGATGAAGATGTTAGATCATCACATTCTGAAGATGCTGAAAGAAGAGAAATGCTGATTAACATAAGAGTCCTGCTGAGTGGTGAAAATGAACCTAAGAAAAGTAGGAGCCTATTTCGCACTAGATGCAAGTGTGAGGATAAATGTTGTGATGTGATTATTGATAGTGGAAGCACTAAAAATTTGGTGTCAGAAGAGATGGTGACAAAGTTGAAGCTCAAGAGATAGAAACACCCACATCCATACAATATTTTTTGGGTACAAGATGACCACAAGGTCATGGTCAATGAACAATGCCTAGTGAAGTTCAAGATTGGCAGATACCATGATAAGGTATTGTGTGATATCATATCTATGGATGCATGTCATATGTTGCTGGGTAGACCATGGCAGTTTGAAAAGTGTGATGTACATGATGGTCATGTGAATACCTATTCCCTAACAAAGGATAGAGTGCGACATAAGCTAAAGCCATTGAATGAAATAGAAGAAAGGTATGTGGTAGTGCAAGAATAAATTTTGTTGATCGAAGAAAATTCCTACATGGTATGAGGCATGAGCATGTGTGTTTTTCTTTAATTCCAAAAGCTGGTAAAAAGGAAGTAGAGGATGTACTTGTAGAAGTTGTGAATTTGTTGAATGAGTTTCAGGTTATTGTATCTAATAATGTACCTGATGGATTACCACTGCTAAGGAAGATCAGTCATCAGATGGATTTGATCCCAGGAGCCAGTTTGCCAAAAAAGGTAGCACACATAATGACACCAACAGAAAGTAAAGAGTTGAACATACAAGTACATGAGTTGTTACAAAATGGATTGATTTGGGAGAGCCTGAGTCCATGTGTTGTACTAGCAGTATTAGTACCAAAGAAGAATGGAGAATGGAGAATGTGTACAGACTCTAGGGCAATAAACAAGATCACAATCAAGTATAGGTTTTCATTGCCATGAATGGATGATATTATGAACTGTTTGAGTGGAGCTGTGTATTTCTCAAAGATAGATATGAAGAGTGGATATCATCAAATTTAGATCAGAGAAGGAGATGAATGGAAGACTACCTTCAAGACAAAGGAAGGACTGTATGAGTGGTTAGTCATTCCTTTTGGGCTAACCAATGCACCAAGCACTTTCATGCAGCTCATGAACGAGGTTCTAAAAGAGTTTTTGGGTAAGTTTGTCACTATTTATCTAGATGATATTTTGATCTTTAGTAAGACATTGGAGGAGCATATGATGCATATTCATAGGGTGTTTGAGAAGTTGAGAGAAGAGAAATTGTTGATTAATTTCAAGAAGTGCAGGTTTGTGAAGAAATAATTAGTGTATTTGGGATTTGTAGTTTCAGCAGAAAGTCTAAAAATGGACCCAGAGAAAGTACAGGCTATCCTTGAATGGCCTACTCCAAGGAGTGCTATTGAGGTAAGATATTTTCATGGTTTGGATAGCTTTTACTAAAAATTTATCAAAACTTTTAGCAGTATTTGTGGACCCTTGACTGAAACAATGAGAGGGGATAGAAAAGAGTTCAAGTGGACTAATGGGGTAGATAAGAGTTTTAAACTGTTGAAATAGAAAGTTACATAATAGACCATTTTAGCACTTCCAAATTTTAATAAGGTGTTTCAAGTAGACTATGATGCTAGTGGTACTGCAATAGGAGTTGTTATGAGCCAAGAAGGTAAACCTATTTCTTATTTCAGTGATAAATTAAATGATGCCAAGAGAAAATATTCTATTTATGATCAGAAATTTTATGCTATAGTTCAAGCATTAAAGAAGTGGAGACACTATCTACTTCCTAGGGAGTTTGTATTGTATACTAATCATCAAGTTTTGCAATATTTGAATAGTCAAGGAAAGTTGAATCAAAGGCATTTGAAATGGGTTGAGTTTTTGTAGAGTTATACATTTGTTTTGAAACAAAGGAGTGGAAAGTCTAATAGGGTTGTAGATGCTCTTAGCAGAAGGAAATTATTGTTGATAGAGATGCAGATTGAAGTGGTTGGGTTCAAGGAACTCAAGAATTTGTATCCAAAGGATTCTGATTTTGGTGAAGCTTGGAAAGCTTGTAAAGAACCTGTTACTCTAGACATAAAGAAGTGGTTTGATTTCATCATTCGGGATGATATGCTATTCAGAGGGAGCCAATTGTGCATTCCATGAAGTTCTATGAGGGAGAATCTCATCAAGGAGAAGCATAGCGGAGGATTGGCTGGACATTTTGGTCATGATAAAACCCTTGCTTTGGTTAGTGAGAATTATTATTGGCCATAGTTGCATCAAGATGTCAAGAAGTTTGTACAGAGTTGTAGAATATGTTAGATGGTGAGAGGAGTGAAGCAGAATACAGGGTTGTATCAGCCATTACCTATACCAGAGAAGCTTTGGGAGGATATTAGTATGGACTTTGTTTTTGGTTTACCAAAGACTCAGTGGGGACATGATTCATTTTTTGTGGTAGTTGAAATTTTTTTGAAGATGACACATTTCATTCCCTGTAAGAAGACTAATGATGTTGTTCATGTAGAAGAATTGTTTTCAGAGAAGTAGTGAGACTACATGGTTTGCCAAAGAGAATAGTTTCAGATCAAGACACTAAATTTGTTGGATATTTTTGATGTACATTGTGGAAGAAGTTGAAGATAGATTTGAAGTTCAGTTCATCACATCATCCATAGATTGATGGATAGACAGAGGTGGTGAATAGGAGTTTGGATAATTTTCTGAGATGTTTGGTTGGAGATAAGCCAATAGGATGAGATTTGATTTTACAATAGGTGAAATTTGCATACAATAATTTTGTCAACAGGAGCACTGGTAAATCACCATTCTAGATTGTATATGGAAGTAGTCCAAGAAATGCGTCTGAGTTGAGAAAGATAGATAAAGGAGAAATAAGTAGTGCTGAAGCTGAAGATTTTGTAGAACACTTGAAGAACATCCATGAGGAGGTGAGGAAGAATATTACCAAGATGAATGCACAGTATAAGGCTAAGGTAGCTGATAAAATAAGGCATAAGGAATTACAAGTTGGAGATGAAGTCATGGTTCATTTGTGGAAGGAGAGATTTCCAGTTGGTACATATAACAAGTTGAAAATGAAGAAGTTGGGGCCATGTAAGATACTGAAGAAGCATGATTGAGGAAATGCATATGAGGTAGAGCCTACTGAGCTGAATATTTCACCAGTATTTAACATTCTAAATTTGACAGAGTATCATGAGGGAGGTGTTGAAGATGAGATCATAGTAGCACAGTGGAGTATTCCAGCAACTAGTTCAGATACCAAGGAGATTGAAGATATACTGGATAGTCATGTTGGCAGAAGCACACGAAACAGGACATATGAAGAATATCTAGTCAAGTGGAAAGGATGACCCATTGAAGATTCATCATGGCTAACAAGGGAGGAGGTTAACCATCTTAGTTTTCCTCTTCACACCTGAGACATGATGGGGTCACTTCTCAAATTACCCCGGGTGTATGATGTAGGAGCATCCTGGGTGTAAGAGCAATCTTGCATCACCCAAAAATATTTCTAGTTTCTTTTCAATAAGGGCTATCTTATATAGAGCTGCTATTTATGAAAACTTACTATTTTTAGTAAGCTGGTGATACGATCTTGGAATGTTCTGATTTCACATGTGGAGGTTCATCTTAGTCATATTAGCCTGCTAGTAAAGTTTCATTACTAGATCAAGTCTAGTTTTGAAGATATTGAAAATTTTTGGTATTGGCAGCAGGGTACAAAAACTTTAAACTCAGTTTTGAAGGCTTTAGAGGCCCCAGATGAGGTCAAAAATTTGGTTGATTGGAGATTGCATGAGTTAGACACTGTAAGTCTCCTCGTGCCCTTTTCAAATTGGGGTCATAATAGTCAATCGGGTCAATGGGTGATGGCTTTTGGTCTTCGGAAGTCGGGCCACCTGAAAAGGTGAAAAATAAATTTTCTTCAAATTTTTTTTTCGAGTTTCAAAAGTTATTTTGAGATGACTTTGATGTAATAAATTGAAAGATAAAATAATTCTAAGTTTGGTCGGCCCTAAGGGCTAAATTTCTGGAACCTTCTTGGGTGGTGGAAATTGCCTATATAAAGAAGGCCTATAGTGTTGTCTAGGGCAGTTCTAGGTAGATCTGGGTAATGATTCAAGACTTTTTCCTATAGAATATTGTAAGGGGAATGCCCATGTGGCTTTGCATATTGTAATTCTAAAATTTTTAATTCCACATTTGTGGAGATAATAAGAAACCCATTTTCTATTCTTGTAAATTGTTGTTGTTCTCTATTTCTGTTATGTGTTTGTGGTATTAAGGGGAGCACCCTTCATCAGACGATGTTGTGTCTACACCTTGGGATGTAGACAATGGTGTGCCTTCAACATGATACAAGGGGGTACACACACCTTGGGATGTAGACAATGGTGTGAGTTCAACATGATACAAGGGTGTGCCCACACCTTCATAAGTAGATAATGGTGTGCCTTCAACATCATACTATGGTGTACCTCCAAAATTGGATGATGATGTCTCTTCAACTTGGAAAATCATAGATGATGTGTGCGCATCTTCATAGTTCAATTGTGTTGTTGCACGCAAGTTTCTCATTCATTGTCTTTTTGTTTCCAATTCCAATTCTCTCTTACTTTGTATTGATGTTTCATGTTCCTCATCCAAAGAAAAATCTTCTTCTATGGTATCCAATTTTTTTGTTCACAAAGTTGTCTCATTCTTTCCCTTTTCTTCTCTTTGTCTCTTTCATGCTCTTCCAGTGTTAAAGTCTTTGCTCATTTCCTTGGCATGATGATGATTTCTATTGGATATTACTAATGCATGGTTAGTGGTTGATACCTTTAATATGTTTAATCACTATGTTATTGAATGGGAACTCATACTATTGTCATTTGTGTTTTATCATTGATGTCAACATATGCTTCTATGAAGGAACCAGACTGGTAATCACAATGCACGGCTAGTGTACGAATGTTTTAGATGCTACAAAGTTAGATGAGAGTTCAGGTGGATGTTGTGATCTTATATCTATGATCACATCATTAAGTGTTTCATACTAAGAGAATTACAACTATTTTGGTAAAGACTGGTCACTGGACTATGATAGTGAGAATTGATAGAGTTAGTCTCTAAGTTTTTGATATAGCTTTCAGAGGGATCAGATTAAAGGTATCTAAGGATTGGATTCAAGGTATTTGAACTTAAAGGATGATGGAAGAGGTATTGATGGATGTTCATTGGTCAGGGCAAGGTACAAAATGATTGGTAACGTCATCTGTGGTGTGTGCTCAGGTGATGGTTTATTCTGAAACTGACTCAGGGAATGGAATGTGTGCTTTGTTTGGAAAGCATAAATTAAGGATGTCGGTCCTTAATTATTGTAATGTAATCATTGTAGACTTGTTTTAGATATTGTGTCTATCTTAGAAAGGGTTTATGTAATTACTTGTAATTAGGAAAGCCTCATGGGCTGACCTAATCTTGGAAAATTGTAGTAAGGTATAAATGAAAGGTCTTTTCTTTGGAAAAGACATGGATGGAATATATGTGATATAAGGAGGTTGTGAAAGTTGCAAGATTGTGTCTGTTGTATGTAGAGTAGAGGATTACTGTTGGACTTCATTGGAACTGATCAAGCAAAGATAGTTGCTAGAAAATAGTTCAAAAGATTGTGTATTTCTTCATATACACCTATTGTGAACTAGTGAGTTTTGAAGGTGGATTTAATCTTCTTTGGGAAGTGATCCTTGGGTAGTGAGCCCTCTCTTATTCTTGACTCCTAACAGGGTCTATCCTCTAACAAGGACTATGTACTATAATGTTTCAATAAGCTCCTCATAGGGCTATATCTTCTCATAAGGATTACTATACTCTCAGTACATCATTTGTGGGTGCTAATTCCCACCAGGTTTTTTACCTTTAACAGGGTTTCCCCAAAACCAAAATATTATGTTAATGATTTGGAATTCATTGTGATCATTGGATCTAATATTGATAAGCTTAAAGTTTAAAGTTTAATATTATGTTATACAACTGATTCACCCCCCTCTCAGTTGTTAAGATTAAGATTAACAACTACCTTTGAAGCTGAAGAATTAGGAGAAGATGCACCTAAAGTTGAATCTGCATTTAGGGCATCCAAACACAAGAAAGTATCTGCACTTCCAAGAACAAGCAAAGAAGACCTAAAAGAAGAGCTTGGTGAGTATGCTGAGGAATGGGAGAAGATAATGGAAGAAGAAAGAAATATGGAAGAACTTGTTGCACTGATTTCTAGAAGAGAAAAAAGAGGTAAGGGAAAATTTAAAGGCAAGTTACCCTTGAAATGTTTTTCATGCAATAAGATAGGTCATTTTGCATCTAGATGTCCTACAAGAGTTCCTAAGTACAAACCTGATTATGAAAAGATTACAAGAGACAAATAATGTTATTATGCTAGTGAAGGAATCTATGATGACGATGATTTAGACAATTAAGAGATTGGATTTGTTGCTATTAAATATGAACTAGTTCATGAAGAAAAAGCCTTAGTATCTCATGTTGACAAGAAAATTGAATGGATAATTGATAGTGGATGTTCTCATCACATGACTGGTGATAAGAACAAGTTTTTTAAATTAGTAAATTATGATGGAGGTGTTGTAAGGTTTGGGGACAATCTCCCAAAATCCATCATAGGAGTAGGATCCATCACTCTGGATGGAAAGACTAATATAGACAATGTACTACTTGTTGAAGGTTTGAAACATAATTTGTTGAGTGTCAGACAGTTAATGGATAAAGACTTTCAGTTAAGTTTTGTTAATGGTAAATGCTTTATTAGAAGCAAGGAAGGAAAACTGATTGCTACCGGTTCAAAATCTAGAGGTAATGTATTTGAACTAAACACATTTTGAGCCTCTTGTTTTGTTGTGAAGGTAGATGATAGTTGGTTAGGGCATAGAAAAAAATTTCATGTTAACTTTGATAACATTGTGAAGGCAAGTATGTCTAATGTAGTAAGAGATCTACCAAAGATTGTGAAAGCTTCTAACACTATATGCAGAGAATGTGTTATGGGAAAGCAAACCAAAAGCAGTCATAAAAGAAAATCATTTACATCAAAAGGGAAGTTGGATCTGGTAGATACAGATCTATGTGGGCCTACAAGAACAAAGGCATACTATGGTGAAAGGTATTTTATACTCTTTGTTGATGACTTTTCTAGAATGATGTGGGTTACTTATTTGAGAGAAAAATCAGAAGCATTTGATAAATTCAAGTTTTTTAAAGAAAAAGTAGAGAATGAATCAAGACTGAAAATAAAGTGTTTAAGATCAGATAGAGGTGGAGATTTTACATAAGATTTATTCAATTCATACTGTGAAGAGCATGGGATAAAAAGACAAACATCTTCTCCTAGGACTCCACAATAGAATGGGATAGCAGAGCGAAGAAACATGACTATACTTGATGCTGTCAGGACAATGCTGATTGAAGGAAATGTACCTCATGTACATTGGAGAGAGGTTGTTGGAACAACACTATACACATTAAATAGAATTCAAATCAGAGATGGTACAAGTAAGACTCCCTATGAACTATGGTTTGATCATACTCCTACTGTAAAATATTTTAGAATTTTTGGTAGCAAATGTTATATCAAGAGGGATGATGAGATAGGGAAATTTGATTGTAGAAGTGATGAAGGTATCTTCCTTGGTTACTCTATTAAAAGAAAGGCATACAAATGTTTCAATATGAGATTGAGGAAGATGGTTGAAAGAAACAATGTAAGAATATATGAGAAATTTCAGATACAAGAAAGAATGTATGACATCAGTCAGATATCAGAGATAAAAGAAATGACTACTACTGCAGAAGAAGAAGAACTTGTTGAGGAAGAAAATGAAAAAGAGGCTTGTGATACAAGCAAGACTGTTGAGACTCCTAAAACTCCAAGGTATGTAAAAAATAACCATCCTAAAAATCAAATTATTGGCAATACCAGTCAGGGAGTGCTAACTAGATCAACAGTTAGAGAAGGAATTTGTCTAATTTCTCAAGTTGAGCCAAAAACTACAGATGAAGCCTTTAAAGATGAATCTTGGATAAATGCCATGAAAGAAGAATTGGATCAAATAAAGAAAAATAATAATTGGGAATTGGTTCCAAGACCTAAAAATAAAAATGTTACAGGAACAAAATGGGTCTTTAGAAAAAAAAATGGATGAAGAAGGAACGATTGTAGGGAACAAAGCAAGACTAGTATGCAAGGGATACTCACAACAAGAAGGCATAGACTTTGAAGAAACATTTTCTCCTAGTTCTAGAATAGAGGCAATAAGATTATTTCTATCTTATGCTGCACACAAAAAATTTAAAGTGTATCAGATGGATGTTAAATCTGCATTTCTAAATGGAGATCTTGAAGAAGAAGTATACATAGAACAACCAAATGGATTTCCTCTATGAGAAGATAAAGACATGGTGTGCAAATTAAAGAAAGCCCTGTATGGGTTGAAGCAAGCTCCTAGGTCTTGGTATGCAAGGTTGGACAAGTATCTACTTGGACTTAGATTTAGAAAAGGTAATGCAGATAGTAATTTGTATTTAAGAACTACTGAAGATGGAATCTTGATAGTAGAAGTATTTGTGGATGAAATTATCTTTGGAGGTAATGATGATCTATGTAAGAAGTTTTCTAAAAAAATGGAAAGTGAATATTAGATGTCCATGATAGGTGAAGTGAAATTCTTTCTTGGACTGCAAATAACTCAGAATGAGAATGGTATTTTCATTTCTCAAACCAAGTATCTCAAAGAATTTCTTAAGAAATTTGGAATGGAAGATTGTAAACATGTAGGAACACCTATGGTGATTGGCAACAAGCTAACAATTGATGATGAATCAAAATGTGTTTTCTAGACTTTGTATAGATCAATGGTTGGAGGGCTATAATATCTATCTCACAGCAAACCAGATATTGCTAATGCTATTAGAATTGTGGCTAGATATCAGGCAAAACCCAAAGAGACACATCTAGCTGCTGTGAAGAGGATACTGAGGTATCTCAAAGGAACCATAAACTATGGTTTATGGTATGACAAGAATGATAGCTTTGAACTTCATGATTATACTGATGCTGATTGGGTAGGAAATATTAATGACCAAAAAAGTACTAGTGGCGGTGCATTTTTCCTAGGAAAAAAGTTGGTTTCTTAGATAAGCAAGAAACAAGATTGTATAACACAGTCTACTACTAAATCAGAGTATGTTGTTGCTACTATAAACTGCACTCAGATTATTTGGATGAAACAAATGCTGACAGACATTGGAATAAATTTTGAAGATCCTATGGTTATCCATTGTGATAACACCAGTATAGTAAACATGTCAAAGAATCTGGTGATGCATTCCAAAACTAAACATATTTCTATCAAGTATCACTTCTTGAGAGACAAGGTGGCAAAAAAGGAAATCAAATTAGAATATATCAGTACAAAATAATAGATTTCAGACATCTTCATAAAGACACTACCGAAAGAAACCTTTGAATATATCAGAGGTATGCTAGGGGTTCAGGCCTCTCCTAGTCAGAACTAAATGATGCAAAGATGCATCAATCTAGAATTGTTCAGAGCCTTATCATTTTCTGGACTGGATGTAGGGAACTACTCCTTAGGGGGAGTGATCATGGAAGAAAGTTTATATGTGAAGGTAGTTGAAGGCTCATGGCACCCTTTGCCATTGTTGTCAAAGGGGGAGTGTTGCTATGAGAAAATCTCTATTGTTTGGGGAGATTATTCAACTGAAGGACTTTAGATTGATATAACTTTGGGATAAGATTTTCCCATATGTTGACATCAATGCCAAAGGGGGAGATTGTTGGATATTTCTAATGCATGGGTGGTGATTGAGACATTTAATATGTTTAATCACTATGTTACTGAATGGGCACATATTGTTGTCATTTGTGTTTTGTCACTGATGTCAACATATGCTTCTATGAAGGAACCAAACTGGTAATCACAGTGTACGACTAGTGTATGAATGTTTCAGATGCTGAAAAGTTAGATGAGAGTTCAGGTGGATGTTGTGATCTTATATCTTTGATTGCATCATTAAGTGTTTCATATTAAGAGAGTTACAACTATTTTGCTAAACACTAGTCACTGGACTGTGAGAGTGAGAATTGACAAAGTTAGTCTTTGAGTTTTTGATATAGCTTTTAGAGGGATTGGATTCAAGGTATGCGAACTTAAAGGATGATGGAAGAGGTACTGATGGATGTTCATTGGTTAGTGCAAGGTATGGAATGATTGGTGATGGCATCTATGGCATGTGCTCTAGTGATGGTTTATTCTAAAGCCGACTTAGGGAATGAAGTGTGTGCTTTGTTTGGAAAGCATAAATTAAGGATGTTGGTCCTTAATTATTGTAATGTAATAATTGTAGAATATTTTTAGATACCATGTGTATCTTAGCAAGGGTTTATGTAATTAATTGTAATTAGGAAAGCCTCATGGGCTGACGTGATCTTGGAAAATTTTAGTAAAGTATAAATGAAAGGTCTTTTCTTTGGAAAATACATGGATGGAATATATGTGATATAAGGAGGTTGTGAAAGCTATGAGCTTGTGTCTGTTGTATGTAGAGTAGAGGATTATTGGTGGACTTCATTGGAATTGATCAAGCAAAGATAGTTTCTGGTAAATAGTTCAAAAGATTGTGTATTTCTTCATATACACCTGTTGTGAACTAGTGAGTTCTGAAGGTGGATTTAACTTTCTTTGGGCAGTGAGCCCTCTCTTATTCTTGACTCCTAATAGGGTCTATCCTCTAACAAGGACTATGTACTATAATGTTTCAATAAGCTCCTCATAGGACTATATCTTCTAACAAGGATTACTATACTCTCAGTACATCATTTGTGGGTGCTAATTCCCACCAGGGTTTTTTTTATCTTTAACAAGGTTTCCCCGAAACCAAAATATTATGTTATTGAGTTGGCATTCATTATGTTCACTGGATCCAATATTGATAAGCTTAAAGTTTAAAGTTTAATATTTTGTTATACAACTTGTTCACCCCCCCTCTCAGTTGTATTGTGGACTGTTATTCCTAATAATTTCTACATATGAATTGATTACAATTTTAAAAATATAATATAAATGTAAAAAAATAAGTCAAATTATAATATAAACTCTTACAACATGACAAATTCTAATATAAATGTATTAAAATTATATCAAATTATGTATTGAACAAGTCTATATCATACCAATTATAAACCAAAACACTCTTTATTCACATTTGACATGTAAAAAAATAAAAAACTTACCTCAATTGATAAATTTCGGTGATAATGATTGACTTTCATGATTCGATGTTGATTTTTAAATAAAAAGATGGTGAAAATTGATAGAATATGCTTCTTTGTCACTATCAACACCATGAAAAGCAAATATTTGTCAGATAACACAAAGAACTCATAAAACATATAGAAACGTGGGCCTCTTTCATGAGATCCTTGGCAAAGAAGACCATTTATTTTAGTCTTCCATAGCATGAGCGCGTGCACCCTATGCAAAACTAAAAAGTGTAATGCATACTCTTGCATAGCATGTGCACCCTATAGCGTGTATGCCCTATGTAAAACAAGAAAATGGGAGAGAGAGAGAGAGAGAGAGAGAGAGAGAGAGAGAGAGAGAGAGAGAGAGAGAGAGAGAGAGAGAGAGAGAGAGAGAGAGAGGGTGGTGAGAGAGAGAGGGGGATAATGAGAGAGAGAGAGAGAGAGAGAGAGGGTGATGAAAGAGAGAGAGGAGATAAGGGGGAGAGAGAGGGTGATGATAAGTCAAATTTCAATAGGGTGGACGCCCTATAGGGTGAGTGCACTATTGAAATCTATGACTTCCATAGGGCGCACGCCCTATGGAAGTCATAGATTTCAGTAGTGCCCTTGTCCTATAGGGTGGACGCCCTATAGGTAACACGTGCTTTGTAAGGTATTGGAATTTACCAATCCTAAGGCTTTGATTTTCCTTGGAGTTCCAACCCAAAGGCCTGGACGATTCAAATAGGCTTGAGATGTGTTTTCTAGTAGACACAAAAAAATGACATCTTTTTTTTGTGTGCTCCTCATCAGGTTTACTCATGGCTCAAGATCGTAAAAATCAAACGATGTGATATTGTAGATCTCTCATTTATCTATCCAAGCATATACTTTATTTTGAATTCTGATTATGTTAAGTTTTTCATCTCTAATTTCTTTTGTGTGTATGTCCTTTTTTTGGAAAACCAATGTGTAGTAGTTTGGGCATAGATTTTGGCCCGTTCATCAAATTTTGAAACAAGTTACATTTTTAGAAACTAGACTCCATTCTACACACTTTAAAAAAAAAGAAAATTTGATTTTTATTAGTTTTAAATGATTTCTAGGTGAACACAAAAATTTCAAGTTTTTTAGGATAAGTGCACTTCGTAAATTCATCAAAAATTATACATTCATCAAAAAATTATGAAATTTTTTTGGGATAATCTAAGTGGTGTTAGCTAACTTCTCACTAGAGCGATTAAATTTTTTTTTAAAAAAGTTAACATTTTAGGGGGAGCACACTAGACGCTATGTTATGTTTTTTCACAAAAAATAGGACCACTTTTTGTGCTCCCCCTTTTTGAGGGCCTTAATCTACACCATTTTCAAAATAAGTTATTAGTTTAGGAACTAGATTCAAAGTATTACAAGTCTTGTTTTGGTTGCATCTTAAAATTTTGAGTCTAACTATCTTCAATTTCTTTTTGAAGTTTAGAGTTTGCTGATTTCAGGAAAAAAGTGGCATCTTATACCCCCTTTTTGGTCCCCCATCTTTGTGCACTTATCTAGAGGGGGGGTGAATCAGTTAATTCCAACTATCCTATAGTTTGAAATCTCCCAGATGTAGATATTCAAACTTTTTAATCAAATGATGAACTCTTCATCTATCGATTGATAGTAAAATCAATACTATATTT
This sequence comes from Chamaecyparis obtusa, assembly GCA_027943335.1. Classification (NCBI taxonomy): domain Eukaryota; kingdom Viridiplantae; phylum Streptophyta; class Pinopsida; order Cupressales; family Cupressaceae; genus Chamaecyparis; species Chamaecyparis obtusa. The sequence goes on from BSBK01006812.1 coordinate 980,800, forward strand.
ACTGAGCTGACTAGTTATGAAATGTGTAAAGTAAAATAACAATTTAATCACATGATATACACATAACACATAGATTTTTAACGTGGAGAACTTGTTAGGGGAAAAAACACCTAGGACTGATAACCCAAAATAATTTACTCTTCTGAAGTAAGCTCGGTTAGGAGCCAACCCTGTCAAAGGTTACAAAACATACTGTAAGGTGTGACTTGGTTAGAGGATTTATCCTTAACAGTTCTCCCTTGACCAACATTCACTATGGGGTCAACAAGAAAACAATCAACATTCATTGAATGCCATATTGAAATACAAAAAGACTGTTAAGTCCCACTCGGTTAAGAGATTTTGCTGTAGCAATGGTTAAACTGATACAATAATGAGATGATTCAAATACAACTAAGATTTGAAAATTTTTAGATCTATGCTAAGCTCAAAATACCTCCTTTAATCAATAATCAATTCATTCCTTCATATCCTCCAACTTATTCTACTCAGTGAATAATTCTATGATGCTTGATAATGTCTGCAATTCAACTTAGTTTTGTCTTCCACCAGTTTGATCAGTGGTGCATGAAAATAGTGCTTTCATGTGAATTCTCTTGTAGTATCAATAATTCCAGACTCAATAATGAATCTCATGTCTCTTTAAATAGACAACATAAACTATTTTCTTTTCATTGATTAGATTTATCCTCTTAATCTTCATCGTTCATTTTTCTGCTTTAACCTTCCTCGACAGTTGTGTCTATAACACATTTCATTCTTCTTCATCTGATCAATCTTGAATTTTGTCAGCTGTTAGATCATCATAACAAACTTTATCTTCTACCTCAGAATCATAAGAAATTGTCCATATCATCAATTCAATCGACTATTATAAACTTTATTTATTTCTTTCACTCAGTCAATATCAGAATGTGTTGGTGAATACCTGCTTAGTTAATACTATATTCAGTATACACTACACTAGCTTAGTGTATACATAAATCTTCAATTACCGACCACATAAAATTATTCAGTTCCGATCTTCAATGCATAAAAAAATCATGTAATGCAATCAAGTCAACAACATGATGCCATAGACTCATCAATAGGCTACCCAATGTGCACCATAGCCATATCTTTCATATTCATCTCATCTTCATGTAGATATATCATTCCTTTACCATTTTTATTCTTCAGATGTTTGTAACCATCATGATAAGTACAGTCAAAACTAGTTGACATCAATGACAATACATTGACTAATTTAATTGTCTTACATATCACTTTAGTAGCTCAGTGACCTTTAATCACTGTCTTTTACTTGTCCATTTAGTCCATCAAGATATTCAATTATTTGTAGGTTATCATCTAGAGCTACCTTAAACAAATCTATTTATATCTTCTTTGCTTCCATTCTGACCTTATTTAACTTATTCTATAAATAAATAAGAACCTTATACTTATAATCTTCCAACTCAACATCACATTTTGCACCATATTTTAGGAATACATCAATGATGGAAAATTTCCCATCATTAGAAATTGGTACAAACATCTCACCAACACCTTTCCTTTCACCAATACACAAATGATCAAGAACAATACTCAAATCTGAGGGATTTGAACTGAAATCAGATTCTATACTCTCTTTCTTTTGTTTTTCTATCTCATCAATTCTTACCTCAACTCAAAACTGATCAATGTCACTATTAGGCTCAATGGATTCATTTGACTCATTACCTAAATTAATGTTAATAGGTATTTATTTGGTAATTCTTACTTTCACCTTCTTTGTAGCAACATGCACTGAGCGAGCAATCTTTCTTTTCTTAGAGGGGCTTTCCTCTTCCATAGTAACTGAATGTGTAGTTTAATATTACAACACATGAGGTAGTACTAGAAGAATCTCATGTATTCCTCCTTAACGTCTTGTCCTTCTCATCCTTGGTTATCCCCTGCTCATCTATGACATTCCTCAAGATATTTTTAACCTTTTTCTTGGTGTCTTTCTTTGATTTCTTACTATAAATTTCAATATTTCTCTCTTGAGAAGTGCCAAGCCTTTCTTTTGTGTTATTAATAGGACCCTCCAAAGTAAGCTTTCCATAAGCTTCAATCTACCATTTTTTTTTAACTCATATCAAAGTAATGGTAACCATTTCTTTATTAGTTGAATAGATTGCAAAAAGTCATGGTCAATGGTAATGATAAAGGTGATAAAAGTTTTTATATTTCTCAATCATGGAAAGAGGAATCATGTCCTTCTTGTACAACTTTATTTGTAAAAATGCAAAGAACTCGGTAAACCTATCCTCTCTATCATTAGATCTATCCCTCTTCATTAAAATTCTCTCAACTTAGTGTGCAAAGGGTGTATCTTTAGACCAAACTACTCTCCCTTCACCTGGTATATAGTTTAAAAAGTACAAAAATAGATAAATGGCCAATGAACCGAAATGAAAACATACATTATCTTTCTAGTTTTTACAACCTTCAAATTATCTAGAAATTAATCTCTAATAAAAGTGCAAAGATCATAGTCTATACCTTTCACCATCTGATAAGCCACAAATATTGCAGTCACCAAGACCGAATTCTCTCGATTGGTGTAGTAGACTTTGTTTCCAATCACCTATGAATCATAATTGACAAGAGTTTCTTTAATGATATTCACTTTAAGTGATCTAAAATTAGGTGAAGCATCAATTAGAGCTATAAATTCATCAATTTTAACACTTTTAGTCTTTGATACTTTGTTGATGTCACACAAACCAGTAACCCTTTTCATAACATTCTTAGAAATAAAATAAAAATTGTCTTCAATCCAATAGAACTTGTCATGAAAATGACTAATTTTCATTTTAACCCATACATCATTTCCATAGAAATTTGGAAATATGTTGAAAACATGTAGCTTCTTTTCCTCTAAAACCCTAAATTATGGTTTTACATTTCCATCACCGAGTGATAAATCCTTTTCCCAAATGTCACCAATATTGTAATGATCAAATTCATCTATTTTGAAATTGAGGTGAACACAAATATCTTCTATAGGAATGACACCATGGGGTATCTATGACAAACATCCTGACATATAGTTTTCTGTCAAAATATTAGGGAGCAACTAGAATACTAGTCATGGCTCTTGTGATTCAACAATCAAAACTGGGGTGAACTCTCTAGCCATTTCCATGAGTGAATTGAGAGATAACTCTAGTGATACTTCTTTTTCTACTAAGAGAAAAAACCTTCAAACGCTTATGAAAACCCTAGCCCACCTTTCTCACACTTTTTCATCTCTTCAACTTATTTGCAGTGTACAAAATGACTGATGATATACTATATTTAAGGTATACTCTTGAAGTGTTGGAGAATTAATTTCATTAAATGTTCCGTAAGTCCACTAGCATAACTTTTTACCAAAAGGAATATTTTCCTTTAGTTCCTTCTACCGATACTCTCAAAATGAGTATATTTGACATGCATTTTCTTAGGATGGGAGACATATGTTGGAAATATTTCCCCCCTTGTTTGAAAGCCATAGGGCTTCTTAATTACTAGAATGAATTTGTGCACTAGAGCCTGAGATACTCTCATCCTTTCCTACCCAAATCTTCTTCATTCACTCTTTGACTTCTTCCTTGTTTATTAACTTTGTCGGTTCTATCTGTTTGACATCAACAGATTTGTAATTTCTTGCTATGTGACCAAATTTATTATATTTGAAATATTTATTTTCCTATTTCTTTTTCCTTGACCTGTGCTAGTTAGCTTTATGACCATATTGAAAACACGTATAAAAATATCTAGTAAACTTTTTTCTATTGTTACTAGGTTTCCTAGACACACTTTCTTTATGACTAAAAATATTACAATTAAAATAACTACTAGTAAAAGATCTATTATTTTTATTAGTCATGCTTCCACAATATACAACTTTATGTCTAGATATATTGCATTTGAAATAATGACTATTAAAGAATCAAAATAAAATCTTACTTGTGGTTCTTTTGGAGCCTTACCTTTGTATGGTTGATCAGACGTTGGTTCATCCTTACTTACTGGAACTGTTTTATCTTCCTCATGTTTTTCACTATGGCAGCATTCACCGGTATCATATCGATGTGATTTCTTATCTTTTTGTGATCTTTAAGAACTCAAGATCTCATCTAATTTCTTTGAGATGGCTTTTATTTTTTCTTCACTCTTCTTGGTTTCAACACAATTTGATTAAAGAGATAATATTCATTGTTCAAGTATTATACATTCATTGTATTTTCTCTTAATTATATTCTTAACAACTTCTTGGTTTGTTCATCTTCTTCTTGTTTGGTTCTCAGTTCAGTGATAGTCTCATTCCCTAGTTTGAGCTCACTTCTAACTTCTTTGTGTCTACACTTAAAATTTGAGATCTATTGTTTTAATTTTTAAATGCATTCATTTTCCATATTAATATTTTTAGATACATTCTTATTTTCATCTTTAACCAATTCCAAATCTACGTATATCAATATGAATTCATTTTCATCCATAGTGGATGTCAGTGATAAATATTCAATCTCCTGTATCTCCTTTGAGTTGTTAGGTTCTCCCAAGGGAACTAGCTCTGATACCAATTTTTAAACATATGGTATATTGAGAGGGGAGGGGTGAATCGGTATACTAGATGTTCAACACCAACATCCTTAGAAATTATATTAAGGCACTTAGGGTGAAATGGGATTTAATAATTTATAATATTTATTCTTAGTATTATTTTGTAGCATCATAAATTATATTTGCATATAATTTTATGCTTACCTAGGGCCTATTTTAGTATTTTTATCCTCCCATTCCCAATCATGCTTAATTACACTCACATTGTTTTAAATTCTAGATTCTCTATATTTTGGACCTCAAGTCCTTGACCCCAACCTTGCTAGGAGATCAAGGTCACCTTAGGTGACCTTATTCTAGAATAGTGTTGCCTTGGGAAACCTTGACCTAGGAAAAGGTTCCCTAGGGTGACCTTTCCTAATAAATAAGGCCCAAATTAACTCTTTGACTATATTTAAGGAGAAGGAAAACTTCTTCCATGTGAGCTTGCTTCAAAATCACACACCCAAATTAATAAGGAGAGGTATAAAAGGAAGGTTCAACCCCCCCTCAGTTCAAAGTGATTCATGTGAACACACATATCCAATTTGAATTCAAGTAAACTATAAGAGCTAGTGATCAACCCTCATCAAAGACATTGACTTGACAAGAAGTAAAATTTAGATCTAAAGAATTCATGATCAAAATTGACACCTTCATAAGGATTTCAACATAAAGAAGACGTAAAGATATAATCAATTCAATTTTTATCTTTTTAGATATGGCCTTTTCTACATTTTATTATGATTTTATTTTTAATTTGAGTTATTTCAATTTCTTGGCTAATCCCAAAACTGAGGTTTGACCCAGGCAAACCCCTATCAACCCAACAATTTTCCTTCTTTCTACATGCAAGTGGTAGGATACAAAGAGAATATTTTGAATTTAGATTGAGGTGATAGAGACCTATCGATTCAAATTTTTTAGATCCAAAAAGGAGGGTCAAGTATTCCATGGCCAATGTTATCCAAGAAATTTTTGACAAACTTTTTAGGGAACCTTCGAAGTAGTTTCTTGATCCTAGAACTTCTAGTTCTATCTACATTTGGAGCTCCCAATTCAAGGTTTCTCTATCTGATGTTGTCCCTTAGATATTAGTGTATATTTTGGTGATTTATTCCTCTCTACCTTTCATTCCAATATCTACTTATGTTATATTCATATTTATTTTTGTAATTATGTATATTGAAAGCCCCCATTTTTCCATTTTTAGCTCTAGCTTCTAGATTCATTTTACACAATTATAGTATCATTTTCAAATCCTCAAAAGGGACTATTGAATTGAATTCATGTCCAACATATTGTTCTAAGTGGATCAATCCCCTCTCATTTTAATGAAATAGGAGATGGGCCTAGTTCCCTATTTTACATGCATAAGCTAGTGAGCCCTACTTTCTCACCAAATTATATTTTAGTGAGCCTCATGTATACTTACGTTACCTTTTTTAATTTTATGTTCATATATGATCTATATGATCCTAATTAATTTAAATTTTTAATAAAATTTAATTAATACAATGGTACTTTAATAAATCTATTAATAATTCTCATCATTTAGACATTTCTAATTTTATATCTAGCTTTGTGCATGAACCTTATGACCTTTAGTCCTACATCTAATATTTATGTGAGAAGAAGCTATATACTTAAGACTTCTTAATGTTTAATTACCAAGGGTATATAGCTTGAGTCAAATGACATTTTCCATCAAAAAATGCTAAAACCTCTATGCCTACACACAAGAGTATGTGTAGGATCATGGTGGGCCAAGCTAGGCCCTTAAGTGGCAATGTAATTTTAGAAAAAGAGAGTTAGGAAAATTGACATAAAATTTTCAATAGGTTATCAAACTTCTATAAAAAATATGTAAGAATAGAATTTATAGGAAATTGAATTTATTTTCTAAGATACTAGTTTTATTTTGAGAAAAATGTTGGAGATTTGCCAGCAGGCTAGTACTAACTGTATGTTTGTCATTGATGACAACATATGGAAAGTAGCATGCATGGAAGTCTTATGTAGTAATATTTTAGTATATTTAGCATGGACATGATATCAACATGATATCATGGGCGCAGAGGTTAACTGTTAGTACAAACAGTTATATAGCAGCTTGTGTCAGTAGTGTTCCTGACAGAGTAATAGACAATGTTCTGTGTATGGTTGTTCGTACAATTATCATGGAGCCTTGTGTGATTGGATATATGTTGAAGACATGTTATTGATGTTTTAGTTATGGACACATAGTTAGATATTCAATAGAAGTGTAGTTATGCAGTCGCTATTCACCAGTAGCAGTTTCTTGTGTTTATTCAGAAGAGCCGATAGAGATTTTATTGGTTCTTGAGTTGCACCTATCTTTGGGGTATGAACCCTTGGATTTAAGCTTAGAGAAGAGTTGTTGATGTTTGGTTAAGATCACATGAAGTAATTCAGCTTGAGGAGAAAGATTTAGTTGTTTTGGTAGAGCTGACAGTGTGTAGCGTGTGTCTACAATTATCTTATTTGGACAGGTCCCAAAATGTGTTGCGTGCATAGTAGAGCCGAAAGAATGATTATAAAAGTTTGTTATGGTTTCTCTAATATGATTTCAAGGTGGTTCCAATAGGCTGACTTGATTATATCATTTAGAGGAAAGATATTTATAGGTAGTCATTTGTGATTGCTTGAGTGTGGTTCATGGTTGATTAAGTAGAGCAGAGCAGAGTGTGCGAAGTGTTGAACCATTAGAGGAAGGTCTATGTGACCAAGTAAAATGTTTGTGCTATACATTGGAATTGATTCAAATAGTAGGTCAAAGTGCAGTTCACCAAGATCCAGATATAGTGTGTATCTGTTATTCAGAAGGTTGTAGCCTTCGCCCCTTTGAGTAGTGAGCTCTCGGATAGTGTGGCCTCTCCCCTAATAGGGAAAATTGTAAAAGAATCCTAATAGGGTTCGACCCTTGACTAGGTCTACTGTATGTAAAGCATTGTAAAGCAACTCCTAACAGGGTTAAGGATCATCTAACAAGGATCATTATACACTAGTAGAAAATATTAGTGGGTGTCAATTCCCATTGGGGTTTTTACCTATTTGGGTTCCCTCATAACCAAATATTGGTGTTGTGTTCATGTGTTCTTTCATTGTGTTTATGCTTTATGTTTAAGTATACTTAATTGGATAAATAATTGAAACTTGTAGATAAATGATTCACCCCCCCCACCCTCTCAGTTATCTCTTGGGACTATACCTAACAATTGGTATCAGAGCCAAGTGCCTCAGAGAGAAAGTTTAACAGCTTGAGGTTGATCAAATGACATACTTCATGAAAGAGAGTCCTAAGTTTGATGGAGAGAATTATCTTGATTGGAAGAACAAGATGGTGACACATTTGCAATGCATTGGTTTTGAAGTTTTTGATGTAACTATCAAAGCAGCCAAGATCCCTACCTTAGAAGACCTTGGAAATGATGATGCTACTGAAAGACAAAAGGAATTGTTTCATCAGAATGCTATTGCTAAAGAAGCCCTTATCACTGCCCTATCTGATAGTGAGTTTTCAGAGATAAAGAAAGTAGACACCACCCATAAGATATGGAATTACCTAGAAGACATATTTGAAGGAGACAAACAAGCAAAGGATGTATGCAGAAAGACATGGAAGAAAAGACACAATGCATTAGAGATGTTGCCTAAAGAAAACATCAGAGCTTATAATCAAAGGATAAATGAAGCAATTGTTGGAATCAGGAACAATGGTGGAGAGATCTCAGAGGAAGATATTATGGACAAGTTAATGACTACTCTCAGTCCATAATATGAAAGCAAGATCAACATCCTTGATGAGACCATGAAACTTACATCTAATTTCAAGAGAGAAACCTTGATCAACAAAATCTCAGCTTTTGATATTTCAATATTGAAGACAGAACCTAAAAGTGAGACAACCTTCAAAGCAACAATTCAAGGTAAGAAATCTACAAACACTTCTACTAATTTTTATAATGATGATGAAGAGAAAACTTTAGATGATTTTATTTCTATGATTGCTAAAAGAGAAAAGAAAGGGAAAGGAAAATATGAATGTCAATTTCCATTGAAGTGCTTTTGATTTCCCAAGAAGATATAAGGACAAACTAGATTATAAATAGTGGTTGATCACATCACATGACAAGTGATAAAGGTAGATTTATTCATTTGGACAAATAAAATGGTGGTATGGTTAGATTTGGAGACAACACTCCTAAACCAATAGTTGGTAGAGGAGCCATCACCTTGGATGGAAATAATAGTACTGATGATGTTCTTTATGTTGATGATTCAAAACATAACCTTCTCAGTGTTGGACAGTTTCTTGGAAAAGGCTACCAGTTGGAGTTCAAAGATGACAAATACATCATTAACAATAAGGATGGTGTTATGGTTGCATCAGGCTCAAAAATAAGAGGTAATATATTCCAACTCAATTCAGAAGCAAGTTGTCTTGTTGCTAAAGTTGATGACAGTTGGTTATGGCACAAAAGACTATATCATATCAATTTTGATAACATAGTAAAGATAAGCAATGTAAAGGTAGTAAGAGATCTACCTAGCATAGAAAAGCTAGTTGATACTATATGCAGGGAATGTGTGATGGGAAAGAATGTAAGGAATTCATTCAAGAGTAAGAAAAATTCAGCAAAGAACAAGTTGGATCTGATTCATACAGACCTATGTGGTCCAACTCAAACAAGATCATACTATGGTGAAAGGTATTTCATTTTATTTGTTGATGATTATACTAGGATGATGTGGGTTGCGTTTGTTAGGGATTTTTCTTGTGGGTCAAAATTGGCAAGGACATTGGCTTGATTCTCAATAACTACGTTTCCAAGTTTGCAAGAAAAGCCTAATTGATGAGGATTGGATAAGATCCTCCTTCTGCTTTGAGCTCCATAGGACTCAGGTAGGTATTGCCTACAAATAGGTTACTATCTTTCAAGTAAACTATGGATTGGTGGATTAGGTCTTCATTTTCATGCTATTGAGTTTATTAGAGGTACTTTTATGGAAGATAATCCTGAAGACAACTAAGAACAACCTATTGTAGGATATGACTAATGAAACTCCTAGTATGATAACATGAACAATGGCATAAGGGTGATGAGTCCTTCTTTTTAAGATTAAAACTCAAGGAAGGCTAACCTTTGATTCACTCTTCAAGGAATCAACAGCTATGGATTGTAAAACATCAGGGATAGTCCTATTTTCTAAGTACATGAACATGAAATGAAATGGTATTGGTAATGATGAATTTTGTGTTTGATGACTAAAAGGTGTTTGAATGATAGAGATCAGATCAGTGCCGAATCCTTTGGGAAAAGAGTCTATCATAAATCAATAGAGGAATTTCTAGGAAATACAGTGATATGCCTTACAAACCACATACAATTTGGATAGAGTGCCTTATGTTAGTGCTCAAATCTGTAGATTATCAAAGACTCATATAATCCCAATGGACATAATCTAGAAAAATGCAAACACTAAGGTATTAAGGTTAGAAAACCTTCTTCACTTCGAGTATGAATACTCAGGCGGGTGTACCTATATCAATTCACTGTTTGATTGAGCTCTGAATTGTGAACTAGCTCCTTCACTACTCTGTCCTTGCTTCTAAACTCAACTTAATAAGATGAGAGAACTCTAAGTATGGCCCACATTATCCTGATACACAATATTATGATAGAAATCATGAAAGCAGCAACATGAAACAATGGTTTAAGGATATTCATCCTTCTTCTTTTTAGAGTTGAACTCAAGGAAGGCTAACCTAATTTTGTGCTTCTACAAATCATTACAAAACACATCTATGAACTTGTCATAGAATGATTCAAATTATGATTGTACAAGTAAAGTAAAATGAAATAGTTATTTATATTTTGGGTGGGAAATCAATGTAAATGGATCCAAAACCAGTGCCTTATCTACTTGGGTGATAGAGTCAAACCCTACCTCTGCATATAGCTATCAAACAAGTACACTGAAACTTAAATGACATGCCTAACATACCATCCTTTTAATTCCTACTACTATCATCAAATTCATACATGGATTATTTGTTCCTAGAGATCTCCCCTAAGATTTTACTCTTTCCTTGAAAGAAACTTAAGCTCAACCCCTATAGTAACCTTGTGAATAATGCATTTAAGAAGCCTTAAAATTTAAATACATAAGAAAACTAAAACATTCCATACATAAAGACAACAAAATAGTAGTAACAGAGCTCCAATATTTTGTATTAATGGTCAAAATGCATTGATACAGTATCCTCTCACTTTTAGAAAAATAAGTTTTTGTATTTAGAACGTTTCTTACAGAGTATTTTCAACCCCCTAAAATGAACAAAGACTTGCTATATATATTCTCAACCATCTTGGAATCCTCAAAAGGATGCAACAAGCTTGGGATGGCTAGAAAAGATCTTGCAATGGAGACAAGATTACAAACTGAAAAAAATTTGTTTACAACAACAGATTACAAATATCTATTTCCAACAATTTTATAGGTGGTACCTTTGTCTAAGGATATTTCAGAGCAGTTGCTAAATTTTTTTCATGCATGATGACCACCATTACAGGCTAACCTACATCATCCTTTGTTTGGACATGCTCTCCCTCAAACTCTGGATCAGGTGCCAAGTGCATTCTATTCTTCTTCTTCCTCTGTAAGTTGGACAATTGGCTTCTTCTTCATCTTTATTGTTAACTTCTCCCAAGCTGCCACATCATCATCAAATGGCCAGTTGTAGCTCTGCAGCTCCTGGAGTGATTTGATCTGCTGCTCCCATGTAGAATCAGTTATATTTTTGGCTTCAACCACAAATTGTATGCAATCATTTTCAATCTTGAAAAGACTATCAATGATATTATTACATCAATCTAGGTCTAAAGCATTATCATCCTTTAGGAAGGCATCCTATTTAATTACCAACTAATCCATTGATAGCTTCCATTCTTCCAATTTAAACACATTTCCATTGTCATCATAAATCAGAGGCAAATATTTGCTATAATCTTTATCAAACATGGCTAGCTTGGCCTTTATTTGGTTTGACTTTCCTTTCAAAAACTTTGAAGCAGCACTTATTAAGCCAATCTTCTCAAAAACTTCACTTACTACTTTAGGAACATCTGCCCTGTATTCTTGCAAATCATCAAGTTTGTCAAATAATATACTCCTACCTGACCATGTACTGAAAAGTGGCTCCAAGGTGATTAAATGCTCATTCACCTTGTCATTAGTCTGATGCAATAAACTGACTAATTTATGGACTGATTCCATTCTATCCTTTATCTGACCCTACCTATATTGCACAATCTTTGACATAGTATCCAAAGATGCCTCTCTCCTTATCTTTTCCAAGTCCTCAGTGGGTCTCTTAGGCACTTCCACATCTATCTACACAAGGGCCCCAATTTGCAAAGGAGGAGGAACTACCTTTGAAGCTTCTTCAAGCTTGACTCTTACATCTACCAACTCATCTTCCAATTGTTTGATCTTCATCATTTTCAAATCTCTATCCTTGGCCACCATACTTGAACTCTCAAACAATTTTTCATATGTCTCAGACAACTGAGCTGTCTTGGCCTCATTCAAATTGGCTGAATGAGTCACTGCCTTGGAAACTTCAAGGTGAATTGTATTCTGCACAGTCCATATGATTTTGTTCCCCTCCATCTTATCCTCTATACTTAATAGGGATGGCTTTTGGGTCCTAGGGGCCATAGACCACATTGCAACAACTTGAGATTTGGGGTCATAACCACTTCCTCTGATCATGTCACCAATGTGAACCTCATATGACAGGCTACCCTGTGGTTGCTTTCTTATTTGATTAATGATGAAAGCAGAAGTTAGATCCCATCTTGGAGTTAACAACATTCCACTTGATTTAACCAACTCTTTGGCTTCATCCACTATTATAGGATCAAGGCTAGGGTCATATGAAGCTAGAGCTCTCAATGTTTCTTCACTTGGCTCCATACCTTCAGGAAAAGTTTTCCTCACATCTTGTTGTTTGTTCCAAATCAAAAAACTCTTGAATTCATCAGTTTTAATGAATTGGTCATCACTCAAAAATTCCTCTTGATAGACCTCTCTAATATCCTTTTCTAAACACAGGGACTGTTCTTTATCTTCTTCCTTAGTGGCCACCTTCTTTCCTACTCTTATTGCTTTTCTCAATTGGTGATGGTAAGCCCTATCACCCGGTACAAGAGAAGATGCTCTGTCAATCCCCTTTCTCTATTTTCCTAGCCTCGAAGGCTCACCTTCCTCAAGCCTTTTTTTCTTCAAAGGTGGCTCTGGAGGACTCTCTATTTCTGGTTGCGCTTGAGAAAGATCAACAACTGGTGACCCTCCAACTTGTGGAGGACTATCTCCTTCTTGTGACTCATCAGTGAACTCTTCCCGATCAGAAGATGAGTAATCTCTCTTCTTCTTCTCTAGCTTATTCATATCAAACAGGCTCTCCATTTGGTTTGCCAAAGTATCATACATTTCTATCATCCTATCAATTTTCTTCAAGTAAGGAAGATCAGGGAAAAATCCATCAAAAGGAATTTGAGCTACCTTTAGCTATTTAGACAAATCTATCAAATCAAAGAATCTGTTCCATGTCCTTTTAACCTCATCATCCTCTGAAATGTTTCTGATTATATCTTCCTCAACCTTCATGTTCCTTAATCACACCAATGTTTGGAATATAGACCATCCTAGTAGTTTTGATAAAGTCCTCAGGATCTACATGTCTACAAACACCAACAACCATCTTGAATTGTTGTAACCATGTAGTGATTTGAGGAAATGCCCTCTTTCCTATCAGGAAGTCACCTATCTTGAATTGCCTAGGTGTGAATGTACCCTTCCGGTGAGGGGCTAGAAGTTCTCTATCTGTGGACATCAACTTGCAAACAAATTCCAGACAAGCAACTCTTGGAGGCACATATTTTGGTAACAGATGTGGGGGTTGGGGACAACCATAAACCCTAATAATTGTAGAATTTTCTCCCAGATAGAAATCACCCCAATTATGATTTCCCTCTCATTTGTCCACAAATTGCAATGGTCTTAGGAGCCTAAGGACCCTTGGGGATATCCTTGTGACATTGATGCCTAACATTCTGATAAATGGAAAGACAATGAAATTCAGAAAAACACAAAAATCCCCTTCATTGGAAGTAGAATTCCATAACCTAACCGATAATTGCATTGTAATATGCTGATCCTGGAAAGTGAACCTTAGTTTCAACATGTTCAAATCAAAGCTGTTGATATTGAAAAACAAGATCAAATGCATCAATAAAGAATAATGCAAGAACTTAATAGGTGCCTTACTGTCTCTCACAGATATCAACCCTTCATGTATTATGTCAATTACATACTGGATGTAATCATAGTTAGTGTTTACTAAAGAATTCTAAATATCTAGGATGATCATCAAAAGATCAGCGGGTAAAAATTCTGCATCCCCATCAATTCCTAAAACTCTACACAATGCATAACAAGTATACCTCATATAATGCTGGAGGGATTTGAACTGATATGGGGCATTCATGCTAGCAGGAAGGGGGGCTATATATTTATCCTATTTTGGCATATGTTTAACCACCTGGTCCTTTACTGAACCCACATTACTCTTATACCTTTCCCTCTCCTGGTTCAAATTTATCTCAGTTGAAGAAGAAGTGTAAAGACCAAAAGCCTTCATAAATGAACCCCTATCAAGAGTAACTAAGGGTGACTCATCCACCTTTATAATTGTCTTTTATATATGGTCATAGCTTCTAGCTAGAGCAACAATTAAATCTACATCCAGGAAGACATCTGGGACAACCATCTTTCCTAATCCCAAAAACCAACCATTACAAACAGGAATATGCTTATTTCTATTTCCGTAAAAGAAGTTGAAGATAGTATAACCTGAGAAATTTGGAGTAATAGGATATCTACATTGACCTAGAAAATCTTCAAACACATCATCAATAGCCCTCTTGTTCTGACTAGTTCCTGGCAGCAATATCATGAATTCATCTGAATAATTCAGTTTTCTCTTGTCTTCGCCACTTTTAGACTTGGCTTCACTGCTGGAAGACACTGCACTCTTCTCAGGTTGACTCATCTTCGCTATAGGATTACCCTCAATCCTTTGGAAACTCAATTGCTTAGTGCTCGAAAACTCAATCAGACAAACACAATCTTCTTCAACTGATTTTGAACACATAAAACAATGAGCTTAGCTTATTTATTGATGTGGATCAGGAGTGTGCAACTACCACAATTACTACAAATCTCCTTAATTGCTCCCACATTTAATTTAATATACCATTAGATTTCAAATTTTGAGCTAGTTATGTTTGGATGTTGACAGATAAATTAAACAACTTGGAAACAAGGCAAAGAGGCAAATGATTACGATTCTACACTTTAAACCTATTTATGTCATGTAATCTTCCTTTTACAACTAACTGGATGGCTTATTAGTTTATTCTCCAGCTTGACAATGTACTTTATTCCAGGTAGCAATGGTCCTTTTCTTTTCCTTTATTACCTTTTCCAACTGAGCCTATTTAGCGAATCAATGACTGAAAGCTTCTCGTGATCGCTTAATATAATGTTAACCCTAGCTCAGATTTATTGAACTGGTTACCAAAGCCTTCGTGGGTTGTCGCAATGCAATTCTTAACTCTTCATCCACTTAGCAAATCAGTGACTGAAGTGATCACCTTCGAGCACTTGACTGCAATTATCATTTGGAGAACTAGCGAATAAGGTCATCTCCCATTCTCTTAATGTCTCGGCTAACTATCTATCTTCTTGGAGATTTAGCAAACAAAGGGTTCGCGCATTCGCTTAATGAAATACTTAACCGCCTGATTATTTAGAGAACTGGCGAAGCCTTTACTCTTTGAATCGCTGAATCTTTCCTTAACCATCACCTTCATTCTGAGACTTAGCGATTGTATGCTTCACTCATTTGCTAGATGTTAGTGTTAACTGCCTGGATACCTAGCGACTTGGCAAATGACTTATCTATGAATCACGAAATCATATAGCTTTGACCGCCAACATCACGCAACTTGGCAAATGTGGTTAGTTGACCATTTCACTGAAACATATGATCTTTAGTCATTTGATTACGAGACTCAGCGAACAAAGGGTTCATTGAATCTTGCAATACTTGAAACATTGAATATTTCATAACGCGATTAAGCGACTGAAGACTTAAAACTTTGCTAATCCTTTGATTTGCCCATTTGCCAAATACTTCTAGCCTTCACCTTTCTTTTTAGAGAACACGCGACCACATAATTCGCTAAATCGCTAGATCAATTAGCACATCGCTAACTTACTCCGAGAATAAGCGAACATAAGAACTCTTACCTTTGCTAAAGTTATTTGGTCAAACTGTCAGAATAGCCAAAACATTTGGAGACTCCTATTACAAGTACTCAGTCACTTATTCGCTAGGTCAAACATGTAGGACCCAAAAGATACTTGAGATTAAAATGGAGCCGTTGATCTTGAAACCAATCCATGGTATTCACGAGTTCTCCATTTGATATAACCCTTGACCACTGGATTTAGAGAATGAGTGAATACTGCTTTCGCTAGGTCACTGAGTGTTAACACATGACTACCAAGGACTAAGCGAACTAGAGATAGCCTTTGTTTGCTAGTTCTCGCAAAGGGTAAAATAACCACCAAAACATTTGGAGACTCAGCGACAAGGAAAAACATATAACAAGGTTCAAACACATTCGCCAATTCGCTAAATGGTTGAGGTATCCACCGGGAGACTTAGAGACCACACGACTAAAATGACACTTAGCATTAGATTGACTTGTTCGCTAATTTGCCAAATACTATGTGAGACATGATATGACATTTTGTGATTCAGTGAACACTTGGGATAATTAAGCACGTGCACGATTAATCCGCTTAAGTGACTAAAAGGTAACAATGAAATAGAAGAATTAGGGCTAACATGAGGGTTTTTTCATGAATTCGACATTTTTCAAAAACAAAACCTAGGGTAAGGATTTTTGAACTTGGCTATGACAATTTTTATGAATTTTCCAAACCCTAGACCAAGCAAAACACCTGTAAGGAGACTTAACCCAAAATCTGGATACACACCTCAGAAAATTAAGAATATACCCAACAGTGGCCTTATCTGAGGATGCTTGATTGCAAGATCATAGAAAGAATTTATGAATCTCTTTGAGGCATACCACAAAACCTTAACCTAAAATAGGAAATAAAAACACAATAGAAATAGACACACCTATACATATATACAAGCTTACTGTGCATGGAAAAAGAATTAACTGAAGAAAATTTTTAGGAACTATCCATGCACTGACAATTCCTGCTCTTCACCATCCAATTTTTTTAGAAAATATGAGTCCTTACCATGGGTTTGATGAACAATATAAGGTCCCATCCATAAAGACTCAAATTTTTTGTGCTTCCCTTTATCTTCAGCCCTGACATTCCATTGGAGAACCATATCACCAAGCTGGAATTTTCTCACAGTTGCTCTCTTATCAAAAAGATATTTCATTTTTTGCTGTAACTTCACATTTTCTCTTTGTCCTTCCCTCCTAATCTCATCTAATTCAATTAGTTGAACCATTCTATCCTGCAGTGGGTCACTGATTTCCATGTCCTCTTCTTGCATATACTTATAGATTGGAAGGAAATTATTAATTGGCAATCTTGATTTTGCCTCATATACCATCTCAAAACGGGACTTACCTGTAGCTCTCTTCTCAAAAATTCTATCAGCCCATAGGGCTAGCTTTAGTTTCACATGCCGACTTCTCTTATTCTTTTCCAGCGTTTTCTTTAGAATTTGCAAAATACTCTTGTTGCTGGATTCAACCTGTCCATTGGCTTGTGGATGATAAGGGGACGAGTAAGACAATACTATGCCCATTTCTAAATAAAATTAGTAATCTCCTATGACCTGAAGCTCATAGCATTGTCAACAACCATTTTAACAGGGACACCAAATCTAGTGATTATATTATTCATCAGAAATTCAATCACAATAACACTAGTTGCCCTTTTTATTGGAATGGGTTCAATCCACTTGGTGAAATAATTAGTAGCCACCAAAATGTGACTATGTCCCCCACTAGACTTCTCTGAGAACTCTCCAATAAAATCCATACCCCACATTGCAAAAGGAGCTTCTGCAACAATAGGGTTCAATAAGAGTGCACCTGAAAACTTCAATTTTTTAGAAAACCTTTAACAAGGTTCACATTTTCTTACATAAGAATGAGTGTCTTTGAACAATACAGGCCAATAGTATCCTACCCTTAAGATTTTATGAGCTATTGACTGAGCAGAATGATGTCCTCCACACATTCCGGAGTGCATTTCCTTCAACACTTTCTCTGATTGGTACTTATCCAGACAAAAGAGTAGAATGCCATCATTATCTTTCAAGTACAAATCACCCTGGATCAGCACATATCTCTGAGCTTTCAATCTCAGACTCCTTCTTTGATTATCATTCAATTCAGGTGGACACTTAGCATTTTTAATAAAATAAATAACATCCTTGTACCAGGGTTGCATTTCAATACTAGTAATCATATCAATATTAGCAGCAACATTATTTACCTGGACAAGGTCCATATTTTCCTCAATCATTAACTTAGCAATGCCCAATCCTCTTACCAATTTGGTAATGTGAATTTCAAGGTCAAACTCTTGAATCTTGTTTATCCATTTACACCTCCTTCCTGTGACTTCACTCTATGTTAGGATATCCTTTACTGTAGCATGAGGCACATAAGCACTAACCTTTGCACATACCAGATATGGTCTGAAATCTTTGACTGCCTTTACAAGGGCATAGGCTTGCTTTTCCATTAGTTCATAATTTAATTTAGTAGATTGTAATGATTTGCTAAAAAAGGCTATAGGATGCTCATATCCTTCTTGATCCTTTTGTAAAAGGATAGCTGCAATAGTATGAAAAGATGCAAAAGAAAATAGAGAAAATGGTTTCAAATAATCAGGTGACACCAAAACCGGGGCCTCTTGAATTGCTTGTTTGATTATTTCAAAAGCTTGTTGAGCTTCAAGGTTCCAATCAAACTTCACTTCCTTCTTAAGGAACTTCACTATGGGTTTAACCAATTCTACAAAGTTAGCAATAAATCTTCTTACAAATTTAATCTGTCCCAAGAATGACTGCACACCTTTTATGTTCTTTGGTGGAAGGACCTTTTTAATTGCTTCTACTCTTTCAGGATCAATCCTGACTCCTTCTTTTGACACTATATGTCCAAGTAGCTTCCCTTCTGTCATAGAAAATTGACACTTTTTAGGATTAAGGGAAACACCATATTCTAAAGCCTTAAGAATGACCTTTTCCAAATGGGAACAATGATCCTCAGCTTTCTTGGAATAAGCAGTGAGATCATCTTGATATACAACCATAAGAAAATTGATCAATTCCTTGAATGCAACATCCATTACTCTCTGAAAAGTTGCCCTAGCATTTTTCAAACCAAAGGGCATGTAGATATATACATAGGTTCCCCATGGGGTAGTAAATGTTGTCTTAAACTACTCTGATTCTTTGACCAGCACTTGATTGTAACTCGAGAAACCATCCATCATTGACAAAAGCTCACAACTAGTTACCCTATGTAGCATGGCTTCCATATTGGGCAATCCATAATTATCTTTAAGTGAAGTCACATTCAGGTTCCTGAAATCAACACAGAGCCTAATATCACTGTTCTTTTTCCTCACTGGCACAAGATTGGAAACCCATGTAGAATGCCTGATTTTCTCAATGATACCAACATCCCTCAATTTTGTCAACTCAAGTTGCATCTTAGTGGCCAGTAAAGGGTTAATGGGTCTCTGCTTTTGTCTAAAAGGCTTAGCTTCTTCTTTTAAAGGAATTTCATGCTGAAATAGATCAGCCCTATATGCCTTAAGATCATCATAGGACCAAGCAAATACATGCTTGTATCTTTTCAAAAGCCTTATCAAATTACTTCTAACCTCTCTCCTCAATTTCTTCCCAATATATACCATTTGTGGGGAGTTTTCTGAACCCAAGTTTATTTCCTCTAAGTCCTCCATTTTAGTGTTAGACTTCTGAGACAAATAACCATCATTTATTTTGAACATTCCTTCCAACTCCACTAATCCTTTTGGTATGTGATTTGAGGGTAGTTGCACTATTTCATTTCCCATGATACATTCTTTTCCCTCAACACATTGATTTGCTTCATTAAAATCTATTTGCTGGCCATCATACTGATCAAGGCCCTGAATAAACCTAAGGATATCTAGGTCATCCTCAAAAACTTGCCAATTATATACATTATCAGGCATAGTAGGCCTAGTTTTGACCTCTAACATAGACACACCAGTGAGGGTTATGTCTTCACTCTTAAGGGCAACATTTGCAAGAAAATCTGCCATGATATTATTGGATCTTTCTACCCAAAGCAGATTGAAAGCATCAAAAAACTCTAGTCTATCCCAAACAGTGTGTTTATACAGTTTCAATTTTTCATCCTTGGAAGCATACTGAGATCTTACTTGGGCTATAATGTCATGCCCCGCAAGGGAACCAGGAAGAGAACAAAGATTCTCTTTGTAAAGAAAACCTAAGCAAAAATTTATTTATTTTTTTAAATTTTCAAAACAATAATATGAACAAAACCTAAACTTAGTTTCCTCCAAGGTTCCCTTTTATTTAATGCATGATTCATTTAAGGCCATTAAGTAAACTAAGAACAAGATAAAGTTCTCAAAACAAATTACATCATATCTTTAAGAAATACAAAATATTTTCATTTCAACTTTCCATTTAAACATCTATATTCCTAAGTATCCTTTATGAACAATATAACTTTTTAAAATCAAATAAAACTCATCTAAATACATTGCACATATACTACATAACTTGGAATGTTACAAAATCCTTTTTCTTTTCCAACATACATCTTAAACATAAAGTTCACATTTCCCTTTTCCCTTTTTCCTAAGTCTACCCATACATCATTTTGAATCACATCAATGATTACATTACATTCATCTCCTCATGGGAGGTAACAATAATTTTACAAAATGAAATATAATTACAAAGCCTTCATTCTTCAAAAATGGTACATAAGCAAGCATGAATCTCCAAACACTACATCCGCCAAAAGATACCTTGATAAAAGATTTACCACCCAACCATATGGATACCTAAAAGGCCCACTCCCCCGTGCTAGGAGATAAACACCAAGCCCACAAAGAAGTAACTTACTGGGTTTTTACAAAGGGTTGAATAACAATTCCACAAATGAGGTTCACTTCACAAGGGTTCTAAGGTTTGGCTAGAAAATCCTAAGCAACAACCTAAGTGAGTGTCATTGCATAGCCCTCACCCCTTGGGTTGTCCTGGTACTAGCCACACTGGGCCCCGGCCCCCAAGTAGGCACATGCGAAATCGAATGCCTTTCGTACAGACAAGCACCATTCGATCATACCTACGCATAGGTACCTTCTCCCACTCCCATCCATAGCCTTTACTAGCACTAATGGCATGGGCGAGGCACATTTAATCTTTTTAATGTTTTAACCCATTCCCATAAGTTTAATTAAGTTTTCACTTGTTAAATAACTCTTCAGTCGGTTATCCTGGTCTAGCCACTTTAGGGCCCCGGCCCCGCACTGAGAGCCACTCACTTAGGGGTTCTTAGGTTTCCTACCCTTAACCCACATGTCACAATCACATCACAAACATAGTAAAACATATCATAAACACATTTGTAAGACTACATCAAAGAGTAGAAACTAATAAGATAGTTTATGAACGTTTAGGGAAATTAAGAACGTTTAAGGATATTTAGAATGTCCTGATCCTTTAGACAACCCTAACCATAACCTACCCTATTAAGGAATCTAAATGCACTGGATATAACCTCTGCCAAACACATTTAAGGTTTTCACAAATTTCCATACGCCAAAATAATGCTTCTTAGATTTCAGTCTAGGCCTGACATTTGACTAATCTTGAAATTTCGCTAAGTCTGGTTTTATGAAAATCTAAAATCTAAAAATCACAAATTTATAAACTAAACTATACTATGAAATTCCTACTAAATAATAACTAAATTTAATAGAAATTTCAATATTCCAAATTTAATATTCACTAAAAACAAACTACCACAAAATAATAAAAGAAAACAAAAATAGATTTAAAGTCATTTTTAAATAGGCTATTTAGTATTTCATTATTTTATTTTCCTCCTACAATCTCTCCTTATTTTTCTCCTATATTTCCTCCTCATTATTTTCCTATAATTTCTCCTATATTTCCTCCTTATTATTCTCCTATAATTTCTCCTATATTTTACTAAAAGTTTAAATGATTTTACTAAATGTTATTGACATTTTATTTTATTATATTTTTTTAAAAAATAAAAATAAAACATAACTCAAATGTTTTATTGAAACATATATATTTCAGAAACCAAAATAATATTTATATTGTATAAACGTCACCAAATGAATTCATATTAAAATGTTAAAATGTTTGTATTGATAGAATATTAATTGACGGAATAATATAATAATATAGCATTTGTATTACACTAATACAACATTTGTATAATGTACAGACGATTGACAAAATAATATCATACTACACACACTATTACCAATAATGCAATGATTTTTCACATATTATAATAATACATTTAATACTTCAACATTCTGTAATAATACGTTATTGCAGAATACATTAATCTATCAACCGTCTGCAATAATATACTATTATAGAACCCATTAATATATTCACCCTACACCATACAATAATAATACGACATTACACCTATGTTTTGCAATAATAACATACTTACAGAAACTTTCAACCAATCTAAAAATCACATTTATACTATTAAATTAAACCTATTTCTCAGGATGGAATCCAACCTGGAGTCCTGCGGAATCCGGTTGATGAAGATGAATCCTTCCTCTCTGTCTCTTTCCAGCAAGCCTCAAACTCTTCCCGGATGAACTCTCCAGCCTCTATTTGCCAAAATCCAAATGCCAAACTTTTCTGAATCTCCCCAAATTTTTTTTTTCTGGCAATCATAATATATATCTCTATATATATATATATATTTTCCTCCCCTCCCTTACACAAGAAATCTTCCGGTAAATAAAATGGAGGTGGTGGTTGCACGGGTCAACCAATTGTGCAACCATCCCAACCTCTCACCCGTTAATAATATAGTTAATAATATGGTTAATAATATGGTTTGTAAAACCATTCCCATGAAGGGGTAATCATATTTTATTTAATAAGGTTTTAATTTTATTTTTTTTGTCTCCTAAATTTAAGGATGACCAAATAGAGAATATATTCTTAAATATTAATTTCCTAACTTACTTAGCCATGGTAATAGAATTTACCAATCTTATTTACCACTAATAAGAATAACATAAGAATAATTTCCTTCACACAAATAATTAATTTATTATATAATAATATATATTAATATATGTATTCATAGGCATATGTGTGCACCCATATGCTTATGGTACATATACCATAAATCATACACATTATTATTAATATTAAATATTAAAATAACATTATTATAAAATATATTATTTATTATTAATGATATTAAATCTCACGATTTAAATCACATACCAACTCGTTCACACTAGTATGCATATACGTAACTTTTAATAATGATAAATTACTAAGTCATACCTATCAAAAATCTACTTACAACTTTGAACATGCCATGAAGACAAGAACTAGCTACCAGATCCACAAATCAACCAACTACAAGATCGCATAATGCCTCCACACAAGGGACTAACTCGACACCTCCCACCTGAGGGTAAAAGGATCAAAGGTGAGGTTTCTCCCTATGGAACCTGGTGATATCTCCGTAACAACAACAACGATCGAGGATTTTGAGAGATCGCTCAGACCTGTGAAGCCAGGTGGAGACGATACCCGGTACCTGCAATCCTGCATCACCAAGAAGAGATACATACATATACATATGGATATACAAATCAAATATATGCAAGCAGATGACTAGGATCGATACATCGTGTGGACCTCAACTGAGTGAGTAACTACGACTTCGTCCTGAGTCATAAAAACACATCAGTCACATATCCATGCAACATAGAAGATCATGATAATGGTTAGTATTTAAATCATTGGGTTAGATCCATAAGACATATAAAAATAGATGATTTTCAAATCTCATAAACATATAAATGATATAACCATAAATGAGCATATTAATCATCTGATAAACATAACATCATCCATAAAGCATAAACATAAATGTATAGTCCTAACCATCACAATAGAATGTCCAAATCAGAAAGTCCAAGTATCAGCATAGGAGAGGTATTACATCCTCCCCCCCTAGAGTTAGGATTACTCCTGGAAGCCTACAAATAAATATGGATAGGCATCTCTAAGCCTAGAAGCATCTTCCCATGTGGTGGAAGACTCATCATTGGGGTCCTATTGGACCCTTGCCTGCTCTATGGTTCGACCCCTGAGGGTCAGTGTCTGCTGCTCCAAAATGCGTACCGGCTCTAAAGCTAGCTTCCTGTCTGCTACCTGTAATGCATTCCAATCCACCTTCATTGCCTAGCATTGAGATTAGGTTGGGAGAAGATGTACTGAAGACTTCTATGATCTGTTTGGAGTTCAAACTTGTGACCCAACAGAAAGTGTCTCCATTTCACCAAGGCATGTATGACTGTTGCTAGTTCGAGATCGTGGGTGGGGTAGTTGAGCTCATGATCCTTGAGTTTCCTTGTCTCATAAGCCATGAATTTTCCTTCTTGCATAAGAACTGCCCCGATCCCTTCTAGAGAAGCATCAGTGCATACTACAAAATTTTTGGATGGTTCAGGAACTACCAAGATTGGGGCACTGGTTAATCTATCTTTCAAGGTTTGGAAAGCGGCCTCACATTGCTCTACTAAAAAGGATGAAATAAAAGAATCTATTGCTCCTGAATCAAACAAAACGGTGGTAGAGATACCCTTTAACAAACCTGGAGTTTCAATAACTGCCCCCTGATAATTGGCTTGCCCATGGTTTATAGTAGAAAACACTTGATGAGATCTGCCTGAGTTACCTACTGTAGGTTCAGAAGTGGCCTGTCTAAAACTAACTGCTGGAGAAGATTTCTGAGGGCAATTAACTGCAATGTGCCCATGTTGCCCACAAGAGTAACATCCAGTGTTTTTGACAAAATTCCTCCCTGCAGTAGGTGCACTAGATTGCTGGTAGCTACCCTGACTAGAGTTCTGAGGCATACTCTGAGCTGGTAGATGGTTTGGGAATTGTTTTTCACGTAGCCAGTTGCGAGGATTATTAGATTAAGAACCCCCACTTTTACTTTTGTTTCCATTTTGATTGTTGCTATTGTTGTTGCTGACGAATTTCATTTTTTGTTGGTTCTGATTCCCCTTAGGCGGATAGTTCTTAGGTGTGCCTTGAAATTGATTCCCTGACCCAACCTGGAAAGTATTGCCACATTGGCCACTGGTTTGGTTTTCTAACCCCAAGGCTATATTTTGTTCTTCAAGATGAGCCTTAATGACTGCATCATTTATAGTCTGAGGTTCAAACATTCTTACACTACAGGCCAAGCGACTGTTGAGCCCTCTAAGAAAGTGTTGAGTTAACATAGGTTCATCATCCTTAAACCCTGAATATGGCTTGAGTACCAAGAACTTCCTCTCATAGTCATCCAATGACATATTAAGCTATCTTAGAGTATGAAATTCTTTGGCTCTTTCCCACCTCCAATGGTCAGACAGAAATTTAGCTCGAAAAAGTTCTAGGAATAGTTCCCAAGAGAGGGTGGTGATGTCTAAGTGAAGTTTCTCTCTTTCTGTTTCCCACCATGTGGATGCAAAGTCTCTAAGGTGAATGACTGCAAACTGGGCTTTGGTATTACTATGGTATGGGTGCATGGAGAAAAGCCTTTCTAATTCTAGCAACCAAGTTTGTGCGGAAGTTCCACCTTGTGTTCCCTTAAATGGGTTTGTCTTGGTTCTAAGGAGATCCCGCATATGAGAAGCCCGTAGGGAATCCTCTTCCAATGTCTGGTCTCTCCTCCTAGGACTTCTTTCTCTTTCCTCATTGTGAGTGCTACTCTCCCCATGCTGGCCTCTATCTTGCCCTGCCTCTAACCTCTAAAGGATTTCTTGTAGTAATTCTGCTACTTGGGCTCCCTGAAAACCTCCTGATTGATTGTTAGATTGTTCCCCTTGTCCCTCGTATTGTTCTTCTTCATGAGAACTTTCATGTTGAGATCTAGGAGGGGCATTTTGGGCACCTCCTCTTTGACCACGGGTTACGGGTGGCATCCTGCCATGAGTTAAGAAGAATGATGAGTTTATGGTTTTTATTTTTTTTTATTTTGAGTTTTCCTAAGATGTAGTATGAGTTTTAAGGTACATGGACCCAATTTCTTTAGGTCCCAGTGTAGTACCTTAGTGCTCTGATACCAAATATGTCATGCCCCGCAAGGGAACCAGGAAGAGAACAAAGATTCTCTTTGTAAAGAAAACCTAAGCAAAAATTTATTTATTTTTTTAAAAAATAAAAATAAAACATAACTCAAATGTTTTATTGAAACATATATATTTTAGAAACCAAAATAATATTTATATTGTATAAACGTCACCAAATGAATTCATATTAAAATGTTAAAATGTTTGTATTGATAGAATATTAATTGACGGAATAATATAATAATATAGCATTTGTATTACACTAATACAACATTTGTATAATGTACAGATGATTGACAAAATAATATCATACTACACACACTATTACCAATAATGCAATGATGTTTCACATATTATAATAATACATTTAATAATTCAACATTCTGTAATAATACGTTATTGCAGAATACATTAATCTATCAACCGTCTGCAATAATATACTATTATAGAACCCATTAATATATTCACCCTACACCATACAATAATAATACGACATTACACCTATGTTTTGCAATAATAACACACATACAGAAACTTTCAACCAATCTAAAAATCACATTCATACTATTAAATTAAACCTATTTCTCAGGATGGAATCCAACCTGGAGTCTTGCGGAATCTGGTTGATGAAGATGAATCCTTCCTCTCTATCTCTTTCCAGCAAGCCTCAAACTCTTCCTGGATGAACTCTCCAGCCTCTATTTGCCAAAATCCAAATGCCAAACTTTTCTGAATCTCCCCAAATTTTTTTTTCTGGCAATCATAATATATATCTCTATATATATATATTTTCCTCCCCTCCCTTACACAAGAAATCTTCCGGTAAATAAAATGGAGGTGGTGGTTGCACGGGTAAACCAATTGTGCAACCATCCCAACCTCTCACCCGTTAATAATATAGTTAATAATATGGTTAATAATATGGTTTGTAAAACCATTCCCGTGAAGGGGTAATCATATTTTATTTAATAAGGTTTTAATTTTATTTTTTTTGTCTCCTAAATTTAAGGATGACAAAATAGAGAATATATTCTTAAATATTAATTTCCTAACTTACTTAGCCATGGTAATAGAATTTACCAATCTTATTTACCACTAATAAGAATAACATAAGAATAATTTCCTTCACACAAATAATTAATTTATTATATAATAATATATATTAATATATGTATTCATAGGCATATGTGTGCACCCATATGCTTATGGTACATATACCATAAATCATACACATTATTATTAATATTAAATATTAAAATAACTTATTATAAAATATATTATTTATTATTAATGATATTAAATCTCACGGTTTAAATCACATACCAACTCGTTCACACTAGTATGCATATACGTAACTTTTAATAATGATAAATTACTAAGTCATACCTATCAAAAATCTACTTACAACTTTGAACATGCCATGAAGACAAGAACTAGCTACCAGATCCACAAATCAACCAACTACAAGATCGCATAATGCCTCCACACAAGGGACTAACTCGACACCTCCCACCTAAGGGTAAAAGGATCAAAGGTGAGGTTTCTCCCTGTGGAACCTGGTGATATCTCCGTAACAACAACAATGATCGAGGATTTTGAGAGATCGCTCAGACCTGTGAAGCCAGGTGGAGACGATACCCGGTACCTGCAATCCTACATCACCAAGAAGAGATACATACATATACATATGGATATACAAATCAAATATATGCAAGCAGATGACTAGGATCGATACATCGTGTGGACCTCAACTGAGTGAGTAACTACGACTTCGTCCTGAGTCATAAAAACACATTAGTCACATATCCATGCAACATAGAAGATCATGATAATGGTTAGTATTTAAATCATTGGGTTAGATCCATAAGACATATAAAAATAGATGATTTTCAAATCTCATAAACATATAAATGATATAACCATAAATGAGCATATTAATCATCTGATAAACATAACATCATCCATAAAGCATAAACATAAATGTATAGTCCTAACCATCACAATAGAATGTCCAAATCAGAAAGTCCAAGTATCAGCATAGGAGAGGTATTACATATAACAAGGTGGGAATCACCATGGACTTTTAAAAATTTAATACCATGCTTTATGGCTACATCCAGCCCCAATATTAAAGCCTCATACTCAGCAGTATTATTGGTACATTGAAAAGTCAGTAAGAATGAGTATTTAAATGTAATACCTGATGGGGAAATGAATACAACACTAGCTCCTGATCCTTCCTTGGAGCATCCACCATCAAAGAACATTTTCCAGAGCCCATCTTGCTACAAAATCAGCTCATCCATAATTAGATCTATGTTTTTCATTTGAGGTACTACCTCTTCAATCACAAAATTGCTCATGTCAATATCTACAAAACAATTTAGATCCTCCGGAGCAACCACTTCAATCGTGACTGAAGAACAGGGCTCCCTGTACAACTTTACCTCAGTTCCATTTATTGGGATGGTAGCATATGAAAAATTTAGTTGCAACTTTCCACCCACTGCTGTAGCCCATTGTCTTGATAGTAACATGCCATAATGAGGTTTTGTATCAACAAAAACCACATCCATTTTATATGTGGCTTCTGGGAATGTGACAATCTTCACTTCAATTCCAATCAGGGTCCCTACAATAGGTATTGCCCTGTTATCCATGGCATAACACCTTCTACTAGATGTATCAACTTGCAACCCTAACTCCTTCATCACTTGATAAGGCATTACAGTTGTAGCAGCGCTAGAATCAATCATACAATTTTTTAGCAAACAATTATTTACAAGAAAAGTAACGTAGAAAGGATTGATAGAAGAGGGATCTTGTGTCACAATAGTCCCAACACATACATCAGAGATGTCATTAATTGAAATTGTCTTATCCATGGACTTCCCTTCCTCTTGTAGAACAGGAGTGGTTCTCTACTCACTTATAAGAGCCAAAGCTGCTGCTTTGTGCTCCTCTATTTTCAACATTTCAAGCAAAGGGATGGAGACCTTCATTTGGGACAAGGCATGTCTCATATCAAAGGTAGGTGAGTCAGTATACAAATCAGGGTGATCTTTTGACCTACCAATTTTCTTTTTCACCTTGTCAGTAATAACTTCTGGTTTCCTTTTCTTCTCAGCTTCAAACCCTTCATCTTTACTATTTACAATATGTGGCTTTGGGGAATCCTTATCTTGGAGCTTATTCTTAACAAATACTGATCTTGGGACTCCCTGATCATTATCTACCTTTCTGTTCCTCAAATTGTATGAGGATTTTTCTTGAGTAATAGCAGCCATAATTAGACTTCTGATCTCTTCTTCATTGGGCTTTCTCCATTGTTTTTCATCTGATCCAGATTCTACCATATGAGTCTTACAATCATTATTATCAAACTCTTCTTGATCAGATTGAGTAAATATTTGTTGTTCATAATTAGAGAAGATCTTCCTCTTATGATCAACATCAGGACAAATAAATTCATCATCTGAGGACACTAGGTCCCCCATTAGTTCAGTAGTGAACATGTTAATAGCAGGCTTTTCAGATCCTTCATAATCTCCTGCATATGAGTCATTGGCCTCTTCTCCCAAGGCCTGAGCAACAACACATTGGAATGGTGAGTGGGGCATATTAAAAGCCACACACCAAGGGGTACTTTCCACATTATGTGCTATATTTTTCTTCAAAGGATCTGGCGTATCTCTTCCCTTTTGGGGTTCATTATTATCAGGAACAGGCCTCCCATCTTTCCAGTTTGTTTTGTAAGGCATATCTCTTAAGTTAGGGGCTTTGTCCTGCCTTTGATAAGGTGGCCTTGTATCTTGAAAATTTATACCACCTTTATCAAACCTTGCTGGGAAATCTTTGTTAGTACTAGGTCCTTTGTCCATTCTATCCTCTTCTTTGGATGGCCTTGCAGGTTGTGGCCTGGTTTCTTTCCACAGTCTACCTTCATCCCTTTTGTACATTTGGCCAGATGCCTTTTGGTTACTCTCAATATTTATGGAAAGCTTAAATGCATCCCTAAGAGTACGAGGATTCTTATCTCTCAAAAGGTAAGACATCTTACCATCCATTGAGTTGAAATAAGTTGTCATGCAGACTGCATCATCTAACCTCAATACTTGGAACAGTTTATAAATAGCCTTTTGGAACCGGCTATTGAACTCTAACATGCTCTCATTATAGTGTTTCTTGATATTATTGAACTCATTGAGCATGTAGCTAGAGTTCACATGTTCTGCATATTGCTCTTTAAAGCATCTGACAAATTCTTCCCAAGATGCAATACTATTCTCAGGTAGACCCCTGTACCAATCTCGGGCATCCTCAATCAATGATTGAACAAAGAGCTTCATTATGACATCTTCATGTTCAATCTCATAATCATTGACCTTATCTATGAAAAAATTTAGATGCTCTTCACAGGTGATAACATTATTCCCAGTGAATAATGGGATCTTCTTTCTAATTTCATTGGGCACAACATTAGGTTGACCAGGAATACCATAAAAAAAAAGAGGCCTATATCTATCTAAATGAACTGGTCTTCTTTGGATATTTGGTTGATTGAGAGGGGTAGCTGCAACATTTTGACAAGGTACAGTTCCCACTGTACCACTAGCTATAAGGGGAAGTTGATTAGGAATTGGTCCAGGTAAAATTTGTCCAGGGTGAAAGGCTTAAGCATTTGGAAGTGAAGTATTGGGCTGACTGGGTGGAGTTGTTCCTATGGTAATAGGGACAGAGCTACTAGTGGATGTGTTCATGTTAGCATGTAGGAAGGCAATCTTCCTCTTCATTTCATCAGCAGTAGCCTCCAACTCAAGTTTCTCCAGTTGAATAGCCAAATCTTCCTTTGCTTTTCTAGCCTTCTCCAAGTCTATACTTGTTTGAGAAGGTACATTAGGAGGAGCCATAATTTTCTTGGGCTCATTAATATTTACACTCACCAATTTTTGTTTTCCCTTATCAGGGATTTCTTTGGGAGCAATTTTAATCTCCTTGTTTCTCTCGATTTCAGAGTGATTCAATTGCCTTAGGATATGGCCTGTTCCCTCAAATTCACCTTGTTTAGGTCTAGTATCCTGAGCTTGCTTTCTCAAATCTTCCATATCACCAAACAAGTCCTTATCTAAACCTTGAACATCTTGGTTTAGATCACTAACCTAGGTCTCATTTTTCTTGGTTCTCTTGAGAAGTTCCTACCTCTCTATGAGCAAATCATAGATTTAATGTTCCCTCACTTTTACCCTATTTGCAATCTCAGCAAGTTGTTCACTGTATTTCTTTCTCAAAGAAATCACCTATTCTCTCAACTTCTCAGAATCATAGGAAGTAGTTTCAGTAGCAGAGGTTTCTTCTGGTTGTTCTAGGGTTTCTCTCATAGGGAAATAACCTACTTCTGTGACCTTTGTGATTACTTCTTTCTACATATGCACACTTGGTGTGACCCTCTTGACATGTTCAGGATCATCAAAAGAGGAGGAAGATTCATGAGGAAGTGGGACATGAGATCTTTCTTGAGAAGGGCCTTGGGAACTAGCATTATTCTGACCTCTCCTTGACCATTGCTTCCTACTTGGTGTATGGAGCTCATCACCCATATTATCTTCTGGGTGATCCTTGTAGTAAGACCTAGTGTATCTTGGTCAACTCATGGTATATCATGACAATTTTACCAAAATTTGGCAACTATTAGCAACTGGTAACACAGATTTTAGAGTCACCACCCACTATTAAGCGGGAATCAAATTATTTTATGCTGGTCTACAAACACACAATAGACAGGATTTGCACTAACCTATTGCAAGCTATTCAGAATTCCCCAGCAGAGTCATCAATTTTCTTAGTGCTCAAATCTACAGATTATCAAATACTCATATAATCCCAATGGACATAATCTAGCAATATGCAAACACTAAGGTATTAAGGTTAGAAAACCTTCTTCACTTCGAGTATGAATACTCAGGTGGGTGTACCTATATCAATTCACTATTTGATTTAGCTCTGAATTGCGAACTAGCTCCTTCACTGCTCTGTCCTTGCTTCCAAACTCAACTTAATAACATGAGAGAACTCTAAGTATGGCCCACATTATCTTGATACACAATATTATGATAGAAATCATGAAAGTAGCAACATGAAACAATGTTTTAAGGATATTCATCCTTCTTCTTTTTAGAGTTGAACTTAAGGAAGGCTAACCTAATTTTGTGCTTCTACAAAGCATTACAAAACACATCTATGAACTTGTGATAGAATGATTCAGATTATTATTGTACAAGTAAAGTAAAATAAAACAATTATTTATATTTTGGGTGGGAAATCAGTGTAAATGGATCCAAAACTAGTGCCTTATCCACTTGGGTGATAGAGTCAAACCCTAACTCTGCATATAGCTATCAAACAAGTACACTGAAACTCAAATGACATGCCTAACATACCATCCTTTTAATTCCTACTACTATCATCAAATTCATACATGGATTATTTGTTCCTAGAGATCTCCCCTAAGATTTTACTCTTTCCTTGAAAGAAACTTAAGCTCAACCCCTATATTCACCTTGTGAATAATGCATTTAAGAAGCCTTGCAATTTAAATACATAAGAAAACTAAAACATTCCATACATAAAGAAAACAAAATAGTAGTAATAGAGCTCCAATATTTTGTATTAATGGTCAAAATGCATTGATACAGTATCCTCTCACTTTTAGAAAAATAAGGTTTTGTATTCAGAACCTTTATTACAGAGTATTTTCAACCCCCTAAAATGAACAAAGACTTGCTATATATATTCTCAGCCATCTTGGAATCCTCAAAAGGATGCAACAAGCTTGGGATGGCTAGAAAAGATCTTGCACTAGAGACAAGATTACAAATTGATAAAAATTTGTTTGCAACAACAGATTACAAATATCTATTTCCAACAATTTTGCAAGTGGCACCTTTGTCTAAGGATAGTTCAAAGTAGTTGCTAAATTTTTTGCATGAATGTTGACCACCATTACAGGCTAACCTACATCATCCTTTGTTTGGATATTCTCTCCCTCAAACTCTGGATCAGGTGCCAAGTGCATTCTATTCTTCTTCTTCCTCTATAAGTTGGACAACTGGCTTGTTCATCTTCTTTATTGTTAACTTCTCCCAAGCTACCACATCATCATCAGATGGCCAGTTGTAGCTCTGCAGCTCCTGAAGTGATTTGATTTGCTGCTCCCATGTAGAATCAGTTATATTTTTGGCTTCAACCACAAACCGTATGCAATCATTTTCAATCTTGAAAAGACTATCAATGATATTATTACATCTATCCAGGTCTAAAGCATTATCATCCTTTAGGAAGGCATCTTGTTTAATTACCAACTGATCCATTGATAGCTTCCATTCTTCCAACTTAACCACATTTCCATTGTCATCATAAATTGGAGGCAAATATTTTCTATAATCTTTATCAAACATGGCCAGCTTGGCCTTTATTTGGTTTGAATTTCCTTTCAAAAACTTTGAAGTAGCACTTATTAGGCCAATCTTCTCAAAAAATTCACTTACTACTTTAGAAACATCTGCCTTGCATTCTTGCAAATCATCAAGTTTGTCAAATAATATACTCCTACTTGACCATGTACTGAAAAGTGGCTCCAAGGTGATTAAATGCTCATTCACCTTTTCATTAGTCTGATGCAATAAGCTGACTCATTTATGGACTGATTCCATTCTGTCCTTTATCTTACCTTGCCTATATTGCACAATCTTTGACATAGTATCCAAAGATACCTCTGTTCTTATCTTTTCCAAGTCCTCAGTGGGTCTCTCAGGCACTTCCACATCTGTCTACATAGGGGCCTCAATTTGCAAAGAAGGAGGAGGAACTACCTTTGAAGATTTTTCAAGCTTGACTCTTACATCTGCCAACTCATCTTCCAATTGTTTGATCTTCATCATTTCAAATCTCTATCCTTGGCCACGATACTTGAACTTTTAAACAATTTTTCATATCTCTCAGACAACTGAGCTGTCTTGGCCTCATTCAAATTGGCTGAATGAGTCACTGCCTTAGAAACTTCAAGGTTAGTTGTATTCTGCATAGTCCATATGATTTTGTTCCCCTCCATCTTATCATCTATACTTAATAGGGATGGCTTTTGGGTCCTAGGGGCCATAGACAACATTGCAACAACTTGAGATTTAGGGTCATAACCACTTCCTCTGATCATGTCACCAATGTGAACCTCATATGACAGGCTACCCTATGGTTGCTTTCTTATTTGATTAATGATGAAAGCAGAAGTTAGATCCCATCTTGGAGTTAACAACATTCCACTTGACTTAACCAACTCTCTGGCTTCATCCACTGTTATAGGATCAAGGCTAGGGTCATATGAAGCTAGAGCTCTCAATGTTTCTTCACTTGGCTCCATACCTTCAGGAAGATTTTTCGTCACCTCTTGTTGTTTGTTCCAAATAAAAAACCTCTTGAATTCATCAGTTTTAATGAATTGGTCATCACTCAAAAATGCCTCTTGATAGACCTCTGTAATATCCTTTTCTAAACACAGGGACTATTCTTTATCTTCTTCCTCAGTGGCCACCTTCTTGCCTACTCTTATTGCTTTTCTCAATTGGTGATGGTAAGCCCTATCACCTGGTACAAGAGCAGATGCTCTGTCAATCCCCTTTCTCTATTTTCCTAGCCTCGAAGGCTCACCTTCCTCAAGCCTTTGTTTCTTCAAAGGTGGCTCTAGAGGACTCTCTATTTCTGGTTGAGGTTGAGTAAGATCAACAACTAGTAACCCTCCAACTTATGGAGGACTATCTCCTTCCTGTGACTCATCAGTGAACTCTTCCCGATCAGAAGATGAGTAATCCCTTTTCTTCTTCTCTAGCTTATTCTTATCAAATAGGCTCTCCATTTGTTTCACCAACGTATCATACATTTCTATCATCCTATCAATTTTCTTTAAGTAGGGAAGATCAGGGAAAAAGCCATCAAAAGGAATTTGAGCCGCCTTCAGCTATTTAGACAAATCTATCAAATCAAAGAATCTGTTCCATGTCCTTTTAACCTCATCATCCTCTAAAATGTTTCTGATTATATCTTCCTCATCTAAACCTTCATGTTCCTTAATCAAACCAAATTTTTGATAAAGTCCTCAGGATCTACATGTCTACAAACACCAGCAACCATCTTGAATTATTGTAACCATGTAGTGATTTGAGGAAATGCCCACTTTCCTATTAGGAAGTCACCTATCTTGAATTACCTAGGTGTGAATGTACCCTTTCGGTGAGGGGCTAGAAGTTCTCTATCTGTGCACATCAACTGCCAAACAAATTCCAGACAAGAAAATCTTGGAGGCACATATTTTGGTAATAGATGTGGGGGTTGGGGACAACCATAAACCCTAATAATTATAGAATTTTCTCCCAGATAGAAATCACCCCAATTATGATTTCCCTCCCATTTTTCCACAAACTGCAATGGTCTTAGGAGCCTAAGGACCCTTGGGGATATCCTTGTGACATTGATGCCTAACATTCTGATAAATGGAAAGACAATGAAGTTTAGAAAAACACAAAAATCCCCTTCATTGGAAGTAGAATTCCATAACCTAACCCATAATTGCACTGGATTATGCTGATCCTGGAAAGTGAACCTGAGTTTCAACATGTTCAAATCAAAGTTGTTGATATTGAAAAACAAGATGAAATGCATCAATAAAGAACAATGCAAGAACTTAATAGGTGCCTTATTGTCTCTCACAGATATCAACCCTTCATGTATTCTATCAATTACATACTGGATGTAATCATAGTCAGT
Source organism: Chamaecyparis obtusa (assembly GCA_027943335.1). Classification (NCBI taxonomy): domain Eukaryota; kingdom Viridiplantae; phylum Streptophyta; class Pinopsida; order Cupressales; family Cupressaceae; genus Chamaecyparis; species Chamaecyparis obtusa. The sequence continues at coordinate 1,016,800 of BSBK01006812.1, forward strand.
GTTTACTAAAGAATTCTGAATATCTAGGATGATCATCAAAAGATCAATGGGTAAAAATTCTGCATCCCCATCAATTCCTAAAACTCTACACAATGCATAACAAGTATACCTCATATAATGCTGGAAGGATTTGAACTGATATGGGGCATTCATGCTAGTAGGAAGGGGGGCTATATATTTATGTTGTTTTGGCATATGTTTAACCACCTGGTCCTTTACTGAACCCACATTACTCTTATACCTTTCCCTATCCTGGTTCAAATTTATCTCAGTTGAAGAAGAAGTGTACAGACCAAAAGCCTTCATAAATGAACCCCTATCAAGAGTAACTAAGGGTGACTGGTCTACCTTTCTAATTGTCTTTGATATATGGTCATAGCTTCTAGCTAGAGCAACAATTAAATCTACATCCAAGAAGACATCTGGGACAACCATCTTTCCTAATCCCAAAACCCTACCATTACAAAAAGGAATATGCTTATTTCTATTTTCGTAAAAGAAGTTGAAGATAGTATAACCTGAGAAATTCATAGTAACAAGATTGCTACACTGACCTAGAAAATCTTCAAACACATCATCAACAACCCTCTTGTTCTGACTGGATCTCGACAGCAATCTCTTGATTTCATCTGAATAATTCAGTTTGCTCTTGTCTTCGCCACTTTTAGACTTGGCTTCACTGCTGGAAGATGCTGCACTCTTCTCAGGTTGACCGATCTTCGCTATAGGATTACCCTCAATCCTTTGCAAACTCAATTGCTCAGTGCTCAGAAACTCATTCAGACAAACACAATCTTCTTCAACTAATTTTGAACACATAAAACAATGAGCTTAGCTTATTTATCGATGCAGATCAAGATTGTACAACTACCACAATTACTGCAAATCTCCTTAATTTCTCCCACATTCAATTTCATATACCATCAGATTTCAAATTTTGAGCTAGCCATGTTTGGATGTTGACAGATAAATTAAACAACTCAAAAACAAGGCAAAGAGGCAAATGATTTCGATTCTCCACTTTAAACCTATTTACATCATGCAATCTTCCTTTTACAGCTAACTGGATGGCTTATTAGTTTATTCTCCAGCTTGACAATGTACTTTATTCCATGTAGCAATGGTCCTTTTCATTTCCTTTATTTCCTTTTCCAACTGAGCCTATTTAGCGAATCAGCGACTGAAAGCTTCTCGTGATCACTTAATATATTGTTAACCCTAGCTCAGATTCGGAGAACTGGTGACGAAAGCCTTCACGGGTTCTCGCAATGCAATTCTTAACTCTTCATCCACTTAGCAAATCAGCAACTGAAGTGATCACCTTCGAGCACTTGACTTCAGTTATCATTTGGAGAACTAGCAAATAAGGCCATCTCCCATTCTCTTAATGTCCCAGCTAACTATCTATCCTCTTGGAGATTTAGCGAACAAACGGTTCAGGAATTCGCTTAATGAAATATTTAACCACCTAATTATTTAGAGAACTGGCGAAGTCTTTACTCTCTGAATTGCTGAATCTTTCCTTAACCATCACCTTCATTCTGAGACTTAGCGACTGTATGCTTCGCTTATTCGCTATATGTTAGTGCTAACTACCTGGATACTTGGTGACTTGGCAAACAACTTTCTCTGAATCATAGAATCATATAGCTTTGACCACCAACATCATGCGACTTGGTGAATGCGGTTAGTTGACCATTTCTCCAAAACATATGATCTTTAGTCATTCGATTACAAGACTCAACGAACAAAGGGTTCACTGAATCTCGCAATACTTGAAACATTGAATATTTCATTACATGATTAAGTGACTGAAGACTTAAAACTTTGCTAATCCTTTGATTCGTCCATTCGCCAAATACTTCTAGCCTTCACCTTTCTTTTTAGAGAACACATGACCACATGATTCACTGAATTGCTAGATCAATTAGCATATCACTAACTCTGAGAATAAGCGAACACAAGAACTCTTACCTTCGCTCAAGTTATTTGGTCAAACTGTCAAAACTGCCAAAACATTTGGAGACTCCTATTACAAGTACTCAGTCACTTATTCCCCAGGTCAAACATGTAGGACCCAAAAGATACTTGAGATTAAAATAGAGCCATTGATCTTGAAACCAATCCACAGTATTTTCCAGTTCTCCATTTGATATAACCCTTGACCACCAGATTCAGAGATTAAGTGAATACTGCTTTTGCTAGGTCACTGAGTGTTAAAACATGACTGCCAAGGACTAAGTGAACTAGAGATAGCCTTTGTTTGCTAGTTCTTGCAAAGGGTAAAATAACTGCCAAAACATTTGGAGACTTAGCGAAAAGGAAAAACATATAACAAGGTTCAAACACATTCATCAATTCGCTGAATGGTTGAGGTATCCACCAGGAGACTTAGAGACCACGCGACTAAAATGACACTTAGCATAAGATTGACTTGTTCGCTGATTCACCGAATACTATATGAGACATGCTATGACATTTTTTGATTCAACAAACACTTGGGATAATTAAGCACATGCACAATTAATCCGCTTAAGTGAATAAAAGGTAACAATAAAATAGAAGAATTAGGGCTAACATGAGGGTTTTTTCATGAATTCAACATTTTTGAAAAACAAAACCTAGGGTAAGGATTTTTGAGCTTGGCTATGACAATTTTTATGAATTTTCCAAACCCTAGACGAAGCAAAACACCTATAAGGAGACTTAACCCAAAATCTGGATACACACCTCAGAAAATTAAGAATATACCCAACACCTTACAAACTATCTTCTCAATCTAGGTTTGCTACCATCAAGATCTTCCACAGATGTATTCATTCTCTGAAATTCCACATAAGGATTTAATTCTTTCCTTGAAAGAAACTCATGCAACAATTAGATAGCTGCCTTACAACTAGTATGTTCTAAATGCCTTACAAATAGAGACATACAAGAATAAACACAAAGAAAAGAGACAATAACAGAACCAAGGTAGAAATTGTATTGTATTTCATGGAAGTGTATCAATACATACAAGTAAACTCTTTACTCAAAATCATAGGATCAATAATCTGCTCTACAAAGTTTGTATTATCAGCATTCAACCATCAAGAATATGGAACCAGAGAATATAATCCCTTGGATTGCCAAAAACTAGAACAAGGAACCAAAAGGATTGGAAAACCAGAAAGCTAGGAGACCCAAAAAGTTTTGGAACCATTACAAAATCAAAACTCTTACTATTTATACCACTAGCTATCTTGGAATCCTCAAATAATTCAGGATGCAATAAGCTTCAGATAGATAGGGTTAGGGTTTCACCCACTAAATCAACCAATATCAATCAACAATTAATTCCAGGGGAGAAAACCAAGCAACCTGGACAAACAGACCCAAAATTGATCTTCATCAATGAAAATCCTCTGATTTGTACCAAAGATCATGCAAACACCATGCCTTTTTTAGTCTATTTGTACACCTGCAACATGCCTTGAGCTTTACCTATGTCCATTTTATGATGGTACAGGTGTCTGCAATCAATCATCAAACCCTCTAGACCACCCTGTAGTAGTCGGCACAACAACTTCATCAAATCCCACCACTAAAACCATAAATTATGGTCCTTTATGTCACTAGAAACCCTCCACAAATTTGAATTTGAATTTCAATGGCCATTTTATGGCTCTAGCAGCAAATTGGTGGTCAATATTTGAACTTGAATCAACTTTATATCGTGACCGTTTGATCATCATGTTTCATGGGCTTTTCATGACTTAACCATTATAGGAATCCTGGTTTACATTTAGCGACCACATGACTAAGCAATTTCCTGTTTGCGAAATGAAAATCCTAACCCGGGCTCAACCCTGCGACTTAGTGATCAAAGGAAAGTTACTAACCCCGGTCCTTATTTGGTGAACTAGCGACTAAAGAAACCCTCGCCCATTCGCGATAACTTTGAGAGCACCACTAAATCATTTGGCTACTACGTGAACACTATTCGCCAAATTGCTAGGTCATTATACCCTTTGCTAAAACATCACGCGAACTAGCAAACCAAGCAAGCATTTTTTAGAACTGCCAAAAGATTGAGAAATTAAACTGGGCCCACATCAAGAATATTGACAGCCGTCTCAACTTCGCATAGATCTCCAAGATTCCATTAGATTATAAGACAACCGTCAGATGGAGAATCTCTCCTTGCTCTGACAATGGATGAGATCAATGGCTATCGCATAATCTCAAGCCTCTGACAAATTTGATAAGAACTTATGCCATTCATCAATTCTTTGACACGGTCAGGACTTGTTGAAATGCTAGAAATCAGGACCCACCAACATATTACCTAGTTATTGCCTCGTGGACCAATCAGACACCACTAAATCAGCCTACCTGGCAGTGGACCCACCCATCATAAAGCATTACATGATAAAAAGAATCAACAACTATCTTAAGATCTCATGCATCTGACATATTATTTGTGAAGACACACCCACCAGTGATCTACTGGAAGTGTTAGGACCCTTTGACAAGCCGAAAACCAGGTCCCACTGACAACTGCCAATGTGTTAGTACATGGACCAATCACAGCTTGCCATTTGTGCATACATGTCATTATGGACCCACAGTCTATCTTCTACCATCACATTGAATGATTGTCGCTACACCGTGATGCTTAAACATTGAGCATCTTACCTTAGCAGTGTAATGACCACCATATATCTTACCTGCTGTTTAACTTGCTGCTACCCTGAGGAAGGGCCCGCCGGGACAGGTGGCACCTTATAGCTAAAGTACTTGTCAGAAACTCTGACATGCGGAAGGCTTGTGGATTAATGACAACCACTAGATTAAAAGGGTGAAACATTAGAAAAAATTACTATGGGGGACTTAGGAAAAATTAACGCCGAAAGACTTAGGAACTTATTTCATTGGGCGCGTGAAAACTTAGGAAAATAAAGGCCGCTAGGGAATAAAAATTTAATGCACATGCCTTTATGAAATTTTAATTGGCCCAAAAAGTAACATGAAATTAGAATAGGGCCAAGGGTAATTAGGGTTTTTATATGCAACGGCTAGATTTTTGAATTTCAAACAAGGGTTTTAGCCAGAAAATAGGGAAAAACAACTGTAGAGACTGGAAGAAAAACTGGTAAAGCCATGAAATTTTACAGGTGCCAATAGTGGCTCTATTTGAGGATGTTGAAACATAAGTTTTAACAAGAACCACAGGACTCTGGGATGTAGACCAAAAACCACACTAACCTAAAACAGGGAAAGAAACACACAACCTGAAAGCAGACCAACCTATACAAAAATTTACAAAGTATTTACACATGCATGATAATCAAAAACTTAGCTGAAGAAGGGCTTCAAGAATTGCCCATGCACTGGCAATTCAAAGACTTCACCATCCATGTTCTTCAGCAAGTAGGAATCCTTCCCAAAACTATCATGAATCACAAAAGGACCAAGCCACAGTGATTCAAATTTCTTATGCTTCCCTTTATCTTCTACCCTCACATTTCATTGAAATACCAAATCATCAACCTTGAATTTTTTGGTAGTTGCTCTTTTGTCAAATAAGTACTTCACCTTCTGTTGCAACTTGATATTATTCTTTTGAATCTCTTTTATTTGTTCATCTAACTCAGTCAGCTGCATAATTCTATTCTACATTGGCTCTGTGACATCCAACTCTTCATCCTGAATAAACTGATAAACTGGAATTAGATTATTTATAGGTAGCCTTGATTGCAAACCATACACAAGCTCAAAGGGAGACTTCCCAGTGGCTCTTTTCACTTTAATCTTGTCTGCCCATAAAGCCAATCTCAACTTGGAATGCCAAGCTCTCTTATTCTTTTCAAGTGTCTTCTTCAAGATTGTCAGAATGCTTTTATTGCTAGACTCAGCCTGTCCATTTGCTTGAGGGTGATAAGGAGATGAATAGGAAGTTATGATTCCATTATCTTTGCAAAACTCCTTAAACTCATCTGATCTGAAACACATTGCATTATCTATAATCAACTTCACAAGAACACCAAATCTGGTCAAAATATTGTCAAGTAAGAAATCAATCACCACTTTACTTGTTGCCTTCTTTGTAGGAATAGCCTCTATCCATTTTGTGAAATAGTCAGTTGCAACAAGCATATAACTATGTCCTTCACTAGATTTCTCAGAAAAATCACCTATAAAATCCAAGCCCCACATGGCAAAGGGTGCTTCAACAGCTAGTGGGTTCAATGACAGTGCTCTTGAGTACTTTAATTTTGAAGAAAACCTCTGGCAAGCTTCAGATTTCATGACATACTGGAATGAATCTCTAAACAATGTAGGCCAAAAATAACCTACCCTTAAAACCTTGTGAGCATTAGTCCTTGCTGAAAAATGACCTCCGCAAACACCAACATGCATTTCATTTAAAACCTTCTCTGCTTGATATCTGTCAAGACAAAACAACAAGATCCCATCTCTATTTTTCCAATACAAGTCTCCTTGTATCAATGTATATTTCTGAGTTTACAATTTCAAGGACCTCTTCTAGTTATCTATCATATGGTCTAGGCATCTAGCATTCTTTATGAAATAGACAATATCAGCATATTCTAGTTGTAATTCAATACTTGTGATTGTCATATCTGGAGTTCCTTCATTATTTACTTGGACTAAGTCCATATTTTCTTCAGTCGTCAAATTTTCCAGACCTTGTCCTCTCACAAGCTTAGTGATATGAATTTCCAAATTGAATTCTTGAATTCTAATAATCCACTTCCATCTCTCACCAGTGACTTCAGATTGAGTAAGAACATCCTTTACTACTGAATGTGGGACATATGCAACAACCTTTGCACACACCAGATAAGGCCTGAAGGATTTGACTGCTTTTACCAATGCATATACCTGCTTCTCCATCATCTCATAATTCAACTCAACAGCCTACAAGGATTTGCTAAAAAATGCAATTAGATGCTCAAAACCTTCATTGTCCTTTTGCAATAAAATAGCAACAATGGTGTGAAATGATGCAAAAGAAAACAATGAAAAAGGCTTGGTATAATCAAGAGACCTAAGAAAAGGTGCCTGTTGGACCACATCTTTAATTTTCTCAAATGCAGCCTAAGCCTCTACAGTCCATTGAAACTTCACATCCTTTTTTAACAACTTTACTATAGGCTTGACAACTTCAGCAAAATTTGCAATGAATCTCCTAAAAAAATTGATCTTCCCTAGAAAGGACTGCACCCCCTTGAGACTTTTTGGTGCAGACACCTTCCTGATTACTTCAACTCTCTCTGGATCAATTCTTATTCCATCTTTTGATACAATATGTCCTAGAAGCTTTCCCTCTTTGACTGCAAAATTACATTTTTTAGGATTCAGGGACACACCATACTCCAAAGCTTTGACAAAAATCTTTTCTGGGTGCAAACAATGATCATGAGCCTTCTTGGAATAAGCAGTTAGGTCATCCTGATACACAACCACAAACAGGTCTATGTACTCTTTGAAAGCAACATCCATGGCTCTTTGGAAAGTTGCTCCAGCATTTCTAAGACCAAATGACATTTTGACATACACATAAGTTCCCCAAGGTGTTGTGAATGCAGTTTTAAATTGTTCAAATTCCTTCACCAACACTTGGTTATATCTAGAGAAGCCATCCATCGTAGACAATAACTCACAACTAGTGGCCTTGGGCAACATTGCCTCCATGTTAGGCAGTGAATAGTTATCTTTCAATGATGCAACATTCAAATTCCTGAAGTCTACACACAACCTAATGTCACCATTCTTCTTTCTAACTAGGACTAAATTAGACACCCAAGTTGAATACCTTATAGGTTGAATTATTCCTGCATCACTCAACTTGACTAGCTCCTGCTGCATCTTAGGAGCCAACAATGGGTTAATGGGCCTTTGCTTTTTTCTGAATGATTTGACATCTTGCTTTAATGGAATTTCATGTTGGAAAAGGTCCTCTCTATAGGATTTTAGGTCATCATAAGACCATGAAAACATGTGCTTGTACCTCCTCAACAACCTTATCAAATTATCTTTCAATTGAGGGGTTAATCCTTTTCCAATATAGACCATTTGAGGAGCACTATGTGATCCCAAATTCACTTCCTCCAGATCTTCTACATTAGCATTACTTATTTTTGACACATGATCATTTTGGCTGCTATACAATGCTTTTAACTTAGTTAAGCCTTTAGGGATACTATTTGAACTCAACTGGATCACCTCACTTCCCATGATCATATCCTTGCCTTCAATTTTCTCAATCAAAGTATTGCAGTCTATAGGTTGATCCTCATATATATCAAGACAATGAATAAATCTCAGGATGTCATGATCATCCTCAAAAATCTACCAAGTGTAAATGTTGTCTGCAACAAATGGTCTACTTTTTACTTCAAGAATTGATACTCCAAACAAAGTTGAATCATCCATTTTTAGAGCAACATTGGCCAAAAAATCAGCCATTATGTTACTTGATCTTTCTACCCAGCATATATTGAAAGCATCAAACATTTCAATCTGATCCCAAATTACATGTTTATACAATTTCAATCTATCATTCTTGACAATATATTTAGATCAAACTTGTGCCACCACAAGCTTAGAATCGCCAAAAACCTTTAAAATTTTTATCCCATGTTTGATAGCAATATTCAATCCCAAAGACAATGCCTCATATTTAGCAATATTATTTGTGCATTGAAAAGTCAATGAGAATGAATACTTAAAAGTAGTACCTCATGGAGATATGAATAAGACCCTAGCTCCCGAGCCTTCTTTTGAGCATGCTCCATCAAAATACATCTGCCACAATCCATCTTGCTATTCCTTTAATTCTACAACTAGTGGATCTACCTCTTCCACTAGTGAGACAATTTCTTTGAATTTGAAATTCTCGATGTCAACATCCACACAACAATTTAAATGATCATCATTTATTTCAATCATATGTAGAGCTCTACCTTCTCTAGATACTTTCACATTGTCACCATTGATATTGAAAGTTGCAAAGGACAAATCACACTGGATACTACCTCCCATTTGAGCACTCCACTTCCTTGACAACAACATCCCATAATGAGGGGGAATATCTACCACTAGAACACTCATTGTTAGCAACTTGTCAGGGAAAGCTGTCAACGTATGAGGAAGTGCTTTTATAGTACCAATAACAGGGACCTCTCTTAAATCCATAGCTTGACATCTACCATGAGGTGTATCTACTTTCAAACCCAAGGATCTCATTATTTCTGTAGGCATAACAGTATTAGGGGCTCCTGAATCAATCATACAATTTCTTAACAACTTTCCATTCACTATTAAGGACAAAAAGAAAGGATCAACTATTCCTGACACAACATTCGCAGCATTAGCATCCAAATAAATCTGAGGGATCTCAGAGATGATCTCCCCACATTGGTTCTCAATTGAATCACCTCTTGCAGCTATTTCATTAGCCTTGGTGGAACTTTGGGTATCAGAAGAAAAGGCTCCTTTTACCCAACTCAAAGCCTTAACTTTATGCTCCTCTATCCTCAACATTTCTAATAAGGGGACCTTGACAGTGATTTGTGACAACAATTTTCTCATGTCAATGGTAACATACTTGGGGTCAACTACATCTTGCCCAATGGTAGTGACTTCTTTATCTTCTTCATGTGTAATCACATTGGGATTATCTTTGCTCTGACCCTTTTCTTTCTCTTGCAAAGGAGAAACAACATCTACAAGAGGTTTAGTTTTTACCTTGTAAGCCACAATTGGCTTTGTGAAGTTGACATTTTTCTTCAACTTGGTTTTGTCAGCAGTGTCAGTAACTTTTTGCTTATTTTGGGCTTGTTTTTCATCCCTTTCTATTTTCTTGATGAAAATTCCAGCAGGCTTGCCACTTGGACAACCTACCACCCTATTTCTCAAATTATAGTTGCTTTTAACTTGGGACACCATGTCTACTATGATTTGTGCAATTTCTTCATCAGAAGGTCTTCTCAACATTACTGACCCATCACTTCTTAAAGTATTGCACCGAACCACATCAAGGTGATTATCTTCTCCATTAGAAAACACTTTCTGATGGTAAACCTCATTTTTGATTTGGGAACTAATAGCATCTTGGTTTTCATCTTCATCTGCAGACTCTAACTCATCATATATGTATGAAGAAGTCATACCACACCCTTGATCATCATAAGTATCATCATTGTTGTTGCGTTGATCTTCATCTGTAGAAACACTTTGAGTAATAGGATAGTAATAGGTATCATGAGGTGATTGGCAAACAATACACCATGGAACATCATCATTCATATTCACTGTATTTCTAAGCAAAGGGTCAAGGGTCTTGTCATTTGGTTTATCCTTTCTCTCAAGAAGCACTAGCTTTCCATCCTTCCACTGAGTATTATAGGGATAGTTTTGCATTCTTGGTAACTTATTAAAGTTATTGAAATATGGCCTATCATTTCCTTGCACTCTACTATTTCTTTCTTCACCAGGCTTTAAATCCTTTATTGCTTTCAATATTTGTTTTAAACTATCATCATCTTATGGCTTTGCATCATGCTTCCCTGGCTCTCTTCTATTTGAGACTGATGGCTGACAATCTTCTCTCCTTCCCAATTTCCCTGATATCCTTCTATTTCTCTCTATATTAATAGCTAATTTATAAGCCTATGCAAGATTCCTAGGATTCTTATCACTCAAAAGATATCCCATCTTTGAATCAAAAGCATTTAGGTATGTGACAAGACACACCCTATCATCCAATCTGATAACTTGCAACAATTTATGCATGGCCTTTTGAAATCTAACATTGAATTCAACAACACCCTCATTTGAATTTTTCTTGATGTTGTTAAACTCATTAAGCATAAAGCCTTCATTGGTTTTATCACCATACTATTCCTTGAAAGACTGCCTAAACTGATTCCATGAACATATGCTGGCATGAGGTAAATTTCTAAACCAATCTCTAGAATCCTCAATCAGATATTGAACAAAAAGCTTCATGATCACATCATTAGGCTCAATATTGTAGTCATCTATCACATCAATGAAACTTTTCAAATGCTCTTCACAAGTAACTACATTGCTTCCAGTGAATTTTGGGAGCTTCTTCCTAATTTCATCAGGGATGGGATTTGGATAACCAGGAATCCCAATAAAAACCAATTTCTTATGCCTCTCATGAATGGGACCTACTTGAGATGGGTCACCACCTAAAGATGCAGATGTTTGATATTAGAAATATTAGAAATCTTAGGCATACCTAAAGTTGTAGTAGTATTCAACACATTTGCTCCTTGTGCTTGAGAAGTGGAAAGGGTATTAGCATGTCCAGAAGATTGCCTAAGGAAGTCAATATTTCTCTTCATTTTAGTAGTAGTGGCTTCAAGCTCCACCTTTTCTAACTCTTTGGCCAACAATTCTTTTTTTCTTTTTGCTTCTTCCAAGTCGGCCTCTAATCTTGCTGCTTGATCCATGGACTTCTTTGCATGATTTGGTTCATTTATTGAAACTCCTACAACCTTTTATTTACCTTTGTCCCTAGGATTTCTTGTCTCATAGATCTTATGGACAACAGGCTAATTTTCTACTTGTTTTGTCACATGATCCTGATTCATGGGCTCAAGGTCCAACAATTGTCTCTTCAATTGCTCAGCTCTAATCATAGCATGTCTGATCTTTTCCTCTTTTTCCTTGTCTCTTTTCTGTCTTAAATGGATCTGTTCTTGGACTCTCCTCTCCAACCCATAGACTTCTTCAAAAATTTCTTCTGACTCAGGGAGAGTAGTCTCAGACTCAGCATATCCTACTTGAACCTCATCTTCATATTGGTTCAGACCCAAATCAATAGCCTCCTCATATTTAGAAGTATTTCCTTCTTGGTTCATTTGCATAGGCTGGATTTGTTCCTCTTGTCTAGTATTTTCTCTATGTTTCTGAGCATGAAACATATTTCTATTTCTTTTTCCTCTCTTTGTCTGACCAGGCCTAGAAGTACTTGGAATACCTTCTCCCAATCTATCCTCAGGAAGCTTGTTTCTCTGAGACCTAGTACCTCTATAACTCATCTTGTGAATGATTCCTGACCAGTACTACTGCAGAGATAGTTAGAGTCACCACCCAAAATTTGGGAATTCTTCTTTAAAATATAGGCACCAATGGTAACCAGCTAGTTTGTATGGGGTAGGAGCCCTAGCTCAACTAAACCCTACAACTTAGCAAAATATTTCTTACAATTCCCCAGCAGAGTCGCCAGTCTGTTAGGGATTTTTCTTGTGGGTCAAACTTGGCAAGGACATTGGCTTGATTCTCAGTAACTAGGTTTCCAAGTTTGCAAAAAAAGCCTAATTGATGAGGATTGGATAAGATCCTCCTTCTGCTTTGAGCTCCACAGGACTCAGGTGGGTATTGCCTACAAATAGGTTACTATCTTTCAAGTAAACTATGGATTGGTTGATTAGGTCTTCATTGTCATGCTATTGAGTTTATTATAGGTACTTTTATGGAAGATAATCCTGAAGACAACTGAGAACAACTTGTTGCAGGATATGACTAATGAAACTCCTAGTATGATAACATGAACAATGGCATAAGGGTGATGAGTCCTTCTTTTTATGAGTAAAACTCAAGGAAGGCTAACCTTTGATTCACTCATCAAGGAATCAACAGCTATGGACTGTAAAATATTAGGGACAGTCCTATTTTCTAAGTACATGAACATGAAATGAAATGGTATTGGTAATGATGAATTTTGTGTTTGATGACTGAAAGGTGTTTGAATGATAGAGATCAGATCAGTGCCAAATCCTTTGGGAAAAGAGTCTATCATAAATCAATAGAGGAATTTCTAGGAAATACAGTGATATGCCTTACAAACCACATACAATTTGGATAGAGTGCCTTACAAACTATCTTCTCAATCTAGGTTTGCTACCATCAATATCTTCCACAGATGTATTCATTCTTTGAAATTGCACATAAGGATTTAATTTTTTCCTTGAAAGAAACTCATGCAACAATTAGATAGCTTCCTTACAACTAGTATGTTCTAAATGCCTTACAAATAGAGACATACAAGAATAAACAAAAAGAAAAGAGACAATAACAGAACTAAGGTAGAAATTGTATTGTATTTCATGGAAGTGTATCAATACATACAAGTAAACTCTTTACTCAAAATCATAGGATCAATAATCTGCTCTGCAAAGTTTTTATTATCAGCATTCAACCATCAAGAATATGGAACCAGAGAATAGAATCCCTTGGATTGCCAAAAATTGGAACCAAGAACCAAAAGGATTGGAAAATCAGAAAGCTAGGAGACCCAAAAAGTTTTGGAACCATTACAAAATCAAAACTCTTACTACTTATACCACTAGCTATCTTGGAATCCTCAAAGAATTTAGGATGCAACAAGCTTGGGATAGCTAGGGTTAGGGTTTCACCCACTAAACCATTCAATATCAATCAACAATTAATTCTAGGGGAGAAAACCAAGCAACCTAGACAAACGGACCCAAAATTGATCTTCATCAATGAAAATCCTCTGATTTGTACTGAAGATCACGCAAACACCATGCCTTTTTAGTCTATTTGTACACCTACAACATGCCTTGAGCTTTACCTATGTCCATTTTATGATGGTACAGGCATCTGTAATCAATCATCAAACCCTCTGGACCACCTTGCAGTAGTCAGCACAAAAACTTCATCAAATCCTGCTGCTAAAACCATAAATTCTAGTCCTTTCTGTCACTAGAAACCCTCTACAAATTTGAATTTGAATTTCAACGACCATTTTATGGCTCTAGCAGCAAATTGACGGTCCATATTTGAACTTGAATCAACTTTATATTGTGACCATTCGATCATCATGTTTCGTGGGCTTTTCATGACTTAACCATTATAGGAATCCTAGTTTACATTTAGCGATCGTGCGACTAAGCAATTTCCTATTCGCAAAATGAAAATCCTAACCCGGGCTCAACCCTGTGACTTAGCGATCAAAGGAAAGTTACTAACCCCGGTCCTTATTTGGCAAACTGGCAACTAAAGAAACCCTCGCCCATTCGTGAGAACTTTGAGAGCACCGCTAAATCATTTGGCTACTACGTGAACACTGTTCGCCAAATTGATAAGTCATTAGACCCTTTGCTAAAACATCATGCAAACCAGTGAACCAAGCAAGCATTTGTCAGAATTGCCAAAAGAATGAGAAATTAAATTGGGCCCGCATCAAGAATATCGACGACCATCTCAACTTTGTATAGACCTCCAATATTCCATCAGATTATAAGACAACCAACAGATGGAGAATCTCTCCCTGCTCTGACAACCCTCTGACAATGGATGAGATCAATGACTGTCACATAATCTCAAGCCTTTGACAAATTTTATAAGAACTTACACCATTCATCGATTCTCTAACTAGGTCAGGACCCACTGACACATCAGAAATCAGGACCCACCGACATATTACCCAGTCATCACCTCATGGACCAATTAGGCACCGCCAAATTAGCCTACCTGGCAGTGGACTCGCCTGTTAGAAAGCATTACATCATAAAAAGAATCAACGACTATCTTAAGATCTCATGCATTTGACATATTGTTTGCAAAGACAGGCCCACCGTTGATCTACTCCAAGTGTCAGGACCCTGTGACAAGCCAAAAATTAGGTCCCACTGACAACTACCAACATGTTAGTATGTGGACCAATCACAGCTTTCCATTTGTGCATACGTGTCATTATAGACCCACAGTCTGTCTTCTACCATCGCATCAGACGGTTGTCGCTACACCGCGATTCTTAAACAATGAGCATCTTACCTTAGCGGTGAAACAACCACTGTAGATCTTACCTGCTGTTTAACTTGCCACTACCCTAAGGATGGGTCCACCAGGATAGGTGGCACCTTGTCACTAAAGCGCTTGTCAGAAATTCTGACATGCGGAAGGCTTGCGGATTAACGACAACCACTAGATTAAAAGGGTGAAACATTAGAAAAAATTATTGCAGGGGACTTAGGAAAAATTAACGCCGAAAGACTTAGGAACTTATTTCACCGGGTGCATGAAAACTTAGGAAAATAAAGGCCGCTAGGGAATAAAAATTTAACGCACATGCCTTTATGAAATTTTAAGTGGCCTCAAAAGTAACATGAAATTAGAATAGGGCCAAGGGTAATTAGGGGTTTTATATGCAATGGCTAGATTTTTGAATTTCAAACAAGGGTTTTAGCCAGAAAATAGGGAAAAATAATTGCAGAGACTGGAAGAAAAATTGGTAAAGCCATGAAATTTTGTAGGTGCCAACAACATTCTTGAAAGATAAGTCAGAAGCATTTGAGAAGTTCAAAATATTCAAAGCTAAGGTTGAGAATGAATCTGGATTAAAGATAAAATGTTTGAGATTAGATAAAGGAGGATAATTCACCTCTGATAGCAAGAGATAGTTAAGTGCACCTAGAACCCCTCAGTAGAATGGAATTGCAGAGAGAAGGAATAGGATCATTCTTGATATAGCGTGCACCATCATGATAGAAGGAAAAGTTGCACACACATATTGGAGAGATGCGATCAATACAATAATCTACACCATCAATAGAATTCAATTGAGGCCTGGTGCTGACAAAAAACCATATGAGCTATGGTTTGGTAATGTTCCCATAGTAAAATACTTCAGAATCTTTGGAAGCAAGTGCTACATCAAGAGGGATGAAGCAGTAGGAAAATTTGATGCAGGAAGTGATGAAGGTAATTTCCTTGGTTACTCTACTAAAAGTAAAGCTTATAGATGTTTCAATTTAAGATTGAAAAAGATCATTGAAAGTGCTCATGTTAAGATTGATGAAAAGTTCATGGTTCAAGAAAGACATCATGATTACTCACCCATGATTGAAGAAGAACCCAGACCCTCCACTAGTGAAACAATTATTGAGGAAATGTTTGACAGTATTGATGTGTTACTCAATGACCCTAAGACAAGTGAAGAAGAAACTCCTAAGGCTAATGAGTTTGCATCAACTAAAGATCCAAAGTTTACATCTAGAAACCATTCCAAGAAAGACATCATTGGAGATCAGAGCGGCAAAGTCTTAACAAGATCACAAGCAAAGAACACAACTAGTAATGAAGTGATATGTTTACTATCTAAGATTGAACCTTTAAGTGTTGAAGATGTTTGTAATGATTCAGATTGACATGATGCTATGAAAGAAGAACTTGATCAGATTATTAAGAATGACACTTGGGAACTAGTCCCAAGACCTAGTGATAAGAATGTGATTGGGACAAAGTGGATATTCAGAAATAAGATGAATGAAGATGGTACAATAGTTAGAAATAAGGAAAGGTTAGTATGTAAAGGATATGCATAGAGAGAAGGTATTTATTATTTAGACACATTTTCACCTATGAGTAGATTAGAAGCTATTAAGTTGTTTCTAGCTTATGCTATAGTAAAAAACTTCAAAGTTTATCAGATGGATGTCAAATTAGTATTTTTAAATGGAAATTTGAAAGAAGAAGTAAACATTGAGTAGCCAGAAGGATTCACCTTATCAGACAAACCTGATATAGTATGCAGATTGTAGAAGGCCCTCTATGGACTCAAGCAAGCCCCTAGAGCATGGTATGAGAGACTAGATGGATACTTAACAAAGATTGGATTCAAGAAAGGAGCAATAGACTACAATCTATTCATAAGAGAGACATATGAAGGTTTGCTACTTGTAGCTATATTTGTTGATGAGATTATCTTTGGAGGTAATGAAAAACTTAGTGTTGAATTTGCTAAGGAAATGCAAAATGAATTCAACATGAGTATGATTGGTTGTATCAAATACTTCTTGGGATTAAATGTGCAACAGACAGAGAAAGGTATTTTCATTAATTAGTCTAAGTATGTGAAAGAAATATTAAAGAAATTCAAGATGAATGATTGCAAGCTAGTAGGGACTCCTATGATTACTAGATGAAAGCTTACAAATGAAGATGACTCACCAACAATAGATATAACATTGTACAAATCTATGATTGGAAAACTTATTTATCTCACTTAGACTAGACCTAATATTTACAATGCAGTTGGCATAGTTGGAAGATTTGCAACAGAGCCTACACAAAGTCACCTCATGGCTGTAAAAAGGATATTCAAATACTTACAAGGCACTATAGACTATGGTCTATGGTATCCTAATTTAGACAATGTTGAGCTTCATGTGTACACTGATGCAGATTGGGCAGGATGTGTTCATGAAAGAAAAAGTACATTAGGTGGAGCAATGTTTCTTGGTGATAGACTTGTCACTTGGACAAGAAAGAAACTATTGGAAATTTGGCTGAGTTGGTTATATAGATGTTTTCATTATGGAAACATATGATCTACATGAAGATCGCATAGGTCAGAGAGCTAGTATGTCAGGGCGTAATGCAAAATTATCTAAGTATGAGACAATGTGTTTTTTCCAGTGAACCCAAAGACATTTTTGATTGGAGATGTTGATTGGAGTAATTTCAGTGCTTGTGCACCAAACATAGACACTATGGTGACTATTGAAGACTCACCTCAAAGCGCAAGTTAGTACGACATGTATGGAAGAAGTTATAACAATTTTACTAAAGACAGTGTCAAGCCGACATGACAGAATATGAAGACATAATTGATAAAGAGTTAAGGGATTATTTTGTTTATCAAAATAATGGCTTAACAATATAAAGGGATGAAATCCTAGATGTTAACCCTTGGGTAAAGGTATTTTGTAATATGATAGCCGACTGGAAGAGTTATTAGCCTTAATAACTTGTATAAATGTAATTGTAAAATGTAAGAAAAATGTAACATATGATGTGTATGCAATAGCAATAGTGAAAGAGTAGCGAAGAGATATTGATGCAAGCAGTATAAGGTTATGTACCTTGACCTATTTTTGTAAATAGTAAATATTGTATATTACTTGTTTGGGTAGTGGGCTCATCTGGTAATCACATTCTATTCTACCAACTCCTAACAGGGTTGAGGCTTCTAATAAGGCCTATAGTCCCTTAATCAAGACTGAGACAGTATATGCATGTAATAGACTCCTAATAGGGTCAACATCCTTAACAAGATACTTTTGATTAGTGGATCTTTGTGGGTACCATCCCCACTGGGGTTTTCCCTTGGCCAAGGTTTCCTCGAGAATAAATGATGTGTTATGAGTTCTTTTGTTTTATTGCTATGCATGTTGTTTAGCTTTCTATGTTATGCATGCATTAAGATTATCTATTATATCCATAATTGGGTGAAAGTAAAAGTTTGTAGACTACTGATTCACCCTCCCTCTCAGTATTCCCTATTTCTAACAATTGGTATCAGAGCGTAGTTACTCAAAAAAGAATCCTTCAAGGAAAGCCTAGCCACTTGAGTAAGATCTCTATGGATATGGATTAGCTACAGAAAAATCTTGAAGAAGCTCTTGAACAGATTGATATGCTTACTGATGAAAGAGACACTCTGAAAGGAAAATATGATGATGCAAAGAACCTCATTGAGAAACTGAAAAACAAGTTGGAAGATCTAAAATTTGAAAAGGAATATGAAATTGAAATTGAAGATTGTGATGACAACTTAGAAAAAGAAAATGAGATCCTTAAACATGAACTGAAGATAGAAAATCTGAAGCTAAGTCTGAAAAATGGAAATGGCAAGAATGAAGCAAATCTGAAATCTGAGAATGAAAATCTAAAGATTGAAAATGGACTAAAATCTAAACTTGGTAAAGTAACATCTGAACTTGAGAAAGTCAATTTGCAGTATGCTGAACTTGAGAAATACAATATAATTATGAAAGGTGAACTGACTCAATCTAAGCAGTAGCTTGAAAGACTATATTCAACTAGTGAGAAGATTGATGAACAAATATCTTACCAAAAACCATTCTATGATAAAGCTGGTCTTGGATTCAACACTCTTAAAGAAAATGAAGAAAGAAAGGAACTAGATCTAAAAATATCTAAAAGCATAGATGAGAAGAAGTCTAATGAGATTAAAAAATTTGAAGATACACCTAAGGATGAAGAACCACCTAAGCAAGAGGAATCACCTAAAGGTATGCAAAGAGAATTCAAAGGTTGATGTTTTGTTTGTAATACTATTGGTCATATGAAGAGAGATTGCATAGGTAAGAAATTTAAACCTCTTAATGGTTACTGTTATAATTGTCATGGTTTTGGACATAGAGCTATTGAATGCAAAAAACCTGAATTTGTTGAGAATAACAATAGTAGTAGAATGTTTAAAAATACTAACCATGCAGATAAGAAACCCACTGAAGATATGAACAGAAGAAATGGAGTAGTATGTTATAGATGCAACAAGGTTGGACACATTGCTAGAAATTATAGATCATAGATCAATCAACCTGGACCAAGATATGGAAACAATGTAATAGTTTGTCAGATATGCAAAAAGATTGGACATACAACAAGGGTTTGTAGAATGAACAATAGAGTTTTTCATCCTAACCCTAACCCTAGAAGTTATGCAAGAAGAAATGAAGATGCAAGTAATAGTAAGAAAGGATGCTGTAGTAATTTAGATGAAGTGAAGTTTGTTAAAAGCACAGATCAAGGAGACATATTCAACACTGAAGGTAGTCAGAAAGGTGAAGTATCAAATGGTAATAATGAATCTTTACTTGACCCATCTCAAAGTACTTAATTCATGAAAATTACAGTAGAATAGGAACTTAGATTAGTGTAGAAGTTGATATATGATGAATTGAGTCTTGTGTAATTAATGCAAGGTATTATATGATGTTATAATGCTATGGTTAAGAGTGCAAAGAAAAATATTAAGTTTTGCGAGATCGCAAGAAGTTTTAAGTTTTGCAGGTTAACAAAAATAGCTTTTTGGAAAGAAGTGACAAAAGAATTGAATGCGATGTCAAATCTAAGTGAGATTGAAATGATAAAAGGTCATGATCGATATTATTTTATCATCAAAGAGAATGAAAGTGTTAAGGAGATTGAAGAGTAGTGATTGGAAGCATTTTGCAAAGATTTGGTGAAGAATTTTTGTGCCGAATCTATGCAAGCCCTAAATCGTGAAATCAAGGTATTTTACTTGGTAGATCTTTAAATCAGTTAAGGAATTAGAGAAAATCATGGATGTTTCTTTGATTCACAATGTCAGAGATAAGAATAGACCTAAGATGAAAAGGGAACCAGTAAAACCCTTGGAAGATGATCTTAGGTTAGCTTTATCATCCATACCAAATGGAGTTTTACATCTAGAGAATGTTAGAAGTTATCTGGGATGCAAACTAGAGACTATCAATGATAGTGATTTCACAAAGGAATATCGAAAGATCTATAATTAGGATATGTCATTGAGAGTAGGGTTTGAGCATTTGAAAGATAATGAGATCATTAAGTATGCATTACAATATGAATTTGACAATGAAGAATGTACCAAGATAATTCTAAGCAGAATTCACAATGGGAAGTTTTGGTTAGATGATAGAGTGATAGATATCATAGCTAACTTAATACATGAGGTAACTAGACTATCTAAAACTGGAGCCATTCCTTTGAATGAGAAAAACATGAGGAAAATATTCATAGACAACACAAATTCATATTACAATGGCAAAGGAATTGTAATTAGCAAGATACAGTAAGATGATGTCAAATACTTATGTACGATCCTAACTAAGTTTTGTGCTAACTCAAGAGAGGATGACATGGTAGCTGGTATGATACATGTGGCTTATTTTATGTGTGTTGATAAGGTACAAGTTGATATGTGTGAGATTTTGAGAATTCAGTTGTTTGAGAATTTGGAGAAGATAAAGAAGACAAAGTATTCACAGTTTAGATTCTCATCATTGATCACCTATATGTTTTTTTATTTATTGAGAAGATTTCCTTACACCATTAGTAATGACTAGAATGATGGCAAAACCACAATGGAAAGGATTAACAAAGTGTTTGTAGACACCTAAAAATCTTTTAGAAAATAAAGTATTTTTATTTTCTGAAAAATCTTTGATGACATCATCATTTATTAATTAATTAATTATTTAATTAATTTATTTATTTTTATGTCATTAAATCCCTTTATCTTAATTAAAAATATTTAATTAAGAAATCCCTCCCAAAAATGTTTAAATCTTATTTAAACATTATCTCCTTATTTATTAATTATTTTAATTAATAAATTGACCAAAAATCTCAAAATAAATAATTTATTTATTTTTTGCCCAAAACTTGGCCAATTTCCTTAAGACCACTAACCTCTTCCAGAATCTTCTAATCCTTCTTTAATTTTGATTAAAAGCTAATCCCATCATTTCCTAACCCTAATCCCAACTCAAAATATTTAATTAAGATTAAATATTTAATCCTCATATTTATTAAATTCATTTTAATAAATATTTTCAAACCTAAACCATGGAAATAAATAAATCTTTATTTATTTCCTAAAATCCATGTTTATCCTAAGGAAATTCTAGACTCTTCTAGAAAGTCCTAATCCTAATCCTAATCCCCCCCTAATCCTATCACATTCCCTAACCAAGATTAGCCAACTCCTAAGCTTAACCCAAAGTCAACAAACTTCTAGAAACTTCTCTTACATGCATTAAGTGCATTTATGGCCTCCTTATCCCTCTTACATGCATTTATCATGCATTTAAGAAGCCCCTCACCCCTTTCTTATACCCTTTGACCTTAGGCACATTTTCCAAATTGTGCACATTCCTCCCATCTTTCAACCCAATGCCCTTATGACACTTGTCACAAGGAGGTGGCCCTGAACTAGCACAATCCATGTGCTCCCTTTTGAATGAATCTTGGCCTCTCTTAAGGATTTTGATCCTGGCCACTCATTCCTCCTTCCCAAATTCTATAAATGCTCCTCATTTCCAAGAGCAAAATAATCCATTCACCTTTCATTTCAAGTATTGTTATCATGCCCATTTAGCTCTAGACTTAGCATAATCATCTTAATCTAGCTTACTTTCAAGCATTTTAGCTCATCCTAATTTTGTAATAATGGATTAACATAGTCTATTTTCTCATTTTACATAGCATATCATCATCATCACATCTCTATTTGGCTTAAAATCAGTCTTAGCATAAACATCATGTAGCTTAATCTTCATTTCAGCATCATTTGGATCCTTGAAGCCTTAGGGGCAAATCAGGTGTTCTATACCTATTTTGTGCCATTTTTGAGGTTTTCATGAATTTCAATCCATCCTAAAATGCATAAGGAACATGCTCCAAGTGCTTAGAGAGCACACCCACATCTCCTTAAGTAAGAGCAAATCAAACAGTGCTTGGGTGCACCTGTTTAAGCTCAATCTGAGGTGGCTTAGTTTAGAGTTTTACTTGTTTTTGGATTAATTTCATGCTAGACTAACATCTAATCTTTGTTTGGATTGAGTCTTTCAAAAATAGGTATCCTCAAAAGCCTTGTCCACATTTTGGCACGCCCGGTGGGACCCAAACCCACAATCACTTAATTATATCATGCTTTGTATTCTCGTATTTACAGGAAATAGATGAACTGTCGCCTATACAAAGTTTAGTCATGCCTAGACACAGTTCAGTCACGCCTACAAAGAGTTTGATCACGCCTATGAGCTCTGTATCGACACCTATGTTCTGAAGATTTCCATCCTTGACAACTTCTATTCTGTCTAAACTTCTTTTCTATCGCCTGTAACAGAAGTAATCACGCCTATAAAATAAACATTCACGCCTCCACATATAGAAGTCTCGCATGTAACCATTTCATTATCGCCTATCTGCATTTCCATTATCACCTGTAAGCATTTCATTGTCACTTGGGCATGTTTAAATGTTGCTTGGGCACTTTTCTCTATCGCCTATGCATGTTTTACTGCCGCGTATTCGCATTTCACTGTCGCTTATGCAACTATTCACTGTCACCTAGATATGACATGCTATCGCCTTTTAAATATTTAGTTATCGCCTCTACATTTTTTTAAAATTTTTTTTATTTTTTAAGTGTGACTTAGGCTAGTTTAAAGTGTCGCCTTGGCTAGTTTAAAGTGTCGTCTATGCTCATTTCGCTATCGCTTGGTCATTTTTCATTATCACCTATGAATTGTCCTTTGTCACCCCAAAAACATTTCTCTGCCGCGTGAAATCCTTTGTCTATCACTCGGACATTTTTGTCTGTCGCCTGTAATCAGTCCGCTGCCGCCTTGGAGGTATTTTGGTGTCGCTTGTGTGTTTTCCAGTGTCACGTATGAGCTGGACCATGTCACTGTCGACTGTGTTTTTGCCTTAAATTTTTTTCAGATTCATAAAAAGCAAAGATCAAACAAATCTTGAATGAAACTAAGGAAAAGAACTTAGGTCCTAAGAGTCATTATCATTTTGAAAATCAAACACAATCTTGAATGATCTAAATTGGAAAGAACAATCATCTCTATTCCCTCCTTTTCAATTCAAGCAAAGCACAAATTCAATCTTGAATGCCTTAAGGACAAAACAAAGCACTTCAAAATTCTAAATCAACACGATAATTCAATCTTGTATGCCCAAGTCAAAGCAACTGCAAACGCTCGGAAGTCTTTTGGAAAAAGAACAACTCAAAATCTAAACACTTGTGTCTTCAGTTATTCAAAGTTCAAATCACACATAATCAAATTGGGAAAAAGAACAACTTGCTTGATGTGCAATTAGGAGCTTTACTTTTTTTTAAATCCTGTTAAAGTAAGCAACGTAGAACATTTGGACTCGGACAAGTTCACTTGTTCTACTTTTAGCGAGGCCTATCCAGGGAGAAAAATGCTTCCTCCTCGGAAAATGACCTCAAACCGGTATCCCCCCCCGGCCGGTATATAAATAAAGTGAAGGCAAAAAGTACTCACTTATATCTCCTAATCCACCGGTGTTTTGTGCCAAATGCAAATGTTTGGGGATAGGTAAATATTCCTCCCCCAGCGTTGTTGGCTAAGCTCTTAAGTGAGTCACATGCAGTCAGCATAATCGGGTATGGAGACTCCACGAAACTATTAAAAACCTGATAAAATAGAGGCTACCCTATCTACATCCAAAAGTATCAAAATCTTTGTGCAAGGACCGATTCCAAGGGGTTTACCAGGTCGCCTCAAGATTACTCACCATTTGTATTCCCTTTTAGGGGGTACCAAGTTGTGGGAAAGCGATTTTGATACTCACCTTCCTTAGGTAGATCTGTTTGAAGTGCTTGACAGTCAATACTCCATGAAAACATTGTTGGAACATACACTTTCAAAGCTTTATCAGAGTCAGTTATCTTGTTTGTATCCCACAAGGTTGCTTTGTCCCTTGTGGAGATTGCTTTTCCAAAAATCTTTGTTGAAATCTATCCTTTTCCATTGGGAAACATCAAATTGATCAACAAACCCAGTTCGAGATACTCAGAACATTTTTTAGAGAAACCATTGGAATTAGATATCTGAAGAACCTTTTGTCTCAAACCAAGCTTATCAGAAGTCCCCTGAATTATGCCAAATTTGATCAAACATCCAAAAGCTAAGTTACCCAAATCCAAGGATTATCAAGAGAAGAAAGTTGCAAAAAGAAACCTTAAGAGCCATCAATCCTCTATCCAAGCAACCCAAGCAGAAGAAAAATATCAAGAAAGACTTGATAATATTGGCTATAACACAAGAGTCAAACAGTTTGCCTATCGATTCTGAGTGAACCATCGCTACGTCAATCTTGAAAGAGAAGATTAGCTAGATCCATTGCATGTCCCAATCTACCTTCAGATCTCAAAATCCTATCTTGGTAGTCCTTCATCCTAGTTTCATCCTAGTTTCATCCTTGCATCATCATCAAATCCTTAGTTGCATTCTAGATTCTTTAGCTGCATTCACCATCATCTTCCTAGCAACATCATAGATCATCCATCTCAATTGCATTTGCATCATCCTTTTAGAGAAAGCATTGTTCCATCATCCTTCACCATCTTTCCATCAGCAATCCACAATTAGAATCCCAAATCCTTGATCCAAATCCAGCATCCATTATCCAAAACAAAATCCACCATCCTTTACACCAAATCTAGAGCTCCCAATCCACAAGTACTTAGTGTTCAAAACCTTTGAATTGTTTCCATCCCTTATCCCAAATCAGAAATCATCCCCTTTTTGACAGAGCATTGTCTAAAGGAAATCCAACTTGTCCTTGCATAGCCTCATCATCTCGAGCAAGACATTGGCTTGTATTGATAAGAATCCAGTTGACCGAAGATCATTAGTCTATCCTAGGTTGGCCAAATCCTATCACTGATCCTCCATTGGAAAAAATAGTAGCTCATTGTTGACACTTAGTAGTCTTCCACCAGAATCCCACCAATCCTCCACCCAATCTTGACCCAAATCAGAGCATCCCACCAAGCCTCCATCATCACCAAGCTTTTTTACCAATCTGCCACCAGCTCCCATCAATCTTCCACCATCCTTGATCCAAATCCAAGCATTTCACCAATCCTTGCATTTGCATCCTAGAAATTCATCATCCTTAGAAGTTCCTTAAGCTTTCATCTATCATTCTTTAGAATCTTTTAGGAAACATCTTGCATTCATCTAGCATCTGCATTTCCATGCCTGTCGAGACAAGATCTGGATCTAGGAAGCAAAGGAACATGAATCCTTATCCAATCACCAGCACATCTGATCCTAACATTTTTACCAGTGTGATGGTAGCCTATGATCCCCAAATACAAACTGGAAATACATGGGATGATCCCAATATCCCCCTAGCTCCTTTGGCAATAGAAACATTTGTGAATCATCCAGAGAATCCACCACTAGTCAATACACTCATGGCCCAAAACCAGCAAAATACGTTCACTAACTTTTCACAGGCATAGACTTCCATTCCACCATATCTCCATCCTCGCATTCCCATAAACACTATCCAAATCCCAACACAAGTATACTCTCCATTCATCCAACCATTCCTTGATCCAACCTTGCAAACATCTCAAGCAACCTCCACCATTCCTCTTCTTTTGCAAGGAATCTTTGCCAGTCCTGTAACACAAGCTATAACACCATTTTCTCCATTCCCTATCACAGGTACTTCATCATCCACCATGGCTGCTCAAGCTCTTGCACAAATCCAATGCTGGTCCCAGAATCAACTCCCACCTCTTACACAAACCTTTGCACAAAAAGTCCCTCCATCTTCCATAGGCCAAGCAACACCTTTCTTTCCAGGAGGGATGCAATCATCCTTCCCCCTTGCTTCACAATTTCCCACATCCACACCTTTTATGCCAGGAGGGATGCAATCATCTTTCCCCCTTGCTCCACAAGCTTCCGCATCCATACCATCTCTTCCAGGGTCAACACAATCTCTTCCCTCTTTCTCCCAACAAACCTCCACATCAGCGTCATCTATTCTGGGGGTAGCGCAACCACTCCCCTTTCATACCCAGCAAGCTTCCGCATCAACATCACCCTTTTCATGGGGAACGCAAGTGTTCTCTTCATTTCCCCCCCAACAAGCATCTACCCAAGCACAAGCCTAGAAAAATGCCTTCACCATAGGAATGCCTTCCATGGGTTTTTCAAAACCACCATTCATGTCCCAAACTCCCATCACATCTACCTTCCCAGCATCCGCTACAACACAATTCCCACCTCACACTGGTCCTCATTGGGGTCTCACTCAAGAAGACATGAAAGCCTTTGGAATACCTGTGTGTGTGAAAATTGTACCTAATCTGTAAACACAACACTCAGTAAAACATTAGAGGTTAGCTATAATCAAATCATGCAAAATTGAAAACTATGTAACCAAGTGATTTACTACCTTCTAATAGGTGCGAGATTGATGTTCTCAGATTGTAATTGAGATCAGTGACCTAGACGACACCTAAATGAAGGATTTGAATGCAATTGATCTAGATATGAGATTGAATGAAATTAATCTATATTTTTGATATTTTCTATGCAATAAGAATGATAAAAACCGATATGAATCTATGCTAGATGAAATTGATATGCTATGAATTGATCTATCTAACAATGATATGCAAAGCTATGAAATTCTATGCTATGATATGAAAAATATGCAATTGAAATTGATCTCACAAAGCTTTGAATTTGCAAGTTGATTCTTTCAAGCTCCAATTGTGCATATTCTCCAAATCTGATATGCTATGATTCCTGTAGAGTAAGTTTGCAATTTGCGAGATGATTGAGAGATGAACTAAAGCCTTGTTTTTATAGAAATGCAGGGCTTTGGAGGTGCATGAAAAAAAACCATAAATCACTCAAATAACTCAGGTTGATTTTTGAGTTATTTTTAAATAAAGGATAATTAACTCACAAAAACATGCAAAAGCTAAGTTTTAACTCAAAATAGAGTTTAGCTTTAATTGATAATTGATAGTTGTCTGCTTTTATGATTGTGCATGTTTTATTTATGAATTAATTTAATAATAAAGTGATTTATTTCCAACTTAACTGCTTTTAAAAATAAAACAATTGATTTATGGGTTAATCAATTATTTAATCAAATTTTTATTAAAAACTATATTATTAAATAATGACAACTTGCTTTAATTAATTAAATAAAAATTTAATCAATTATTCATATGATATTAGATTTATTGTCAAAATTAAATAATATAATTAATAATAGATAGAATTAAATTTAATTAAATAATTAAGTGGCAAATATTAAATCTAATTAATTAAATATGAAAATATTCAATTAATCAAACTTTAGGATAAATATGATTTATTGCCAAATAATTATAAAATTAAAGATAATTATGATGATTAAAAATATTACTAAGAATATTCCCCGATCCATAATTTAAGATAATCGATTATGATTCGATGATGCTTAGATGTGCCTTAGATTAGGACTTTGATGTCGATTTCGTTCGAATTGAAGATGTAGGAGATTAATGAACTTATAGCCCATTTTTGGGCTATTACATTTTGCCCCTCTTTGAATTACTGTGCGAAGCGCAGTGGTTCAAAGATAGTCTGTGTTTGATAAAGATATGAAATTGATTCAAAAGATAAACCGATCTCAAGATAGAAATCGATTGAAAGATATTGAGATAGGAGGTCCTGAATGACCAAAGATAATGTTTACTATAGCAGCAATGAACCGATGATTGCGAAAAAGTGTCAAAATGCCTGATTCTGAACCTTAGGATTGATAAGAAGTGAGTGACCCATTCTAGACTCGATTGTCTTAGCAAAACTAGCAGGTATCACATCCGAACCCTTCAATTTTTGAAGAACCAAGGAAAGAACACTATGATCCGATGGTTGCAAAAACTGATAAATTTTACAAGATTAGGAGAATACAAGATTGATATGGATCGACAAATCTGATATGCCCCAAGTGATGATAGATTTGCCCCGAGTGATGAGGTCTTTTGATGAATCGGTAACTAGACGTGATTATTTGTCTTGATCACTGATGAAAGATATTGATAGACTTGATCGATAGAATTTGATTTACAAACTTTGACTGATGTGCAATACCATGCCCCCTTCGGGATTAAAATTGAAATATGACAAGAAAAGTCAGCGTTGAGAGTTCAGAAGCATGTTAATTGATTGGAAAAGTGGTTAAACACGTTCAGGAATGCATTCTGCATTGTTTGGAGGTCTTGGAGACCAAGTTTGACTAGGTTAAACCATGAGTTGACCATGGTTGACCAAGTTGAAATTTTGATAGTTTGATGTAAGATAATCAGTTAAGTTGAAAAATGGATTTCTACTATGATTGAAGGTTGATTATGCAAGTAGGTGACAATATGAATGATCTCAGATTTGAAGTTTGATCCCGAAAAAGGATTCTACTTGCTGCTTCGTTGGAGGAACCTTCGTGTGAGATTCATCTCTTGTTAGATTTGAAGAATTGATATGAAGAATTGTTTAAGCATTGAAGTTCGTTTAGTCATTGTGAGATCATGCAAACATGCAAAATGCAATGAGACATGCAAAATGAAATGCAACCTAAGACCTAGGACCTACTCACTGATCATGTGTCGATTTGTTATCATCATTAAACTTTTAGGTAATCGGATAAATCAATACAATGCCCACTAGCCATAAAACCATGGACATATGAATATCGATTTGTATGCACAAGAATCAATACAACACCCACTAGACAACAACCATGGATATATGAATATTGACTTTATTTTCAGAATGTCGGATTAGATATAAGCATCAAGGCACAAACGCTAGGATGACCTAAATATCATGTCCATTTTGATATAGCAATTTGTACAAGCATCAAAACATAAATGTCATGATGACCTGAATACGCCTTGCATTGCAAACACATCAAAGAGTCAAGAGATCATTCTAAATCCAATGTGAATTACCCGTAGTGACCCTTTATCATTCACATCCTTAGGCAAGATTGCGTTTCACAGTAGGAGAAAGAACTTACTCAAAAAGACAATAGTTAGATCAAACTTCCTTGAATTTTTTGGGTATCAATGGTCGAGGTACGCATGGCCATCCAATTCGAGATAGAGGTTCTTATAGTGGGACACCATTTCAATCTGGAATTTTCAAAGTTGTTAGATTTTCACATACAAGGAGAAGACAAACAAAAGATTATGCCCCCAGTCATCACTGTCTAAATCCTATAAAGGACATCATCAAAGAGCTTGAAGGGACACAATATGAAAAAATCTCAATGCGAATCAGTAAGCATACAAGGAGATAAAAGCATGTAAAAAAGCATAGATTATTTTCAGTTGAGTTTTGATGTTTGATTGCGTTGTTGTAGATGCAAAATCTTTTCTGGAGACAAGACAGACTTGACTGACTCAAATGAAGCTTCAAAGGATTCTGACTAGATATGACACATCTCAGATACATGGGAGACCATAGGATATGACATTGATTGCCCCCAAATTTGAACATTGATAGGATACAGACGCTTGAGCTGATTGGTGTACAGACTGACTTATTGAAAATTGAAAATGTTGAAACAAACCGGGAGATATGTACAACTAAAGCAAGACTGAAAGCTGGGAAAGACCAAGATTGTGCTGATAGATGGAGTGTTTGGAACAAGTGGCACCCATTTGCCAGGTTTTCACCATCTTGGTAGAGATTCTATTTTTGCTACCAAGGCGCCTGTTTCTAGGTTTTCACCAAGGCACTTTTTCTTTTTTTCATTTTTTTGTATTTTTCATTTTTTCAATTTTTTTGTACTGTTGATATTTTCTAATTTTTTTGTGAATCATCAAGGCACCTATTGCTAGGTTTTCACCAAGATGTTCATTTTTTCAAGACTTTTTTCAATTTTTAAGATTTTTTTCAAAACATTTACCAAGCACTGAATGCCTTAGGCATAGAATTTCTTCAGATGGAGAACGTTGATTAGTTCTCAGAGCTGTTCTCCTTTAGTCGTTGAGAGTTGATAGGCACCAGAGCCAAAAGTAGCAGTGATAACAAAGGGACCCAACCAATTGGGTTCGAACTTCCCCTTGCATTCTCGATGAGATTGATTTTTAGGATTTTCTCTCAAGACTAGATCACCAACCTAAAATTCTCTATGTCTGACTTTCTTGTTGTAGCCTCTAGACATTCTCTTCTGATATACTCTGAGATGATCATACGCTGCTTGCTTGCGCTCATCTAGTAATTCCAATTCTTGTAACCTAGAGGCTTTATAGTCATCATCAGTTACGAGACCATGCATTCTAATTCTTAGCGATGGGATTTTGACCTCAATAGGTAGTACTGCTTCAGACCCATAAACTAAAGCAAAAGGTGTAGCCCCTGTAAGTGTTCTGATACTTGTTCTGGAGGCCCATAGAGCTGGATTAATCATGAGATGTTGTTTCTAATACTTGTGCTGATACTGGTTCTGATACTGATTCTGATAATTGTTCTGATACTAGTTCTGATACTAATTTTGATACTGATTATGATAATTGTTCTGATACTGGTTCTAATACTGATTCTGATAATGATTCTGATAATTGTTCTGATACTAGTTTTGATACTAATTTTGATACTGATTATGATAATTGTTCTGATACTTGGTATACTTGATAGCATCTTTTTCCATTTGCAAACTCCCAAGCAAGATCATATTGTGCAGTCCCAATGTCTAGCAAGGTGGAGAACAAGAGGGATTGGCAAGCTGGTTGATGAGATGGAAGTCAAAAGAATGAAGGAGAATGAAGGGAAGAAATCTTCAAGGGAAAACTCCTCAAGGGTACCCAAGCTAGGGAAAAATTATCATGTAAAGCGCATTTGGACAAGCAATGAAAGGCTAGCATAGGATAAGTCACAAAAGCGTAATGCCAAAGAAGGATAGGATGTATTCCAAAGAAGTAGACATGTCAAGAGGCTTCATAGCACCATGTTTTACTCTTCTTTTTTTTTAGATCAAGACCAAAGGGAAAAAGGATAGCGATAGGAGAAAATGAATGGAGGAAGATGGATATGAAGGCTAAACATGGAAGGAATGAAAGCAAGATCATCGTAAGATAGCTCACAAAATAGCCAAATATTCGTGTATAGATCAACATTGTCAAGATCAAAGACAGAAGATGGAATGGATGAAATATGTAGAAGAACTACGCATGATGCCTCATTGCTAGGTTTTCATCATGGTAGTTATCCAAGGTGCCACAAGGGAGTGGTTTTCACCATAGGATGAATTTATTTCTCTTTACTTTTGCTACCAAGGTGCCTGTTTCCAGGTTTTCACCAAGGCACATTTTTAATTTTTTTAAATTTTTTTTTCTCTTTTAGAAGAAGGCAAGCTTTTTAGATAATGCTCCTTGAAAGGATAAACCATGATATGCCAAGGATTCAAAATGATATGCTCAAAGATGCTAATAGGGAAAGGGAGATGGAAGAGAAAAATGGAGGATAAGGTTTTATGTAAAGTGAGTGAGGTTGGAAGATAGGAGGAATAGTAAAATGAGGAAAAATGATAGAAGGTAGAAGCATAATGAATGGAAGGATTGTGAAAGGGTAGATGGAAAGGAAGGCAAGATCAACGTAAACACACACCTTGAAGGGTGGTGAGAGGGTGGAGGAAATGTGAATGAAGGAATACGTGAAGGAATATGGCGAATGGATAGCAGAGGTTGAGGTTTAGGCGCATGAAATGGAAGAATATTTTTGGAAGGAGATGTAGTGGAAGCCTTTGGAAGCTTGAATGTCAATTTCACTTTTTGTTCAACACTAGACTCTTTCAAGAGAGACTTTGGAATCCATATAGTCGTAGGCTTTTTATTTCCTTTTGATGATTTAGAGATAATATCTTCAATGATGGATTTTGGAACCCATACTTGTCTTGTAGTTTTTTTCTTAGATATCTCTTTTGACTTTATGTTTCCATGTCTATTAGAGGAGACATGGTGATCTTCTTTTTTTGATGGATTCTTGTATTGCTTCTTTTTCTTGTATTGAACATTCAAGTTACTTCCAAAGGACTTGGGATTTTTGGAAGAGGGAGGATACGACTGGTTTAGATGGGTGGGTGGATGAAATGGATTCAAGGGTATGAATCTATGTTGATCTTGAGGAAAGATAGGAGATGGAGGTATGTAAGGACCCAAGATGGATGGTGAATTAGGAGAGTTAGGAGGGGAGAGTGAAAGGACATAAGGACCCAAGATGGAAGGAAGGCATGAAGCCCTTAGTAGTGGTGGAAGAGGTCCAATGATGTAAGTGGAAGATGCAAAAGGATAATCAATAAGTTCATCAGCATCTATATGATAACCAAGGATATCAGCATCTTTAGAGTGAGCATTAGGATCTTCAATAGAATCATGGACATCTTGAATATGAGCACCTTCTTTGATAGGATTGTTCAAAACTTGTAAAGATTTAGGAAGAGTAGAAAGTGGAAGTGAACATGGAGTGGTAGAATAAGAAGATGGAAGACTTTGATCTTGACAAGGATCTTTGGATAGCACCAGTGCATAATTTGTCTCTTGATTTTCAATAGGCTTAACATTGGAAGTAACAACACTATTTTTACCAACCTTAATGGAAGTATCATCTTTGGAAAGCGCAAGTGTAGTAAGGTCATTTTGATTGTCAATAAGCTCAACAGTGTGAGTAGTAGCTTGATCTTGCTTAGGAGAAGACTTAAGACATGGTGGAATGCATGAAAAAGGGGGTATAGGATCAAAAGAACCATGAAGTGGATAAGAGACATCATGAAAAGGAGTGGATGACATGGAGGGTTCTTGATCTTGATGTTTCTTTATGTTCTTTTCTTCATCATTTTTAGAGTCCTCTTGACATGGAGCCACTTCTAAGGACAAGGAAGCATGTTGGGATTGTATGGAAGACTTTGGGAGAGATGGTGGAGGACTAGCTGAAGTAGGGATTATAGTATATGAAGGCTTAGGCTCTTTAGGTTTATCATTATTGAAAGTATTTACAGCCAAGTGAAGGTTAGCTTGAATTTCTTGAAGAGGTAGCCCTGCAGGATAACTATAGGGAACCACATGAAAAGTATCAGGGCTTGTGTCGGATGAAGGTTCTGTGAAAGATTTGAAAGACTCGGAAGCTTTGGGAAATGTACGGGTATTGAAGGAAGTAGGGGATGGAAGGGAACCATCACTAGACAAAGGTTCAACATTAACATGATCTTGCTTGAGAAGATAATATTTATTTTCAGCAAGAGAGTTCTTAGAGGAGAGATCCTTATAGTATTGACGTTTCAAGCTAGCACAATGCATTTTATAGTCCTCAGCAGTAGTAGATGGATCATCATCAAGGTATTGTCCACAAAAGCCATCAAAGTCTCTTTCAAAATCAGAATCATATGGATCACCATCATGATCTATCCAATGTGACGGCCCATTTGTAGTAAGCATGAATGAACAATGCGGAGGACTCTTAGGAACAGAGGTGTCATAGGTATCATTACATTGTCTGTCGTCATAGTCATCATAGTCTCCAAAGCTAGATGTGTCACTCTCCGTGGAAGAGGTATCATATTGCTCAAATTTTTTCCGGGGGCATGGTGACATGTACAAGTCTTTATCAAATGGAAAAGAGTATAGAGGTTCCTTTTCTTTCTTAAGTTTGTCAAGCTGGACTTGAATAGCTTGCAGCTACTTCATCATAGCAGCGATCAGAATTTCTTCCTAATGTGTACTATTTTTTGAGACATGTGTATTGATTTTCAATAGCTACTGATTTGTTCTTGACACAATGATATTTTTGACAGATTCTGAAACTAGGTTGGAAACATTGGATATCTTGCAATTTGACAATTTCTGACAACTCTCTCAAATTTTTCCAAACGACACTTTGCAGACTCATACGACACTGGGTAGTCTATGAAATGACAGTTGCTAAACTCGTACGATAGTTGGGTAGCAATGAAATGACACTTGGCAAAACTCGTATGACTTTTGACTTTCTGAAATGACTTTTGACTCCAGAAAGAATTTACGTTAATTTTTGCAAAATTTAAGGTC
This sequence comes from Chamaecyparis obtusa, assembly GCA_027943335.1. Lineage (NCBI taxonomy): Eukaryota > Viridiplantae > Streptophyta > Pinopsida > Cupressales > Cupressaceae > Chamaecyparis > Chamaecyparis obtusa. Next base: position 1,051,289 of record BSBK01006812.1, read on the forward strand.
TTCAGTTTTGGATTGTTTGCAAATTGTACTGTCTAGATTTTGAAGGTTATACTAGATTTGATCATTTTTAATAGCCAAGTAGATAAACAAGCACGCAGAACAGCAAGCAAGTGATTCCAAGCACATCTGAAAATAATGAACAAGGGCAAAAGCAACCTTGTGCATGAACAATCAAGTGACCAAATTGTGCTAATCCCTGAGAGTACTAATTGTGTATGTTCTGAAAAGTTTTGCAATAACACACATATACCTGAAAGTGAAAAATTGGCCTCTCTAGGGTTTTTAGTAATGGTTTGACTCTACAACTTTTATGATTCAAAGGGGTGAACTCCAATCCCGGCGCACCAGGGTTTTGACACAGTTCGAGAACTTAATCTTCAAGAGCTGCTAGGGAGATCTGACAACCCAACAATGAACCATACCCATGGAGATTTCTTCCACAAGGACATTTATATAGCGACTGTCACTACCATGGCGAAAATGGCTATTACCGCTTGAGGTTCCGTCAATACAGTTTTCCCTATGAAGGGATTGTCCGCTACGGTTAAACCTCTCTAAAGGTGACTCAGATTTATACCACAAGGGGACTTGGCTCTAGATTCAAGGTTTTGACACTTCTTCACTTTTAACCCAAACAAAGCAAGCAGATTAATCCGACACGCTAAGACAAAGTTTTGTTCCACCAAGGTCTGTGATATCAACTCCACATGATCTATCAACCTCTCCGGGGAGAGAATGTATCAATCAATAAGAGAAGATGCACTAACCAATTTTGATTCACCAAAGCTTGTGATATCAACCCTACATGATCTATCAACCTCTCCGGAGAGAGAATGTGTCGATCAATAAGAGAAGATGCACTAACCAAGTTGAATGTGAAATGCACTAAGTATCCTCCCTACCTACAAGGATTCTGTCGTCAAGGAAGGATTTCACTAGGAATCCAATCTCTCAAGAATCACGAATAGTGTTCATAGGGCCTAATTACTATGTGAGCACAGATATATTCCCGAAAGCAAATCTACCAAAAGCATCCAAAAAGTAGAAAGAGGAACACTTAACGCTTAAAGAAAATATGAGATGAGTCCACAAGGTGGAACACTTAACACCTCACACAAGCTGAAAATGAGTCCCCAACTTAGAAAACAAGTGAGTTCCTAAAAGCACAAAAGGGTTGCCAAGTGGAACACTTAACGCTTCTGTCCTGTTAACCCCTCCCCTTTATGGCACTGAGATTGCAACCACGGGGCGGAAATGAGGGGCCGGTGGATTAGCGAGTCCAATAACCCAAGATAGCAATCAAGATCAATCACAAGTATTCTAAGACTACTTAATGAATCCTTAAGGGATCACAACCTAGTATCAAATTATGCAAGTGTGTAGAAATAGATCAAAAGCATGAAAAGATGCACACAAGCTTGACACATAAGAGATTTATTTTAAGTCCCGAATCAAAATGTTATTAGATGAAGGAGAATACTTGGGATCCTTGCAACATGCTTAGTAGATTTTACCTGATTTTTAGCAATTTTTGTTGAGCTTTTCCATGCAAGCAAGTGACGAACTCTCCAACAAGCAAACAAGCAAACAAGATATGCAAAATATATTCAACTTATGAAAACCATAGGGTTAGCTCTAAAAATCAATTGTTAGGAGCAATAATAATCATAAATTAATTCAAATGACAACTCATATCATGCATTGAATCATATGAAAAATAAGTGCATACCCATCATAAAATTTTAATTTTTTTGCACTACATTTGACCTAGTCAACAAGATCTGATTTTTTTGATATGATTTTGGCCACAAAAATAGAAATTCAGAATAGAGACCCCTACTAAAAAATAGAGAGCTTTCCAAAAATGCAAAAATTTTAGAAAAATCTCTTCATTTGTGCCATAGAGACCCGTTTTATCAAAATAGACTAGTATTTTGTAAATTGACTATTTGAGCTATTAAATTGCATCCAAATTTAAAACACAAAGAATGGACCCCCTGTAGAATTTAAAGAGCTTTCTGAAAATGTAAAAATTTCCAAAAAATATTTTGATTTGCGCTGAAAATTAATTTTTTATGAAAAATAAAAAAAAATTATTAAAAATTTAAAAGCTTCCATGATATGTCTCCCAGCTACAAAAACAATTTCAGACCAAAACTCCAAGCCATTTGGGAGATAAAATTAAATCTTTGAAACTTTAGGGTTTTAGCTCCAAGAATCAAAATCAGCATGCAAAGGTGGGTTGCCCCACAGTGGGCGCCAGAAATGTGTGTGTGAAAATTGTACTTAATCTATAAACACAACACTCAGTAAAACATTAGAGGTTAGCTATAATCAAATCATGCAAAATTGAAAACTATGTAACCAAGCGATTTACTGCCTTCTAATAGGTGCGAGATTGATGTTCTCAAATTGTAATCGAGATCAGTGACCTAGACGACACCTAAATGAAGGATTTGAATGCAATTGATCTAGATATGAGATTGAATGAAATTAATCTATATTTTTGATATTTTTTATGCAATAAGAATGATAAAAACCGATATGAATCTATGCTAGATGAAATTGATATGCTATGAATTGATCTATTTAACAATGATATGCAAAGCTATGAAATTCTATGCTATGATATGAAAAATATGCAATTGAAATTGATCTCACAAAGCTTTGAATTCGCAAGTTGATTCTTTCAAGCTCCAATTGTGCAAATTCTCCAAATCTGATATGCTATGATTCCTGTAGAGTAAGTTTGCAATTTGCGAGATGATTGAGAGATGAGCTAAAGCCTTGTTTTTATAGAAATGGAGGGATTTGGAGGTGTATAAAAAAAGCCATAAATCACTCAAATAACTCAGGTTGATTTTTGAGTTATTTTTAAATAAAGGATAATTAACTCACAAAAACATGCAAAAGCTAAGTTTTAACTCAAAATAGAGTTTAGCTTTAATTGATAATTGATAGTTGTCTGCTTTTATGATTGTGCATGTTTTATTTATGAATTAATTTAATAATAAAGTGATTTATTTCCAACTTAACTGCTTTTAAAAATAAAACAATTGATTTATGGGTTAATCAATTATTTAATCAAATTTTTATTAAAAACTATATTATTAAATAATGACAACTTGCTTTAATTAATTAAATAAAAATTTAATCAATTATTCATATGATATTAGATTTATTGTCAAAATTAAATAATACAATTAATAATAGATAGAATTAAATTTAATTAAACAATTAAGTGGCAAATATTAAATCTAATTAATTAAATATGAAAATATTCAATTAATCAAACTTTAGGATAAATGTGATTTATTGCCAAATAATTATAAAATTAAAGATAATTATGATGATTAAGAATATTACTAAGAATATTCCCCGATGCAGAATTTAAGATAATCAATTATGATTCGATGATGTTTAGATGTGCCTTAGATTAGCACTTTGATGTCGATTTCATTCGAATTGAAGATGTAGGAGATTAATGAACTTATAGCCCATTTTTGGGCTATTACAATACCAACTCGCTCTCCTACATCCGTATTTGCAAACCAATAGGCCACCTTCTCACAAGCAGCACAACAACAACCATCTCAACCTCCACCAACCTCATCCTTCATGAGTTATCCATTCCCAACCCCCAGTGCTTTTCAGCAAGTTCCTCCACCTCAGTAGAAAAGTTCATCCCATTTCGCAAGTTATTTGGCCCAGCCATCCTTTTCTTCAAGCTTCCCTACATTAGTTCCAGCCTTAAGGAATATGGGAATGCACCCGACTTATATTGGTCAACCACAGAGCCAAGTTCAGCAAGGACCATCTTACCAACAAGCTACATCATTCCACCAGCCACCCCCACAACAACCATACTTTCAGTCACAGCAACAAACCCCCATCATTCCCCAACAGTAACAAGTTTCCTCCTATCAGTCACAGCAGCAAGTCCCAGTCATCCCACAACACTAGCAAGCAGTCTCATATCCACCACCGCAATATCCCCTTGTGCTGCATCAATAATATCCCTAGCAAACATCACTCCAAAATCCACTCCAATCTACCTATCCCGCTGGGCCATCTCCATATCCCACTCAACAATACCCACCTCAAATGGGAGTACCCGCTCAAACACCAATCAATGCTAAATGGGAAGCCATGAAGAATGCTCTTAAAGAGCTTCAAACTGGTACTAAGAACAAAACTTACAAGTTTGAGGAGGTGTGTCCTTATCCATTTGACCGGTCCATTGTCGCTATACCTTTCCCCAAGCACTTTGAGACACCAAAATTTGATAAATATCAGGGGAAAGGAGATCCAGTCAACCATATCAAAGAATTCTATATGGCATGCCAAGAAGTAGCTTACAGTGATAACTATCTCTTATGCCTATTCCTCAAAAGCTTGGGAGGAACTGTTGTTGAATGGTTCTACAAAATACCCTGTGGGACTATCACAACCTTTGCTGAACTTTCTAAGAAGTTCATTGCCCACTATGCCCACAATGTTGAGAATGAGTTGGCCTTGTTAGATCTCTGCAACTCAAAACATAAAGATGGAGAAAGCCTAGCAGAATACTTGCAACGATGGCAGAACCTTACCACTAGGTTATCATACCAGCCACCTGAAAAGCATTTGACCAAAATCTTTATTGATAATATGCATCCTAAGCTGTCCCACTTCATGAGGATGAATTTTCTCCAAACCTATCAAGATATAAAGAGCAAGGGGATAGGTATTGAAAAGGCCCTCCTAGATGAAGGCACAATCTGAAACTTCAAAAATGATGCCCAAAAACCCAGCAATGATAAATCCCATTACCGGAATCGTAACAAAAATGTTGTTACTGATTGAGCCACTGATACCAAGCATGTCCAATTTGTTGTGGCTAGTCCTCTATCAGCTCCTACATACCAACAACAACAAGTGCCCATCCACCAGCAACCTCCTCAAGACCATCAGTAACCCACACAACAATATCATTCTTAGAATAATCAACAGAATTATCAGCAACCAGCGCATCAAGCTTATCAAGGTAATCCAAACAATCAAGTCAATACCGTCAATATTGACCCCAAGCAGAACAAACCCATAGCTCAAAATTATCCAAAGAAGACCTTCACACCGCTGGGTGAACCTTTGGATGTTATATTTCATCGAATGGCCAAGGCCAACTTGATCACGTTTCCACTAATCCAGCCAGTTGATGATACCACTCCCAAGCCCGATTGGTACAAAGATCATGAATACTATGATTATCATCATGTCAAAGGACACACTACTTTGAAGTGTATGAGACTCAAAAACTATATCCAAGATCTCATTGATCAAAAAGAGATTCAAGTAGATACACCCACTCAAGCCTCACCGAATGCCAATTTGCAAATTTATCAAAATGTGTTCCCACAACACAATGCTGGGAACAACCAAACTAAAGCCAATCATCCCTAGAACCATGGCAAAGGTAAGCAAGAAGATCACACTACTGCCTATATCAATTATGACAATATTGTTGGATGTATAACCCAATTTGAGCCCACAGTCAATACCATCCATGTCAGAGGAGTAGACAGTCAATGTGCTGTTACCACCCGTAGAGGTCAGATAACTATTGCTGGTGCCCATCCAAGGCTAGTACACAATGCACACAATGCACAGTATAACCTCATAGAACATCTTGGGAACACACCAGCCCAAATATCCATCTTGGACCTTCTTCGCACTTCACCTCTCCATCAGGAGATCCTTGACCGAGCTCTCAAAGAAGGACATGTCCCCACAGACATTAACACCACCCAGTTTGAGACCCTTGTGGGACATCTATCTACAGCCTATGCTTTATCCTTCAAAACATCCGACATGCCAGCCATTGCACCTAACCATACTCTCCCTCTCCGCATCACCGTCATGGTCAGAGACTTTGCCATCAAATGGGTCTTAATAGATAATGGCTCAGCCCTAAACTTGTGTACTTTGAAATTCATTCAGCAAATTGGGTTCACCCAGGCCGATATAGTACATGAAGTAATCACTATCAAAGCCTATGACAATTTGGAGTGTACCTCTGAAGGTACCATTACTTTGGCCATTCAGCTGGGCCCAGCAACACAGGATACTATTTTCCATGTTGTTGATCTTGACCTACCATTTAATATCCTCCTAGGCCGACCATAGATTCATTCCATTAAGGCTGTACCATCTACTTACCATCAGTGCATCAAATTCATGCATCAAGGCACTGAGGTTACCATCCATGCTGACCCCCAACCCTTCACATACTTTTGTGTGATGGAAGCATCATTCCCTCACTCCACTCATTGTCCTGGAACTGACATTGGTACTTCTATTGCCAGCTCATCCCGATCCCATTGCGATTCAGAAACCATCCTCACCTCCACCCTTTCTTCCATCAAGATTGATAACCAAGGTTGTGGTGAATACAGCCTACATGATGCATTTTCCATAGGGGCCCTCCCACATGATCCACATACCCAAGGGCACCCGAGTCACCAAAGCAAGCCTATTAAAGAGCATCATGAAATCAAGAGAATGGGACCTATGACTTTTGAATCCCATGGCACATTAAACAGTCAAGAAATGGATCCTGACATTAATACGTGGTTGTACAAAGATCCCCCACCACCTGACAAACAACTTCTTGGCTACTTCAAAGATAAATACCCACAATCACACAAGTACACTACTGAGAAATGGAACTACCAAGGTGGTGGTCTAGGACCACAAGAAGGTGGAAGCAAAGACCCAATTACAGCATCCAAGAACCCACAACATCAGGGTCTTGGCTTTAATACCCCTCGCCAGCATATACAAGGGCCCGATACCACAACTGGGGGCACCAACATGACTAGCGTTCCCCTCTTAAATAGCCAGGATGACCTTGTAGAGATCGAAGACATCTTTGAAGAGAAAGAAATCAGATCCTATGATGATATCTTTGACGATGACACCCTCCTGGGGACTTCTATCCTCCGACAACTTGCCATCAATCTCATAGAACTTCCCCTCACCCACCCTGAACTCATAGACTGGGACCAACCAAGCGTCACACACATCGATGAGTTCCAAAGCATAGAAGCACTCCTAGAATTCATGGGGGCATCGGGCCCACACTCAGTTTAGGATTCAAAGTCAACTCACATCTGTAAGCTTGACCCAGAAGGATACTTCAGAGAGGAAGCAAGCTTTAGCTACAAAAGAGAAATAGAAAGAGTAAAACATGAGTCCTTATGTGAAAACCCTTCTGGGGCACATTCTGATTCCAAAAAAGTAAAAATAAAGAGCGTATCTTCTAGTGAAAACTTGGCAATTCAAGCACTAGAAGATGAAGACTTGCCTCTTCCTCCCATCTAGGATTACAGACCTGAGCAGTCACCTATCATCATAGAAGAAACCAAGCCAGTCAACTTAGGTATAGAGGAATGTCCAAGGATCACATACATTGCAGCCAACATGACAGAAGGTGAAGAAATGGCTTTCACTGCACTACTTCAAGAAGCTACTACGAACTTTGCATGGTCATATGCACACATGCCTAGACTTGATCCTAAAATTATTGTTCATCATCTAGCTGTGGACCCCAATGTTAAACCAGTAAAGTAGAAGCTACACTAAATGCATCCCAAAGTAGCTCTATTGGTAAAATCAGAACTAGAAAAGCTCCTGGATGCAAAGATTATCAGAGCTATAGATTACTCAGATTGGATCTCCAACATGGTACCTGTCACAAAGCCTTCCGATGACATCTGAATTTGTACAAATTTCAAGGACCTAAATAGGGCATGTCCTAAAGATGATTTCCCGCTACCTAACATAGACATGATCGTAGATCTTACAGCGGGTGATGAAATGTTGTCACTAATGGATGGTTTCTCTGGATACAATCAGATTCATATAGCAGCAGAAGACCAACACAAAATAGCATTCACCACTCCATGGGGTACCTTTTGCTATAACATGATGCCCTTTGGTCTAAAGAATGCAGGAGCAACATATCAGAGAGCGATGACAACAATCTTCCATGACATTATCCACAAGATCCTAAGGGACTATGTGGATGATATTCTTGCAAAACCAAAGACATGCCATGAACACCTTGCCATTCTTGAGAGTGTGTTTGATCACCTGCAACACTATGGGTTATGGCTCAATCCAAAGAAATGTGTCTTTGGTGTTACATCTGGAAAGCTCCTAGGTTTCATAGTATCATGAAGAGGCATAGAGATTGAACCTAAAAAGGTCAAAGCAATAACAGAAATGCCTCCCCCAAGAACACTCAGATAGCTCAGAAGCCTACAAGGAAAGCTTCAATTAGTATGTCGGTTCATTTCTCAGCTGGCAGACAAGTGCCAACCTTTCATGCATCTTTTATGCAAAGACACAAGCTTCAAATGGGATCCCATATGTCAAAGAAGCTTTGATAAGCCCAAGGAGTATCTAGCCAATTCTCCAATCCTAGTACCACCAGATCTAGGATGCCCTCTCATACTCTACATCTCAGCAACCACTGTAGCACTGGGGGCACTCCTAGCTCAGCATGATGATGAAAACAAAGAGAGAGCCATCTACTACATTAGCCAAACTCTTGTCGGCTATGAGCTTAATTACTCACCCATGGAAAAAGCTTGCCTTGCAGTGGTTTTTGCCACTCAAAAGCTTAGACATTACATGCTCAGTCACACAATTAGGCTCATTTCAAAAGTGGACCCCCTCAAATATCTACTATCAAAGACAACTCTCACAGGCCGTATGGAAAAATGGGTCATGATACTCAGCGAGTTTGACATCCAGTACATAGATAAGAAAGCAATCAAAGGGCAAGTCATTGCCGATCAGTTAGCAGAAGCACCACTGGTTGATGCTTATCCACTAATCATGGAATTCCCTCATGAACACTTATGTATGATCGAAGAACAACCCATGTGGAAACTATACTTTGATGGCTCCTACACGTCACATGGATCAGGGGCAAGAATCCTATTCGTCACACCTCAAGGTGACTACATTCCAAAATCATTCAAATTGGGATTCCCATGTACCAACAACATTGCAAAATATGAGGCACTCATCTTAGGTCTCAAAACAACCATTCAATGGAATATCACAGAACTGCAAGTGTTTGGAGATTCACAGCTGATTATCAAACAAGTCCTAGATGAATATCAAACAAAGGATGACAAGATGCTACCTTACAAAGAACTTGTGGATAGATTGAAAGAGCATTTCCTGAACCTACAGTTCACATAGATAACAAGACTTCAAAACAAAGCAGCCGACGCAATGGCAACTATTGGGTCCTTGTTAGAAATCCCACGTGACGCATCACAGTATGAATTCCTAGTCGAGCAGCTACATACACCAGCTTATGAGAATACCGATGTAGAAATAGTGTGTGTCTTGGTTGGTCCCCAGTCCCCGTGGTACCATGACATCCATGCATATCTAAAGAATGGTATCATATCTCCCAATCTCACCAATAACCAATGCCAAAACCTTATTCGTAGAGCTTCCTACTACACTCTTGTAGCCAACACCCTTTATCATCGAGGGTATCACAATATCCTCTCTAGATGTTTAGATTCAAATGAGGCCATCCTGGCTTTACAAGAGGTCCACGCTAGAATTTGCGGTGCCCACACGAGTGACATGGTTCTAGCTAAGCAGTTGCTTCGAGTTGGGTATTATTGGCCAACCATGGAACATGATGCTTGTGAGTTTGTTAGAAAATGTTTACCATGTCAACAGCATGCAAATTTGATTCATGCACCAGCACAAGATTTGCAGTCCATTGTGCCACCTTGGCCATTTTCATGTTGGGGCTTTGACCTTGTTGGCTTAATCACTCCCCTTTTCTCAGATGGACACAAGTACATAATCACTGCCACATAGTACTTCACCAAATGGGTTGAAGCGATTTTGCTCACCCTAACTACTGGTATCCAAATATCCAAGTTCATCCTTTACCACATCATTTGTCGCTTTGGCATACCATCTACCATCTTCACTGACCATGGCACACCTTTTGAAAACTAGCATGTGGATGATCTATGTGCTAGACTCCACATCCATCACCTTTTCTCCAGTCCATATTTCCCTCAAGGAAATGGCCAAGCTGAGGCAACCAATAAAACTATCTTGAAAATCCTCAAGAAGGTTGTCAATGATTTTGGTCGTGACTGGCACCTCCAAATTAATCCCGCCCTTTGGGCCTATCGTACTTCTTATCACACTCCCACAAGCACCACCCCATATTCCCTTGTATATGGTGCTGAAGTCATTTTGCCGATCGAGGTTGAGCTCCCATCATTGCGAGTCTCCATGAAGAACTACACCACTGATGAAGACTATCATGTGGCCTGTCTCACACAGCTAGACCTGTTAGATGAAAAGAGACAACAAGCCTATGATCACCTGGTTGCATACCAGCATCAACTCAAAAGGAGTTATAACAAGAAGGTCCATCCTAGACAGTTCCAGGTCGGTGACATGGTCCTCAAAGAAAATCAAAAAGTCCAAGCAAACAAAGAAAACAAAGGCAAGTTTGAGCCTACTTGGTTGGGCCCCTATGTTGTCACAGCATGCTTCAGCTCTGGAGCTTATCAGTTATTTACACCAGAAGGTGAACCTTTGAATGATCCCATCAACATCATACATCTGAAGAGGTTCTATGCCTGAACCAGATCTACATATTCAGAAAATCCATAAAAATTGGAAAAAGCAGAAAAATACAAAAAAAGAAAAAAAAGCAAAAAAAAAGAAAAAGAAAAATAATCGTCCAATGGTGAAAACTTGGCAATTCAAGCGCCTTGGACAAGTATGTTGGTGAAAACCTGGCGAACAGGTGCCATACATAGTGGACTGAGTCATTATCTATCAAAATCCCATCCCTCCATCCCAACATCTCAATCCTTTTTCTACCATCCCCATCCCCATCCACCATCCCCCAGCATTCCTCTTCTTCATAATCCTCCAGCACATCCGCAATCGTACCTGCACATATCTTGTACCATATCTTGTACCCTATCTTGCACATATCTTGCACATATCTTGTACCATATCCTGTATCTCCTATATAGCACCATCCTTCTTGTACCATCTCCTGTATAGTGAGATCTTCCTATCCCCAATCCTGAGCTTTTGTACATATCCATTGTATCTCTTTTCCCATCCATTGTACATATCCTCGTGTCTTGTTGTACATAGTCCTCGTCAGTTCTGTAGCAGCATTTGATCCGAACTCTTTGTCCTACCCAGCCTTGTACTTCAGCAACATCCCTTGTCGACTATTCTTGATCACTGTGATTATTCTTTGACTTCATCATTTGCCAGTGAACCACAACACTCATTCTCCCATCAATCAGCAGGTCCTTGAGGATATATCCTTCCTCCTGTCAGATCCAATCTTCCACCAATCACACCTGGTCCATGTCAATGCATCCTTCCACACGTTCAGACCAATCTTCCCACCATCAATTCAATCAGTCACATCAAATCTCTCTCCTTAGCAAAGGATGTCTTTTTGGAGTTCTCATTTTGGTCTTGGATTTTGTCCTTTGGATCTTTCTAATCTTTTACGACTTCTCGTTGTTCTACTCAAAGTCACCATGATCCTTTATATCATGGTGCGCTGTGAATGCGGATAATCTAGGGCACGGTCTTTTGATCTTTTGCTTCTACCTGTGAGTCAGTCGTGTGTTTGTGGTTTCTTCAGCATCGTTTCCCCCATGCCTCCTCTAGGTTTCATGTGTGATGTTGGGGAAACCCTGCATGTCTTTTTAGCATCAGTCCTCTGCAACGCTGGTGACAAGGCCTCGTGATCCCAGTATCCTTGGCAGGTCTCTAGCATTGCTATATTAAACTAGGTTGTGCTCTCCACATTTGCACTTGGAGCTTCCCCCAATCCCTTGCATCTTGCATCATCTAGATTAATCTTGCATCTTGCATCTCTCATGTAGCTACATCTTGCATTTTGCATTCCATCTCATCTTGCATTCACCCATCTTTTCTCTTGGAAGCTTGGTTATTTATCTCACCTTCTTCCTCGGTCCTTCTTTCTTTGTTTCCTTTCGAGAAAATTCCACAGTGTTTACTCCTTGCGTTATTTTCTCGAGGGGGCACAACCCATCATTCCTCTAAATTCTAGCCTTGGGCATCTTATTTTCTTGTCTTTGATGCCATGCCACTTGCGGCATCGCATCAAAGAGGGGCAAAATGTAGACACCTAAAAATCCTTTAGAAAATAAAGTATTTTTATTTTTTGAAAAATCCCTAATGACATCATCATTTATTAATTAATTAATTAATTTATTTTTATGTCATTAAATCCCTTTATCTTAATTAAAAATATTTAAGTAAGAAATCCCTCCCAAAAATGTTTAAATCTTATTTAAACATTATCTCCTTATTTATTAATTATTTTAATTAATAAATTGACCAAAAATCCCAAAATAAATAATTTATTTATTTTTTGCCCAAAACTTGGCCAATTTCCTTAAGACCACTAACCGCTTCCAGAATCTTCTAATCCTTCTTTAATTTCGATTAAAAGCTAATCCCATCATTTCCTAACCCTAATCCCAACTCAAAATATTTAATTAAGATTAAATATTTAATCCTCATGTTTATTAAATTCATTTTAATAAATATTCTCAAACCTAAACCATGAAAATAAATAAATCTTTATTTATTTCCTAAAATCCATGTTTATCCTAAGGAAATTCTAGACTCTTCTAGAAAGTCCTAATCCTAATCCTAATCCCCCCCTAATCCTATCACATTTCCTAACCAAGGTTAGCCAACTCCTAAGCTTAACCCAAAGTCAACAAACTTCTAGAAACTTCTCTTACATGCATTAAGTGCATTTATGGCCTCCTTATCCCTCTTACATGCATTTATCATGCATTTAAGAAGCCCCTCACCCCTTTCTTACACCTTTTTGACCTTAGGCACATTTCCCAAATTGTGCACATTCCTCCCATCTTTCAACCCAATGCCCTTATGACACTTGTCACAAGGAGGTGGCCCTGAACTAGCACAATCCATGTGCTCCCTTTTGAATGAATCTTGGCCTCTCTTAAGGATTTTGATCCTGGCCACTCATTCCTCCTTCCCAAATCCTATAAATGCTCCTCATTTCCAAGAGCAAAATAATCTATTCACCTTTCATTTCAAGCATTGTTATCATGCCCATTTAGCTCTAGACTTAGCATAATCATCTTAATCTAGCTTACTTTCAAGCATTTTAGCTCATCCTAATTTTTTAATAATGGATTAACGTAGTCTATTTCCTCATTTTACATAGCATATCATCATCATCACATCTCTATTTGGCTTAAAATCAGTCTTAGCATAAACATCATGTAGCTTAATCTTCATTTCAGCATCATTTGGATCCTTGAAGCTTTAGGGGCAAATCAGGTGTTCTATACCTGTTTTGTGCCATTTTTGAGGTTTTCATGAATCTCAATCCATCCTAAAATGCATAAGGAACATGCTCCAAGTGCTTAGAGAGCACACCCACATCCCCTTAAGCAAGAGCAAATCAAACAGTGCTTGGGTGCACCTGTTTAAGCTCAATCTGAGGTGGCTTAGTTTAGAGTTTTACTTGTTTTTGAATTAATTTCATGCTAGACTAACATCTAATCTTTGTTTGGCTTGAGTCTTTCAAAAACATGTATTTTCAAAAGCCTTGTCCACAGTGTTTATGAGGCATGTTATTGATAAAGTAAATGAAAGTGCAGTGTTGGTAATTAAAACATTTCAGAATTTGATGTCAAGTAGATCAAGGATCCCACAGTCTCTTATGGAGAAGTATAAAAATGAGATATGTTTCATGGTTGATATTGACTTTACATACATTGAAGTAGTATAACCTAGAGTAGAGTTCATAGACCCTCTTGGCTATGAAATATCTGAGATTGAGATAGAAGAGCATGTGAGTAGATTACTTAAGTGCAAGATGGATATTCATAGTAACAGGTTTGGAACCTTTGAGGAGAACTTCAACTCTGCAAAGACCATCCTTGAAGAGAAGCAGTCAAAGAAAAGAGTTAAGAGTACAATGAAGAAAATTCTAAAAGATACAGGAATGACTGAGCATGAGTTCTTGGTAGCCAAGAAAATAGCAGTAGCAGTTAGAGAAGCTAGACAAAAGGAAGTTTTGTTTGTGCCACCTTTATCATTAATTGCAGTACAACAAGGAGTAACACAAGTTAAGGTGAAAGTGGAAGAAAAAAAGAAGGATCAAGAAACAAGAAAACCCACTAGATCAACCTCCACACCTAGCAAAAGAGTAAAAGAGATTGCTATTGGACCGGGTAAGAGGCAGAAGACCTTGGTGCCACCAATTCCAAGGAAAATCACAAAAATCAAAGATGATGAAGATACTCTTGTTAAGAAGAAAACCTAGAAACCTAGAATTGAAAAGGTTAATGAACAGATCATTCAAGATGGAGACTTTACAAAGATGAACAAATATTATGACTTATATGATTATGCAAAGAGATTGAATCTAGAAAATGCAATGGTGAAGCATATGATTTTATTTGATAAGAAGTTTGATACAATTCAGGGTAAGATACCTGATGACTTGTAAAAGAAACTTGTAAATAGAAATAAGAGAGCATCAGAGGAAGACATAACTATTAGAAAAAATATTGTAAGAAAACTTTGTGATGTGAGAGATGATGAACACTTCAAATAGATCATGAAGGCTCTAAACACCCACTTGAGAGCCAAGAAGAGAACTATTCAGATTATGGGAGGAAATTATGAAGAAATTAATGCAGAAACAGAGCAAGAAATCATTAAGGTTATGACAGAGAATGTTGGAGAATCATCAGTTGTAGCAGAATCTAAAGATCAAGAAGAAGAAGTAGAAGAAGAGGACATTCCCTCTCCACCAGCCATAAATGTTGAGGACGAAGCCATGATTGTTGAAGGAATTAAGATCACCTTGGATAGTGATGATAACTTATTCAAGAATCTTGAAAACATTGTTGGAAATTTGACTTTTGAAGAACCAGATAGTGCTAAAGGAGAAGAGAAGACATAAACAAAAATTTTAGAACCTAAAGTGACAGAGAAGCAAGCACCTGTTTCCACTCAAGAAGAAATCAGTCTTACACTTGAGACTGGCAAGAAAACCCAGATTGGATCTATGATTAAGAATTTGGGAAAGGAAGTAGATGATGATGATCAAATGGAATTGATCACATCTTTGAACAAGATCATCAAAAAGAACAAGAAATTAAAGAGTCTTGAAGGATGCCTAAAGGAGCTTATTGAGAAGTTACAAGGCATTATAACTACACAAATTGTAGAAGCCGACCCTCTAGAAAGAGGAAAGAAAGTGATGAACACTTTTGATGATGAGTTTACCAACTTATCTGAGATAGAAAAGGTAAAATCTCAAGCAGCTTATGAGGCCAAAATTATTTTCAACATCAGTCAAAATATCAGGAATGATATCAATACCCTTTATATCTGCATAAAGGACTTGAGAAAGAATTTAGAAAGAGGTAAATCTTTGTACATTCAGTGTACAAAATCAGAGAACTTGGTAGCAGAGGAAGTTAAAAAGATAAAGATGAAGGAAGTAGAAGTTTAGAATGAGACAAAACTTCTTTCAAGACCCAATGTGAAAGTAATTGATATTGAGAAGAAAATTCACAAGATTTATGATGAAATCAGAGTTTTTCAAGATGACAAGGACATGAAGATGAAGAGATTCACTCTTTTAAGAGAGTACATTTCTATAAATTTGAGCATTGTTGAAGGGCAACTGGAAGAATGTCTTTCAGCCAAGACATCTTTTCAAAAGTTTAGTTTTGAGAATCTTCAAGCATGCGAGATTGCATCTTATGGATTGTGCACACTACTCAGTGTGGTAGATTCAATTAAGAAATCATGGGAGAATGAGTTAGAGGCCATGAAGATTAACTTTGCAGATTGTGTTGCAAGCCTACTAGCTTTGCAATATTGAATCAAGGTATAACTTTTTGAAACACAGTTTTGTAACCCTCCTTACCATATTTTTGTCATTGTTGTCAAAGGGGGAGAGATATATAGTAGAAAATTGATAAGGATTCATAGTCTTAGGGGGAGTACTATATAGAGATAAGATTTTTGGAGTCATAAGGACACTTTATAAATATTTTGTATAATGGCCACAATTTTGAAATTTTGAAGTCTAGGACTTAGCCAATTTTCTCATATGTTTCCACCAATGACAAAGGGGGAGATTGTTGGAAATTTTTCTGAGTTGGTTACATAGATGTTGTCATTATGGCAACATATGATCTACATGAAGATCGCACAAGTTAGAGATCTAGTATGTCAAAGTGCAATGCAAAATTGTCTAAGTATGAGACAATGTGTTTTTGCCAGTGAACCCAAAGACAGTTTTGATTGGCAATATTGATTGGAGTAAGTTCAGTGCTTGCACACTTGAAAATAAACACTATGGTGACTATTGAAGACTCACCTTAGACTACAAGTCCGTATGGCATGTACGAAAGAAGTTATGATAGTTTTACTAAAGATAGTGTCAAGCTGACAGGATGAAATATGAAGACAGAATTGATAAAGAGTTAAGGGATCATTTTGTTTATCAAAATAATGACTTAAAAATATAAAGGGATGACATCCTAGATGTTAACTCTTGGGTAAAGATATTTTGTAATATGATAGATGAATGGAAGAGTTATTAGCCTTAATAACTTGTATAAATGTAATTGTAAAATGTAAGAAAAATGTAACATATGATGTTTATGCAATAGCGATAGTGAAAGAGAAGCGAAGAGATATTGATGCAAGGAGTATAAGGTTATGTACCTTGACCTATTTTTGTAAACAGTAAATATTGTATATTACTTGTTTGGGCAGTGGGCTCATCTGGTAAACACATTTTGTTCTACCAACTCCTAATAGGGTTGAGGCTTCTAACAAGGTCCATAGTCCCTTAATCAGGACTAAGACACTATATGCATGTAATAGACTCCTAATAGGGTCAACATCCTTAACAAGATACTTTTGATTAGTGGATCTTTGTGGGTACCATCCCCACCTGGGTTTTCCCTTGGCCAGGGTTTCCTCAAGAACAAATAATGAGTTATGAGTTCTTTTATTTTATTGCTATGCATGTTGTTTAGCTTTCTATATTATGCATGCATTAATATTATCTTTTATATCCATAATTGGGTGAAAGTAAAAGTTTGTAGAATATTTATTCACCCCCCCTCTCAGTATTCCCTATTTCTAATAGAAACAAAATTGTATTTCTCAGTCAACAACAGAAGCCAAGTATGTTGCAGCAGCCTTGAATTGTTCTACAATTGTTTGGATCAAGTAAATGATAAAAGATTTTGGAATTTAGATTGATTATCCTATTTTTATTCACTATGATAACACTAACACTATCAATATGTTGAAGAAACCTATGATGCATGCAAAGACAAAGAACATTGAGATCAAGTATCACTTCCTAAGAGAGAAAGTGGCAAAGAAAAAAGTCAAGCTACACTATGTGAGTACTAAAGATCAGTTGGCAGACATATTCACAAATCCCTTGCTGAAGGATACTTTTGAGTATCTCAGGGAGAAGTTGGGAGTAATTCCCTTCGCTGATTCTGCTTAGAAGAAAGAAGGAAAGGCATCAGTCCTCAGGGACTGATGGAAGGTTGATTACTCTACCTCGGGAGTAGTACCAGTGCTTAAAATGAATGGCACCCTTTTCCATTGATGTCAAAGGGGGAGTAATATATAGAGTCATGAAAAATAGGAGTAATATACTTAGGGGGAGTAGTATTCAGTTGTGATAATAGTTCAGTTGAAGAAATGGAGAATGTTGAAAATATTGTTGCAGATGGAGGATTCATCTTTGGGGGAGTTTTGAAGAGGAAATGGAGAATCTTATAAAAGAAATGTTCATTTGGGTTGGTGGTGGTTTTTCATTCCACATGTTGCCATCAATGCCAAAGGGGGAGATTGTTGGAGATTTGCCAGCAGGTTAGTACTGACTGTATGTTTGTCATTGATGACAACATATGGAAAGTAGCATGCGTGAAATTCTTATGTAGTAAGCTTTTAGTATATGTAGCATGGACATGATATCAACATGATATCATGGGTGCAAAGGTTAATTTTTAGTACAGACAGTTATATAGTAGCTTGTGTCAGCAGTGTTCCTCACAGAGTAACAGATAGTATTCTGTGTATGGTTGTCTATATAGTTATCATGGAGCCTTATGTGCTTGGATATATGTTGAAGAAATGTTAGTGATGTTTTAGTTATGGACGCATAGTCAGATATTCAATAGAAGTGAAGTTATGCAGTCGCTATTTGCCAGTAGTAGTTTCCTGTGTTTATTCAGAAGAGCTGACGGAGATTTTATTGGTTCTTGAGTTGCGCCTATCTTTGGGGTATGTGCCCTTGGAGTTAAGATTAGAGAAGAGTTGTTGATGTTCAGTTAAGAGCACATGAAGTAATTTAGCTTGAGGAGAAATATTCAATTGTTTTGTTAGAGATGATAGTATGTAGCATGTGTCTATAATTATCTTATTTGGATAGGTCCCAGAATGTGTTGCGTGCATAGTAGAGCTGACAGTATGATTATCAAAGTTTGTTATGGTTTCCCTAATATGATTTCAAGGTGGTTCTAACAAGCCAACTTGATTATATCATTTAGAGGAAAGATATTTATAGGCATTCATTTTTGATTTCTTGAGTGTGGTTCATGGTTGATTAAGCAGAGCAGAGAAGAGTGTGCAAAGTGTTGAACCATTAGAGAAAGGTCTATGTGACCAAGTAAAGTGTTTGTGCTATACATTGGAACTGATTCAAATAGCAGGTCAAAGCATAGTTCGCCAAGATCCAGATGTAGTGTGTATTTTTTATTCAGAAGGTTGTAGCCTTTACCCCTTTGAGTAGTGCACTCTCAGACAGTGCGTCCTCTCCCCTAATAGGGACAATTGTAAAAGACTCCTAACAGGGTCTGACCCTTTACCAGGTCTATTGTACTTAAAGCATTGTAAAGAAACTCCTAACAGGGTTAAGGATCTTCTAATAAGGATCATTATACACTAGTACAAAATATTAGTGGGTGTCAATTCCCACCAGGGTTTTTACCTATTTAGGTTTCCTTGTAACCAAATATTGGTGTTGTGTTCATGTGTTCTTTCATTGTGTTTATGCTTTATGTTTAAGTATACTAAATTGGATAAAGAATTGAAACTTGTAGATAACTGATTCAACCCCCCCCCCCCCCCCCCCCCGCCCCTACCTCTCAATTATCTCTTGGGACTATTCCTAACAAAAAAGATAATATTTTTGATAAAAAATTAAAATTTCAAAGCAATAGTACATAAATTTCAAGAAAAAGATAAGTAGTAGGTGTATGTTTGACCACCCTAGTCATAATCAACTAATACTTTTTTGTATAAGATTATAGATATAAGAATAAGACTCATGTCCACATGTGACATATGCTACAAGATTGTTGAGAATGTCAAATTTTGGGCTTTGGGTGTGTTGACATTAATGTTTCTTCATTGATGTCAACATACTAATTATTGTTTTAGATAGTGTGTTTAGGATGTTCGATGGAGAGGATTTAAGTAGATCAGATGATATGTTTGAGATATTAAGATATGATTGTAAGGTATTTCTTAAATGTGTCTATAGACCATCTATAGAGGTTTGCAGAGTTGGTATGACAGTTTGAGTGAGGAATGATCGAGTTGCTAGTTATTGGTGTCATAGTGTTCCTCTGAATAGTGGATGATTATTTGGCTCGGTATGAATTGAATTTTATGTTTTCAAGGTTCAAAATATGGTAGTTACATGGTTCCTTATCATTGTGTTCACAACTAGTGTTGTTCATGATTCAGAGTACAACAAGCTATCTTTTTTTATGAGTTAGTCTATTATTTTAGTGTTCCTATTGATCAGAGATAAAGATGAGTTTGAATTTTGTATTGGAGATGATACGAAGGTTCTGGATGGTATTCATGTTTCTTGTTGGTATTCTTGGATTGTGTGATGATCATGCTACTAGTCCTCATTGGTTGAGATGATTAGTTTTGCTATTTTGGGAGTGTGTTGGTATTTCTTCATTTAGGTCATAGCCGACTTAATGCAGTATTGTGTTGTGATTCTTGATGATATCTTGATGACACATGTGTGTTCATGGATAAGTATTTGGTTCTGATCTAATTCTTGGCAAACTTGATTTGGATCACATTGGATATTGACAATAATGTTTATATCTTTTATTATATTAGGTCTTAGTTGACCTAGTGGTTGATTATTCTTTGTAATTGGTATAAATGAGAGATCATTTTGTTATTATAGAGAGAGTATGTGTGTGAGAGAGATGATGGTATCTGCATTCTACATTTGAAGTATATTTTTACTTCATTGGAACCATTTTAGAATAGGAGATGCTATTTTTTAGTTCGGTTGTAAAGGATTGTATATCCACTCTATTGTAATTGAAGATAGATCAATGAACTCGAATAAGGACTAGATATAAGATTGTATTGTGAGTAGTGAGATCTGGGAAGTGTGCTTATTGATTCAATTGTAAGCCTTTGGTTTCAAGTGCATCCTTTGTTTTCTTTTTTCTCTTAACTGGGAAGTACTTTTAGTAGAGTACATTTATCTAGTGGGTTTGACTCCCACCAAGGTTTTCCCTTAACCACGTTTCCTTGAGAACAAATATTGGTGTTTTGTGTTATGTGTTCTGAATCTTTCATTACTATTTATCTTTAAAATCTAAGTGATTATAATGGAGTTCAAATTAATAGGTACACATAATTGATTCACCCCCCCTCTCAGTTGTGCTTTCCCTCTTTTGGGCCTAACAAATGGTACCAGAACCTATTCCTTCTGAAGAAGCTTGACCACTTAAAGGAGATCCATCATGGAAAGTATGAGAAAAGAGAGTTTGAAGTTTGATGGAAATAACTACCCGATTTGGAATGATTGGATGACTACCTACCTAATATTCATGGGGATAGGAGATGAATACTGGTAGATCATTGAGAAGCCTTATGCTATTCCAAATGACCCAACAAATGCAACTATAGATGAAAAGAAGAAATTAAAGTAGAATATGCTAGTTAAGGAAGCTTTTATCAACACCTTATCAGATTCAAAATATTAACACATCTATGGACTAAGGATTGCACATGAGGTATGTACAAAATTAGAAATTGTTTATAAAGGTGACACATATGTTAAGAAAGAGAAGATGTAGGGATTAAAATAAAAATATGAGGATATGAAGATGATGAAGATGAAACTGTCTCAGTCTATTTGCAAAGAATAAATGATCTGGTTTGTGAAATTAAATGTGCTAGTGATACCTTGACAGAAAATGAAGTTGAAGACAAGATTATGAAATCTTTTCCCGTGTGTTATAGTGAGAAAGTTATTGTTATTGAAGAATTGAGAACTATAAGACCTATTTCAAAAGAATATTTGGTGGGAAGACTATGTACCTATGAGATGACTACACTTGTAAGGAACTTATGATTGTTGAGGCTTCTTTCAAAGCTAGTGTGACTAAGTATGACAAGGGAGAAAGTTGTAAAAAGATGGAATTCAAATATTATGCTAAATATTAGGAAGAGATCATAGAATAGGAAAGGAATATTTATGAACTTGAAGCCTTGATTGTAAGAAAAATACCTAAGGGATCTAATAAGTATGAAGGAAGGTTACCTTTGAAATGATTCAATTGTAATAAGATTGGGCATATTGAATCTAGGTGTCCAAACAAAAGCTACAAGGATAATAGAGACAAATCTAATAAATATCATGTCGAGGGTCATAAATTTTTTTATGCTACTAAAGAAGGTATGATTGATGATGAGCTTGTTTCTAGTGAGGATGAAATTGTATTTATTTCTATTAAATAAGATAATCCTAATGAAGAAAAAGTATTGGTTTCATGAGTTGTTAAAAGAGATGAATGAGTCATAAATAGTAGATGTTCACATCATATGACTGGTTATAAGGATAATTTTATGAATCTTGATGACTATGATGGTGGTGTTATTAGATTCAGTAACAATTCTCCTTGTTTGATTAAAAGAAAATGATCAATTACTCTTGATGGTAAAACTAGTATTGATGATTGTTCTGTATGTTGAAGGTTTAAGTCATAATTTGTTGAGTGTTGGACATCTATTGGATAAAGATTAAAAATTGGAATTCATGAATGAAATCTAAAAGATCATTGGAAGTATAGGAATGCTTAATGCATCAGGAACACAAACTATTAGTAATCTATTTCATTTAAGAACTATTGATAATAAATGTTTGATTGCTAGAATTGATGATAGATGATTATGACATTAAAAATTTTGTCATGTGAAGTTTGATAATATGGTGAAAATTAGCACTACTCATGTTGTAAGAGATTTTCCTAAATTAATGAATCCTAACAACATGTGCAAAGAATGTCAATTGGGAAAGTTGACTAGATTTACTTTCAAGAAGAAGACATACACTTCGAATGAATTGCTAGATTTGGTACATACAGATCTATGTGGTCCTAATAAGACTAGAAGCTATTAAAGAGATTAATAATTTATGCTATTTGTTGATGAATTTTCAAAGATGATGTGGGTTAAATTTTTGAAAGAGAAATTTGAAGAGTTTTAGAAATTTTAGATATTTAGGATAATGGTGGAAACAAAATTTGGAAGAAAATTGAAGTACCTAATATCAGACAAAGGAGGAGAATTCACATCTAGTGAGTTCTATGAATTTTTTTAAAGAACATGGGATAAAGTAAAAAACTTATTCTCCACAAACCCCACAACGGAATGGTGGTGTTGAGAGAAGGAATAAGACTATTCTAGACATAGATGAGACTATGCCAATTGAAGGAAAAGTTCCACAAATCTACTGGAGAGAAGAAGTGCACATCGTAGTATATACCTTGAAATGAGTATAGATTAAATAGGGAACCAGTAAGACTCCTTATGAACTATGATATGGTCATATTCCTACAGTGAAGTATTTTATAATTTTTGGAAGTAAATGCTACATTAAGAGAGATGAGGATATCAAAAAGTTTGATCTTAGAAGTGATGAAGGAATATTTCTTGGGTATTCTACAAAGAGAAACGCATATAAATGTCATAACTATAGGATGAAGAAGATTGTTGAAAGTGAAAATGTAAGAGTTAATGAGAATATGGAAAGATCATAAAGAACTTGTAGGTATGACATGATTGAAGAAGACAATCAGCTTATGGCTGAAGTGCAAAATCAGAATCAAGATGGGTTGGAAGAACAAAAAGAAACTGAGGAAAATGAAGTTGATATTAACAAAAAAGGGTCTTCTACACATTCTACACCTAAAAATCCATGGTATGTAAGGAGAAATCATTATGAAGATGTCATTACTGGTGATAAGAATAGAGGTGTTCAGACTAGAGGTAGAATTTCTAGAGATGAGACATGTTCTCTATATAAATTTGAGCCTAAAAATGTTAAAGAAGCATGTAATGATGAGAGATGGATGAAAGAAATGTGAGAAGAACTTAATAAAATTGAGAATAAAAAGACTTGGATCCTTGTTCCCAGACCTAATGATAAAAATGTGATTGGAACTAAATGGGTATTCATAAACAAGTTTAATAAAGATGGAAAAGTGGTTCAGGATAAAGAAAGATTGGTATGGAAAGGATATTCACAAATGGAAGGTATTGACTTCACAAATACCTTTTCCCTTGTAGCTATACTTGAAGCTATTAGATTAATTCTTGCATATGCATGTTATACAAAATATGAAGTCTATTAGATGGATGTTAAGTCTGCATTCTTAAATGGTGAACTAGAAGACAATGTTTATATTGAGTAGGTTGATGGTTTTACTCTAATTGAGTAAGGAGATATAGTATGTAAATTATAGAAATCTATATATGGGTTAAAGCAAGTTCCTAGATCCTGGCATGCTCGATTGGACATGTATTTAACAAATATTGTTTTCAGCAATGGTACTATAGATAGTAACTTACATTTCAAAATAATTGATGATAATGTCTTGATTATTGAAGTGTTTATTGATGATATCATTTTTTGTGGTAATGATGAGTTGAGTACAAGTTTTTTTGATGAAATGCCCAAATAATTAGAGATTTCTATGATAGATGAAATGAAATTATTTCTTGGATTGCAAGTTACATAGCTGGAAAAAGGAATCTTTATTTCATAGTCCAAGTATGTAAGAGAATTGTTGAAGAAATTTGGCATGGAAGATTCAAAACTAGTAGGAACTCCTATGGTTACTAGTTGTAAATTAGCTAAGGATGATGATTATCCCTATACTAATCAGATACTATATAGATCTATGATTAATGGATTGCAATATCTAACTCACTCTAGACCGGGCATATCAAATCTATTGGAATTGCTACAAGATTTCAAGTTGAACCGAAGGACTCTCACATGGTTGTTGTAAAGAAAACTTTTAGATACTTGAATGGTATAGTTTCCTATGTATTATGGTATAGTAAAAATGATTATTTCATTCTATTTTCTTACACCTATGCTGATTGGGGAGGTAATCTAGATGATAGAAAAAGTAGTAATGGTGATGCATTTTTTTTTGGTAAGAGACTAGTTTCTTGGATAAGTAAGAAGTGTGAGCATGAAAAGTGACTACACTACACTTAAATGAGTCATTAGACAATTGATATAAATAATGAAATTATAATAATCTAAAAATTGAAATCAACCAAGGTGACTCATTGCCTTCTAGTAGACTCGAGTATGAGTTTTCTCTCAGGTCATCACAAAACCTAGTGACTACAGACATAATCTAAATGAAGGATTTAAACTAACATGGAAGTAAAAAGTTCATCTAATTAGATAATGATTAATACATATTAAGAAAATGGAAGTGTTCCTAGATTTGATTAATGCAATAATGATAAAACAAACTAAACTATGCTATTGAAATAACTAATAATGATTACAATGCATAAACAAGTGATAAGAAAATTGATAGTATTACACCAAGAAAAAGATTGGATCCAGCTTCTTGTGAGAATGGATATCTAGTTATATAGGAATCCTCAAGAGAATGGGTGGATGCGATTGATTCAAGATGAATGATTGAGATTTATTCCAAACTAGCACAATCCATGTGCAACTAATTCGATTGGTTGAGAGAATCAGTTAACTGAACTGGTTTGATCAATTGTTTTGGAAACTTCCAAGGAAGAAATGAAGTTGCTAAATTGACATATGAATTAATAGAGGTGTTATCCTAGTTAACTAGATTGTTTCCAAAATCATTTTCATTTGACTGAATGGTGACTCCATAAATGTATTTTTGGAATATTTAAAGGAATTAAATGCATTTTTCTCCAAAATATGGTGACATAATTAATTTAATTCCTTTTTGTGATTAATTGAAAATTCTTTATTTATGTAATCAACATCCTAAAAATTGAAAACCTTCTCTGAGAAAAATGGTGATTCCAGTAGAAACAC
Organism: Chamaecyparis obtusa; assembly: GCA_027943335.1. Taxonomy (NCBI): domain Eukaryota; kingdom Viridiplantae; phylum Streptophyta; class Pinopsida; order Cupressales; family Cupressaceae; genus Chamaecyparis; species Chamaecyparis obtusa. Next base: position 1,076,811 of record BSBK01006812.1, read on the forward strand.
ATGAATTTGAGAGGCAATGGGTCCACAACTAGTCGAGAAACTATGGACCAATGGTAAGTCATCCAAATTTTTCTTTGTTTGAGTGATTTTTAAAAAAAAAATTTCAACATTTTATGTGTTTTTAGGCCAATAGTCATGGTTGCTTGTATGAGCTTGGATAGGGTCTCGTATGATTAACTACATCCAAATGTTTTCTCGTATGGGACTATTGGAATTGTTGTACTAGAAACACCCTTCGCTCGCATGAGTGAACACCATAGTTCCCATATTATCATACTAGTATGTGATTTTTCTTGTACCATCTAGTTTACTCATACTGGTATGTGAGAATGCTCATACGAGAAACTAGTGAACTGGGTTTACTCGCACTAAAAACAATAGGCATTTTTAAGGCCTAAAAAGTCCAAATTTAATCTTTTAGTTTGTTGATTGACATATAGTAGTATTTTTTTCAGCTTTTGGATATATAGATCTAACTTGTTACTAATGATCAGTTGTTTATTTCTTGTAGGAGGTGCTCCTAGATGTACAGTTATGGATTGCATATCCAGCGACCGTGAGATTGATTCCATGCTTGTCTAAGGATGAGATGACGGTACTTGAAGAATGTGGGTTTGCCTAGTTGGTTGATATTATTGATATCCACATGAACGACAGACTGTTGACTATACTGGTGGAGAAATTCCACAGTGAGCACAACCCTTTTCACTTGCCCACAGGAAAGATGATAGTGACTCTAGAGGATATATATTATATCCTTCATATTCCTTTTAGTGGTCCCTTAGTAAAGTATGAGTCCTCCCATCTTCCTAGTATGCTATCCATCCATAGGGTATTACAAGATGATGATAGTCTAGAGAGATGGGTAGGGTGGGACACCATGATGTCTAGATATAGTTAGGATTCTATTTTAGCATGTATTATGGTAGGCTATATAGGGTGCTTTATTATTCTTGATAAGGGATAATTGGCTTTTCATTATGTGTGGGGGGTAGTGTTAGAGAGATTGTTGGCTGATCCAACAAAGCTAGGGTGGGGTTAATGTCTGTTGGCTCATATGTACCATGAGATTCATGAGGTTGTGTATAGAGGGATGAGGACCTTAGCTACTAGGTTTTTAATTCTTCAGATATGGGCATGGGATCATATCCCTATCTTCCAACCAATTTTTGATGATGTGATCACATTAGGGCATCCCTTTATATATAGATATACAGTTTATGTTGTTCAACCCCACTTGGGGAAGACTACCTATTGGAGGTGGCATCTCGACGACATGATAGTGGTAATTTGGAATCCATACTTAGTGATAGAGGAGTGGGGAGATTGGAGGTCTTAGCAGAGAGATATATTTGTGACCTTCCCTCTGATTGGTCACACTTATTCTATCTTAGAGAGATTTGTGGTATCCCATGTGTTGAGACAGTATGGGCGACCACACCTATTATATCATAGGAGTTTACAGCCTATGACAAATATGCATATGAGGTATAGGAAAGATAGGGGCTGAGATTGGTAGAGGCTACCAATTTACAAGATTTGACTGCCAGGAGGAGAGCACAATGGGACTATTTAGAGGTAGTTACAGATGTGAGGGTCACTCTTGAGTACATGGAGTATTTTGTGCATCACCCTTTTCCATGATTACTTATCTAAAATCTCTCATATCATGAATCAATGATGAGGATGACACTCCTCGTCCACCTCCACCACTATAGGGGAGGAGAGATATAGGGTCGTGGCCATCTAGGGAAGATGCAGGAGCTAGCTCTAGCAGGATAGTTCTAGTGCAGAGGATGAGAGGAGAGAGGGGCTATTGGTTCAACAGATGTTGGGCCTAGTAGTACAATAGAGACTCATACATGAAAGGAGTAGAGGGATCATCCTAGAGGGGTAGCTCGACAAGTGAGGTAGAGGACTGAGGATGATGTAGGGAAAGGAGATGCAGCCATGGGTGGTGAGGGAGAGGCTCTATGATAGAGGACACCATAGGACATCATTTGATCTATGACAAAGGACAACATAGGATAAAATTTGATCCCTATGCGAGAGTGTGTGAGGCCTACAAAATTAGATAGGCATTGCAAAAGCTAGGATGACAAAGTGAGATCATAGGATAGATGATCTCCTAGTAGAGAGAGACCACTTTCAGGAGATGGCCATTCATCAGACTAGCAAAGAAGTGTATTACATTGTAGCTTATAGTGTAGCTTTTCCACTGGCTCAATAGGTGACTCCTTACTCTCAATATACAACTAGATAAGAGGGTACATAGATACCATAAGTTGATAAGGTTGTTCCTCCTCCACCACCTCCTCTATGAGCTCTATATGATGTCAAGGATATGGAAGAGAGCTAGACCTTGTTATCTTGTTGATCCTTTTTGTACTCCTTTTTTGGCATTTATATGCGATGACATTTGTATATTTTAATGTATCCCATTTGATATTTAATGATATATAGAGAGATTTGATTTGATATCATTATACTCATGTATCACTTTTGGTTATGAGATGTATTTATTTCTTTATGATGCTTTATGGATGTACTTACTATTGATGTTTGTAAATGAAAAATGTTTATGTAATATTTATCTAGTGGATATGAAAATGAATATGCAATGTATAAGTAGTGGATTTGAATGTATTATGTAATGGATATGAAATTATGTTTAATTATTCAATGGTTTATAAATGGATTTATGAGATATGATTATATATACAATGGTTTCTAACATCTTGTGTAGGAAATATTCTTATTGATATATAGGTATCTGATCATATTTTTGATAACACAGTTAACTGCTTGATGAGAGAAGATGATGATTATTTTGATCGTAGGCCTCACATCCCATGTAAGAGATAATGTGGTGAAGTAGTAATGCTGTCCAAATGAAAAATGAAAAACTAACATGAATGAATCCTAGGACATAGTAATTATATTTCGACATGAAAATTTTCATCATTGAGTATTGTGGGACATCATAGCCAATATAATTCTTACTGGTGTCACTACGACGATGAGAATATGAATATGGCCTATATCACATAAATTAGGAAAAATAACACAAGCACCGGGGCATAAAATTTGAGATGACCTGAGCATCATTTCTAGTTGATTTGGCAAGGAACCATAAGCATCAAGGCATAAGAGGACAAGGTGACCTGAATGGTTCTTGCGTAAATAAATAGAATAACAGACAAGGAGATAGTTTTGACCTCACCTTAGTGTCCATATAAAATGATTCAAGGTATGTGAAGCCTTCCAATCAAGATGGAGGCTCTTACCACATACAACCAATTTATTGGATAGTTTAGGATCATCAAAACCACACCGACAAGAAAAAGGAAAAGAAAAATGATTATGCCCCAGTCTATGTTCCTCTAGTCATTTAGACATTGTTGAGTTTCATAGAAAGGGATAATTCATGGATATAATGATAACAAAAAACATACCAATAAAATTCACAACCTTTCTTGCTACTCTAGTCATTTAGACATCGTCAAGTTGCATTAGAGATGTGATCAACATCCATTTAGGAAGTTTTGAGTGTTGTTTGCATTTTTTCATTCTAGATTGTTGAAGTGTGTAGTGATTGTTCAATTTTGTCATTCATTTGGATGGATGATTTTAAGCTTATCCGATAAGTGTTGAGAAACATTGTTTGGTGATGTCTTCACATTGTGGGGTGTTGAGAAATATCGTGTGTCAGTGATGAACCTTTCAGTGGTTTTTGGAAAAATGACTTTTATTTAGTTTGGATCTTTCTATAACTAACTATTGTGATAGGAAAATACCCCCTAGTAAGACTCAAAGGTCCTAGGACAAATATAAAGACCGATTCCAATCCATGGCAGTGTTGCATGAACAACTGATTTGTAACAAAATTGACTAAAAGCTTTGTACAAACTAAAGAAAATGACAAGAAAGAATGAGGGATGCCAAGAATCACATTGATAGATGGAGAAATTAATTATAAGAGGTGCATGTTTACCAATCTTTCACATACTTCTACTTTTTCTCCCAAGGTGCCTATTTACCAAGTTTTCACAAAGGCACTTTTTTCATTTTTTCAATTTTTTTTGCTCTTTTCATTTTTTTTAAATTTTTTTGTATTTCTAATTTTTTTGGTTGATGCATCAAAGAACCTATTTGCCATTTTTCACTAAGATGATCATTTTTTTCAAGAGTTTTTCCAATTTTTAAGATTTCTTTTAGGACATTTAGCTATGTACAAGCTGCTGGATATACAAAATGTTCAGGCGTAGAACTTGTTCAGGTGGAGCATTTTGATGGGGTCCTGGAGATATTCTCTCTTTGGTGTAGAGATTTGATAGGCACAAGACCCAAATTCTATAGTGATAATATATGGACCTAACCATTTGGGTTTAAACTTCCTCTTTTGCTCCCAATGTGACCGATTCTGTGGATTTTCTCTCAACACAAGGTCACTAACCTGAAGTTCTCATGGGTTGACCTTTTTATTATATCCTCTTGAAATTCTCTTTTGATATGCTCTCAAGTGATTGAACACCACTTGGTGGCATTCATATTGTTAGATAACTGAGAGGGGGAGTGAATCAGTTAAGTCCAGTGATCCTATAGTCCCAAATCTCCTAGATGTATATATTAAAACTTTTCTCTCAAATAATCAACTCAGTAAGATATCAAATGTGCTTTTCTCTTCATCTACCAATTACTAGTAAATTAAATACCATGTTCACCAATCTATCTAGTTATGAAATGTGTAAAGAAAAATAAAAATTCAACACATCATACACATATAACACAGATTTTTAACGTGGAAACCCTGTCAAGGGAAAAACCGCCTGGGACCGGTAACCCAAAATAATTCACTCTTCTGAAGTGAGCTTAGTTAGGAGGAAACCCTGTTAAAGGTTACAATATACACTATGAGGTGTGACCTGGTTAGAGGATTTATCACTAATAGTTCTCCTTTGACCATGCATTCACTATGGGATCAACAAGAAAACAAACAACATTCATTGAATGCCATATTAAAATACAAAAGACTGTTAAGTCTCACTTGGTTAAGAGATCTATCTATAAAAATGGTTAAAATGATACAATAATGATCTGATTCAAATACAACTTTGATTTGCAGATTTTCAAATTTATGCTAAGCTCAAAATACCTCTGATCAATAATCAATTCAATCCTTCATATCCTCCAAGTTTATTCCACTCGGTATATGTTTCTCTAAGGCTTGGTGTTGTCTGTAGTTCAACTCAATTCTATCTTCAACCTGTTTGATTAGTGGTGCATGAAAATAATCCTTTTCATGTGAATTCTTTTGCATCATAAAAAATCCTAGACTCAATAATGAATCTCATGTCTCCTTATATAGAAATCATAAACCATTTTATTTTCATCCGTGGATTTTGCCTCTTAATCTTCACCATTCATTTTACCACTTTAACCTTCCTTGGCAGTTGTGTTATTAACACGTTTCATTCTTGTTCATTCGATCAATCTTGAATTTTGTCAGTTGTTAGATCATCATAACAAACATTATCTTCTACCTCAGAATCATAAACAATTTTCGAGCTCATCATTTTCAGTCAGCTGTTATAAAATTTATTTATTTCTTTCACTTGGTCAATATCATAATACATTGATGATTACCTACTCAGTTAATACTATACTTAGTATACACTACACTATCTCAGTGTATACATAAATCTTCATTTACCGATCACATAAACTTGTTCAGTCCTGATCTTCAATACATAATAAAATCATGTAATACAATCAAGTCATCAACATGATGGCATGGACTCATCAATAAGTTACCCAATCTATACCATAGACATATCTTTCATATCCATCTCATCTTAATGTAGGTATTTCATTCCTTTTCCATTTTCCATCTTTAGATGTTTGTAACCATCATGATAAGTACAGTCAAAGCTAGTTGTCATCAATGACAATACATTGACTGATTTAATTGTCTTACATATACTTTAGTAGTTCGGTGATCATCAAACACTATCTTTCAATTATCCATTCTTTCCTTCAATATATTCAATTAGTTTTAGGTTATCATATCCAACAGTTATAGCTCTTGCAATCTAGATATTCGATACTCTTCATCTGGTATTAGTCTGTGTACATAAACTCTTAGAGATGGGAGTTTCACTTCAATGGGAAAGACCACTTATGTGTCGTATACTAGAGAGAAAGGGGTTTCCCCAGTAGGTATTTTGGTGCTAGTGTGGTAAGCCCATATTGTGGGATTGAGATGTAAGTGCTAATCCTTTCCTGACTTATTCATAGTGTGATGCAATATTTTCAACAAATTTTTATTTGAGGCTTCGGCTTGGCCATTGCCTTGTGGGTAGTAGATAGAAGAATAGTGTTTCTTCATCTTGAATTTGTTATAGAGCTTAGATATATCATTGTTCTTAAATTATCCTCCATTATCAGTTATGATAGAGGAAGGGATACCATACCAACATATGATATAGTTCAAAATGAACAGAGCCACCTATTTTCATGTTGCAGTAGTAAATGGTACTCTTCAACTCACTTGGTGAATTATTATGTGGTTGTTATTATGAACTTGTGCCCATTTGAAGAGGATGTATATATCTGCCCAATGAAATCAAATGTCCATTGTTGAAAGGGAAAATCTGTAATAAAAGGAATAAGCTCCCTAGCTGGAGCATGTATAAGATTGTCATGGAGCTGGCATTTCTTACAATCTATTGAGTACCTTGTTGCTTCTTTCTCCATATTTGGCCAGTAGTAGCCAACTCTCAACAATTTGTGAGCTAGATTCAAGCCATTAGAATGAGATCCACATATAGCCTCATGAATCTAATGCACACTTGGATTTTTACTTTTCTAGACACCCAAGAAAAGTTCTATCTAAACCTCTCCTATATAGGTCATTAATGATGATGACATACAATGAGGATTTTTGGATAATGTGTTTTTTTTCATTTTTGGTTAATTTATTAGGAATAAATCCATCTTCAAGGTAAGAGTAGACATAGCTATATCATGAGGAGTCTTTCCTATGATGGTGCAAATTATTTGGGAATCAGGGGAGTTGTATGCTGGGTAATGGAGTTCTTCCACTAGGAACTCATAGAGGAAATCTTCTCCTTGTTGGGGTAAGGAGTCCATAGTATAAATTGCATCAGCAACTCTTTTATTTTTCCTTGGGATTTTCTGAAATGTGATGAGGGTGAAATATTTCTTGAAATCATCAACTGTTATTTTGTAAGGTATGAGTTAATCATCCCTTGTTTGATATACACCATTGATATGGTTGATCACTAGTTTAGAGTCACCATGGATATAAAACTCATAGATGTTCTATTTGAGAGCCAACTTAATCCTATTGACTAAGGCTTCATATTCATCAATGTTTTTTGTACAAGGAAAATAGATCTTGTACGCTTTAGGAATAGAGTAGCTGTAAGGAGTGATGAACAAAACACTTGCTCTTGAACCTTGTTGAGTGAATGAACCATCAAAGAACATCTTCTAGGGCCTATGAGTGATATGAATGATGGATCCATCTAGGAACTCCACATTGATAGGTTGGTTTTCTTGTAGTGCAGATTTACCCAACTGGTCTACAATTGCCTAACCTTTGATAAAATTTTGTTAAACATATGCAATGTCAAACTTGTTGAGGATCATGACCCACTTAGCCAACCTTCCAGTCAAGGTCTCTTTTCTCAAGAGATGCCTAAGTGGATCAATTTTGGAAACTAATCATATGGGGTATGCCAACATGTAATGTCTCAGTTTTTGTGATGCAAAGATCACTTCCAGAGAAACCTTCTCAATCATTGAGCAATTAATTTCATAGGAGACAAAAGTTCTATTGATGTAGTAGATAGATCATTCCTTTTTGTTCTCATCTTTTTGTGTGAGGAGTACCCCCAGTGATGTTGTAATGGTTGAGATGTACAAAATTAGTGGCTTACCCTAAATAGGAGATATAAATATTGGTGGAGTTTCCATACATTCTTTGATTTGATAGAAGTGATTGGCACATGCTTCATCCCATTCATATGGTACCCCTTTCCATAATGGCTTTGTGAATGGTTGTGCCTTGCCATCCAGTTGGGAAATGAATCTCTTGATTGACTGAATCCTCCCTTGAAGGGTTTAGATTTGGCTAATGTTTTTTAGTGGTGGAATATCAATAATGTATCCCAAAATATTTCTAGATGTCACCCCGAATGCACATTTCTTTAGCTTCAACCTCAATATAAATTGATCCATTCCGTATAGAATCTGGCCTAGATATTGTAGATGTGTGGATAGCTTCCTTGTTTTGAAATGTGTATCATCTACATAATCCTCCATGTTCATTTGGATCATATCATGGAAGATGGTTGTAACAGCTCGCTAGTAAGTCACACCTGCATTCTTCAAATTGAATGGCATGACATTCCAACAGAAAGTTCCACAGGCACGGGTGAATGTTATTTTGTCTTGATCTTCTAGGGTAATTTTGATTTGGTTATATCCAAAGAACTCATCCATTAAGGAATGCATCTCATATTTGACTTTCATATCCTCAATCATATCAATATTGGGTAGATGAAAGTCATCCTTGGGACATGTCCCATTAATATCTCTAAAGTATGTGCACACTTGGATGAACTTTTTTTTTTTTTTTATAGGCACAATATTGGAGATCCATTCTACATATACAATTTCTATGATGAACCTAGCTTTGAGAAAATTTTCCAACACATCTTTTACTAGGAGAGCCATGTGAGGATGCATCTTGTGGAGATTTTGTTTAATAGGTTTGACTCTAGGTGCAATTGAGAGGGTGCATTATGAGATATGGATCCAATCCTAGAATGTCACAATAGGTCCATGCAAAGAGGGTGCTAGAAATGTGAGTGTGAAAAGTGTCTACATTACACTTTAATAAGTCATTAGATGAGTGATCTAAAAAATGAAAGTACAATAATCTAAAAACTAAAATCAACCAAGGTGACTCATTTCCTTCTAGTAGACCTGAGTATGATTTTTTCTCTCAAGTCATTGCAAAACCCAGTGACTATAGACGTAATCAAAATGAAGGATTTAAACTAACATGCAAGTTAAAATTTCATCTAATTAGCTAATGATTAATACATATTAAACAAAATGAAGTGTTCCTAGATTTGATTAATGCAATAATGATAAAAACAAACTAAACTATGTTATTGAAATAACAAACAATGATTGCAATGCATAAACAAATGATAAGAAAATTGACAGTGTTACACTAAGAAAAAGATTGGATCCTTCTTGTGAGAATGGAGGCCTGGTTATATAGGAATCCTCTCGAGAATGGATGAACGAGATTGATTCAAGATGAACAATTGATATTTATTAGACAAACTAGAACAATCCATGTGCAACTGATTCGATTGGTTAAGAGAATCAATTAACTGAACTCATTTGATCAGTTGTTTCAAAAACTTCCAAGGCAAAAATGAAGTTGCTACATCGATAGATGGGTTAATAGAGGTTTTATACTAGTTAACTAGATTGTTTCCAAAATTGTGTTTAGTTGACTAGATGATGACTCAATAAATGAATTTTTGGAATATTTAAAGGATTTAATGCATTTTTCTCCAAAATATGGTGACATAATTAATTTAATTCCCTTTTTTGATTAATTGACAATTCTTTATTTATTCAATCAACATCTTAAAACATTAAGTAAATAAATAGTATAAGGTTAATTTAATTGCCAATAACATTAGGATTTAGGAATTAATAGGATCAAGTACAATGGTTTAATGGGACCTAGAGTATAGATCAAATCAGATTGATGAGTTGAATTGCCTCAGGTTAGGACTTAGCAGATTTAATCAAAATTAGGGCTTTCTTGATGAATAATCAAGATTAGGGGCTTATGGTTTTGGTGACCATTTTTAGGTGATTAGCATTTCTCAATTTACTATTGAGGCTAACTATGTTGCTACTACAATAAATTGTAATCAAGTTGTTTGGGTGAAGCAAATGTTGAAGGATATAAGGATAAACATTGATGAGCCTATTTCCATTCACTATGATAACTCTAGTGATATAAATATCTCAAAGAATCTGATATTACATTCAAAGAAAAATAATATTTATACTAAGTATCTTGTCTTGAGGGATAAAGTCAATGAAAAGGAAGTGAAGCTAGAATTTGTACCTACTAAAGAATAGATTTATGATATATTTACTAAGCCTTTTCCAAAGGATATATTTAAATATCTTAGGGAGAAGCTTGGGGTGATAGCCCTTCCTTATTAGAACTAAAGATGTTATTGAAGGCATCAGCCCAGAGACTCTATCATAACATCATTTTCTAAATTGATGAGTTTGGGGACTACTCCTTAGGGGGAGAAGACTTATGGCTATTTCTTCGTTTGGTATTGTTTTTATATCTTTGGTCCTTTTCCATTGATGTCAAAGGGGGAGAAATTTTGTGAAAACTAGAGGTAATAATGATTGAGAGAGATTGGGTTAAAGTTGGATATATTTCAACTATACTTTCAAAGTGATCACATGGATATAGTGATGTATTTGTGCATTGATTATTTTTTCACTACACATGTTGTCATTGACACCAAAGGGGGATACTGTTGGAAGATTGTTGAGCATGTTAGAGTTTGGAATTTAGGTGTGTTGACATTAATTTCTTGTCATTGATGTCAACAACTAATTTTTGTGTTGGTTCCCAAAAATGGTTTTATGTTTGCAAAGCCACTAATAGACCCTATTTAATTTCTATGAAGATTTCAAATTTAATTATGAAAATCATCAAGAGGATTGGACCAAATGACAAGGACCTACTATCCTTCTACAATTCAGGATCTGCAAAACCTAGGCTAGTTGACCTTGATTCATTCAAATAACCTCTATACAACACTTATTCCTGAATAATTTAAGCAGATAAATCTCATAAAAGGCTCAACAAAAATCTAAGGAGATACTAAATGAAGGCTAATCATTCATTGATCTAAAAATTAAACTGGAGCATGAGATAGCTATCTATACCATAAACATAAAACAAAAATTGATTAAATGATTTTATTTCAAATTGTGACAGAACACATACACATATGAAGAACATGAAGATATGTAAATATTATAGCAAATTGACCTGTGCCTTATCCAGATTGGGCAACATATTATGAATTTAAACTTTGTACGAGTGGATTGACCTTAAGTGATTGATCTAAAGAGTTATTGCATTACAATAATCTTTATCTATGATTACAACTTACACTTCTTATGAATATCCTTGCATTAAACTAGTGAGCTTATGAATTATTTTTAATCATTTAATTGACTATAGATCAAAGAGTAAAAATAAAATATACACATCATAATAATGCATTGAATAATATAAATATTTGGATCATATTATTACCCATAGGTACATCAAGTGTTCTTATAAAAAGGACCTTAACTCCACCCTAGGAGTTAGTTTAACCCACCAAAAACTCACCTAAATTTTACCTATAGCTCTCACTTGATTTGACCCAACCTAAGGCTTTCTAGCTAAGTGGTTCTCACGGGGGTCCTACATGGTACTACCCCAGGTTAGATTGCAACACAATCATCCTCAAATGGAAATGTCATTTCCACATATACACATTATAAGTGTCAAGTGACATCACAAAAATGCACATTATAAAATACACATGGAATGTCCATTTAGGTATTTAGATAACTACGAATTAAAAATTACAATTTGAACAAACATACAAGCATTCACATTTATGAAACAACTTAGCACATAACATACAAGGTATTGTCTCTTCAATAGATGCAACCTTAACTTCACTATCACACATAGATTTGGTCCTAGTTCTCCAAATAAATTCCATGGTCATTTTCTGTTAGAAAGTAAAGTCCACCAAGATAACTGAGAGGGGGGAGGGTGAATTAGTTATCAGATAATTATAACTTTTATCATCTTCAATAGCATTAAACCATATAAGAAATATAATTACCAACCATATAAAGATATTCATACACAATGACACAATGACACAAGATATGTTGACTAGGGAACCTCTTGATCAAAGAGTAAACACCGGTGGGAATGATGCCCACAAAAGATGCACTAATATGAATATTCCTTGTGAAAGGATGGACTCTGTTAGGAGTCTTATGAAATACATTTAGTACATATGAATCCCTGTTAGGAGATTTTGAATCCCTGTTAAAAGATTCTAACCCTGTTAAGAGTTAAGGAAGACATGAGAAGGACCCACTACCCAAACAACTTCAAGGTAAGATCACTGAACACATTGTCTAAATAATCTTTGCATTACTCAACATAATAATATGTTACCTCTTCTCTGACTGTGCCAAACCACACTCACTGTTACATCAAATCTCAATTTCAGATCTCTGTACCTCGCATGTCTTCCTTCACATATTGGGTTTCATACTTAGCTCTTTTCTTCACTTCATACATACAACATCATTGATGAAGGGTGCTCCCCTTAATACCACAAACACATAATAGAAATAGAGAACAACAACAATATGCAAGAATAGAAAATTGGCTTCTTATTATCTCCACAAATGTGGAATTACAAACTTTCAGAATTACAATATGCAAAGCCACATGGGCATTCCCTTATAATATTCTGTAGGACAAAGCCTCAAATTATTACCCAGAAATATCCCAAACTGCCTAAGACAACACTATGGACCTTTCTTATATAGGCAATTTTCACCGCCCGAGAAGGTTCTAGAAATTTAGCCCTTTAGGCCAACTAAACATAAAATTATTTATTTTTCACAATTATTACAATAGGGCCGGCTCAAAAGAAATACAAAATATGATTTTAGGTAACCCAACTTCTGGAGGCCATAACTTTCTAACCGTAGCTCTGCTTTTCTATTGTAACCACTTTTTAAAAATGCCATGGCGAGATCTACAACGCTTGACATGCGCTAGCGCTAGTCAGTCGAGGGTTGATCACGATCCAGAGCCTCTAAGGCCTTCAAAATTGACCTGAAAGATTTCATACCCAAAAACTTCAATAACTTCACCAATATTGATGATGTGGTAATGAAACTCAACTGGTAGGCTAAAATGACTAGGATGAACCTCCAACTCTGAAATCAAAACATTATGAGATCATATGACCAACTTACTAAAAATAGTAAGTTTCCATAAATAGTAGCTCTGCACAAGATAGCCCTTATTGAAAAAAAAACATAAATATTTTTGGGTGATGAAAGATTGCTCTTACACCCAGGATGCTCCTGCATCAAACACCGGGGGTAATTTGAGAAGTGACCCTATCACGACTCAGGTGTGCAGAGGAAAACCGAGATGGTTAACCTCCTCCTTTGTTAGCCATGATGAATCTTCAATAGGTCATCCTTTCCACTTGACCAAATGCTCTTCATATGTCCCGTTCCTTGTGCTTCTACCAACACGACTATCCAGTATGTCTTCAATCTCCTTGATATCTGAACTGGTTGCTGGAATACTCCACAGTGCTACTGTAACCTCATCTTCAACACCTCTTTCATGATACTATGTCAGATCTGAAATATTAAATACTGGTGAAATATTCAGCTCAGTAGGCAACTCGACCTCATATGCATTTCCTGAATCATGATTCTTCAGTATCTTACATGGCCCAAACCTCTTCATTTTCAACGTGTTATATGTACCAACTAGAAATCTCTCCTTCCGCAAATGAACCATGACTTCACCTCCAACCTGAAATTCCTTATGCCTTCTTTTCTCATCTGCCTTAGCCTTATACTGCGCATTTATCTTGGTAATATGCTTCCTCACCTCCTCATGGATGTTCTTCAAATGTTCTGCAAAATCCTCAACTTCAACACTACTTATTTCTCCTTTATCTATCTTTCTCAACTTAGATGCATTTCTTGGACTACTTCCATATACAATCTGTGGATGATGTGATGAACTAAATTTCAAATCTATCTTCAACTCTTCACTTTCTACTTGTGTCCTTTTGTGTGCTACCTTATTTGGAAAATTGGCTCCTAGAATCAAGTCCATCTGATGACTGATCTTTCTTACTAGCGGTAGTCCATCAGGCACATTATCAGACACAATATCCTGAAACTCATTCAATAATTCTACAACTTCTACAGGTACATCTTCGACTTCCTCTTTCCCAGCCTTTGAAATTAAGGTAAAACACATATGCTCATGCCACATACCATCTGAGAAATTTCCTCTATCAAAAAAATTTATTCTTTCATTACCACATACCTTTTCTTTTGTTTCCTTCAATGGTTTTAGCTTATGTTGCACTCCATCCTTTGTTAGGGAATAGGTATTCGCATGACCATCATGTACAACACATCTGTCAAACTGCCACGGCCTACCCAATAACATGTGACATGCATCCATAGATATGATATCACATAGTACCTCATCTTGGTACCCACCAATCTTGAACTTTACTAGGCACTGTTCACTGACCATGACCTTGTGGTCATCCTGCACCCAGGTAACCCGATATGGATGTGGATGTTTCTACCTCTTGAGCTTCAACCTTGTCACCATCTCTTCTGACACCAAATTATTAGTACTGCCACTATCAATAATCACATCACAACACTTACCCTCACACTTGCACCTGGTGTGAAACAGGCTCCTTCTTTGCTTAGGTTCATTTTCACCACTCAACATGACTCTTCTGTTAATCAGCCTTTCTCCTCTTTCAGCATCTTTAGAATGTGATGATCTGGCATCTTCATCTACATATGCAACTCTAGCCTAGCCTTTGTTCCTCCTATCCATCCTTCCTTGGCATTGAGGACATTCAAATGCCCTATGACCTTCTTCTCCACAGTGAAAACATGTTCCATGGAAGCCTCCTCTTCTTGAACCTTGTCCTCTTCCTCTTCCTCTTTCTCTCTGATCTCTATTGTTCTGATCTTGGAAATGACTGAAATTATCTCCTCTCTGATTTTGACTGTTACTGGCCTCATCCTACTTTTTTGGATCTTCATTTTGATCTCCATATGATCGTCCACTAGATCTTCCATCACAACCTCTTCTGCTTTTTCTGCTCTCAAACTTCTTGTTCAGCTTTTCCTCTACTTTTAGGGAAAATTGGTATGCCTCTTCAATACTGTTCATTTGAACTAGATTCAGCTCCTCCTAAATGCTTTGCCTCAACCCATTAAGGTAATGGGCAACTTTCTCCTTATCAGCTTTCGCATGTCCCGTTCTAATGAGGATTCGATAGAACTCCTCTGTATACTCCTAAACAGATCTTCCCGCTTGCTTCAAACTTTGCATTTTCTTCAATAGGTCAAGCTCATAATCAACAAGAATGAACTGTCACTTCAATTTATCCACCATCCGATCTCATCTTGTGAATTTATCTTTCCCTCTTCTATTTCACTCCAATTGAATCTCTTGCCACCAGATCTTCGCATGACCTTTCAGTCTGGCCTTCACAAAATTGACCCGATCAGGATCCTCAATATCTTTATACTCAAAATATTCTTCACATTCATTGATCCAGTCGATCAATTCCTCTGGGTTAAGATTCCCTGAAAAATGTAAGAACCTCGATCTTAGGTCTTTTCCCAATCTTGGAAATGGCCCAGAAAAGCCTTTCTTCCTCTTGATTCAAAACTTCAGCTTCTTCTTCTTGATCATCATTTCCTTCTTCGGCTTCATCCTCACTTTCATCTCTGACATTAAGATTCATTCCTCTGTGAATCTCTTCTTGCAATGCTTGCACTTGTCTCTAGAGTGCTCTAACCTTAGGTGTTACAACACCAGCTCTTCCACCACGTTCCCTTTGTGGAGGCATTTTTGTACTTCTCGCTGAAACCCTAACCACAGTCTTGGTGCAAACTGCCTCACAGTCGGTGATCTATTTACATAGAAACCCTAACCCATGGTCCTAGTGCAAACTGCCTCACAATCGGTGATCTGTTTACACACTTAGGAACTCCTGCTCTGATACCACTTGATGAAGGGTGCTCCTCTTAATACTGCAATCACATAACAAAAACAAAGAACAACAACAATATGCAAGAACAAAAAATTGGCTTCTTATTATCTCCACAAATGTGGAATTATAAACTTTCAGAATTACAATATGCAAAGCCACATGGGCATTCCCTTACAATATTCTGTAGGACAAAGCCTTGAATTATTACCCAGATCTACTACCCAGAACTATCCCGAACTGCCTAAGACAACACTATGGACCTTTCTTATATAGGCAATTTTCACCGCACGAGAAGGTTCCAAAAATTTAGCCCTTTAGGCCAACTAAACATAGAATTATTTATTTTTCAAAATTATTAAAATAGGGTCAGCTCAAAAGAAATACAAAATATGATTTTAGGTAACCCAACTTCTAGAGGCCATAACTTTCTAACCATAGCTCCATTTTTCTATTGTAACCACTTTTTAGAAATGCCATGATGAGATCTACAATGCTTGACATGCGCTAGCACCAATTAGTTAAGGGTCGATCATGATCTAGAGCCTCTAAGGCCTTCAAAATTGACCTGAAAGATTTCATACCCAAAAACCTCAATAACTTCACCAATACTGATGATGTGGCAATGAAACTCAACTGGTAGGCTAAAATGACTAGGATGAACCTCCAACTATGAAATCAAAACATTCTGAGATCATATGACCAACTTACTAAAAATAGTAAGTTTCCATAAATAGCAGCTCTACACAAGATAGCCCTTATTGAAAAGCAAATAGAAATATTTTTGGTTGATGCAAGATTTCTCTTACACCCAGGATGATCCTACATCAATCACACACAACTGCTACTACCATATCACTACTACATAATTACACACTACAACAGGGAAATAAATTCCTTCCTTTATACCACACTCAAATAATTACAAATGAGTCGACATACAATTACAAAATAAAAGTTTCCACAGGCTACACCAAAATTACACAAAACTGTCAGCTTCCAAATACAATAAATCTTCACTCATGTGACCTCGAAGTCTACACTGTCATCCATGTCACTATCAATGTGTCTTCAACTTCTCTTTAACTGCGCAAAACCAGATTCCATCCTGATTAGAAGATATCATCCGATTTCCACAAACCGCTACTCAAGAACATTGCCTAAATACTGCTTCCACCAAAATGCTCATATCTTCCATGAATAAATGAATTAATATCTGTGCTCTTAACCATAGACATATAACATATCAAAGAGTATATCCTCAATATCACATAGCTCCAACTATAATAACCCACATGCGCTAATCCAAACTCTTTCTACATCTCTCCAAGTCTTCGGTAAATCACTGTGTTAACATCAATGACAGTCATAGTCATGAATGCAATAATAAATGCTACAGAATGGCTGCCAAATATTTAGCATTCATTCCTAAGAATCTCCCCCAAATGCATTGATGGTAACATAGATGAAAAACATCCAATGTTCCAAAAATCCAATACTGCAATACTGCTTCTTCAAATCCACTTCATCAATCAAATCTTCTTCATCAATCAAATCTTGCTTCATTATCCTATTCAGTTCTCTCCAATAGATGTTCCAAATTTTTTTTCATGTATACTTCTCCCCCATTGACATCAATGACATAAATTTCATCATTATGTCAACAACAGCTCAAATTTCAAAAGACACTTATTAGAAAATACATTTACTAGAGTCCTCATGACTCATCTCAAATACACATACTCCCCCATAGAGGAAGTACCAACATCCAGTCTAGAAGAAAGATAAGGCTCATATACCACTGGACAGATGCAACCAACTGCATCATGACTTTTCAGAAGTAGGCTTGGGCATAACCCCAAGCATACCTCTCAGATACTCAAATGTATCCTTAGGCAAAGGCTTTGTGAATATATCTGCTATCTACTCCTTTGTACTTATGTACTCAAGTCTGATTTCTTTCTCAGCAACTTTCTCTCTTACAACATGATACTTAATCTCTATATGCTTTGTCTTAGAATGTAATATAGGATTCCTAGACATACTAACTATACTAGTGTTGTCACGATGTATGACAACAGGCTCAACAAATTTTATTCCAATATCCTTCAACATTTGCTTCATGCAAATTATCTGGTTACAATTGTTTGCTGCTACTACATATTCTACTTCTGTTGTGCTTTGTGAGATACAATTCTTCTTCTTTCTTAGCCAAGAAACTAATCTTCCTCCAAGGAAAAATGCTCCACCACTGGTGCTTTTCTTATCATCAACACTGCCTCCCTAACCAGCATCTATATATGCACATAGGGTAAAATCATCAAATTTTTCATACCATAGTCCATAGTCCATTGTGCTTCTTAAATATCTTAGTATCCTCTTTATTGCTGCATAATGTGATTCTCTAGGTTCAGCTTGAAATCTTGCTACAATTCCAACTAGATGTGCTATATCAGGTCTTGTATGAGTCAAATACTGCAATCCTCCAATCATAGATCTATATTTCTTCTGTTCTACTGCAGGAGTCACATCTATGCTAGATAGCTTATGTCCGGTCACCATGGGTGTTCCAACTGGTTTACAATTCTCCATTCCAAATCTTTTCAACAAGTCATTCAAGTACTTTTTCTGACTTACAAAGATACCATCATTGTTATGTGTTATCTATAATCCCAAAAAGTATCTCATTTCACAAATCATACTCATTTCAAATTCAGTCTTCATTTCATCAACAAATTTGTCACTAACTTCATCTTCTCCTCCAAAGATAATGTCATCAACAAAAATAACTATAACTAACAAACCATTTTCAATTTCATTTGTGTAAAGATTGCTATCAGCTATTCCTTTTGTAAATCCTAATTTTAACAAATACTTATCTAGTCTTGCATACCAAGTTCTAGGTGCTTATTTAAGTCCATATAAAGCTTTCTTCAATTTACATACCATGTCTCCTTCTTGAGTTAAAGGAAAACCTTCAAGTTGCTCAATGTAGACTTCTTCTTCGAATTATCCATTCAGAAATGCTGACTTCACATCCATCTAATATACTTTAAATTTCTTGTAAGTTGCATATGCCAAAAACATTCTTACTACTTCAATTCTTGCAACAGGTGCAAATGTTTCTTCATAGTCAATTCCTTCTTACTGTGAGTAACCCTTACATACCAATATTTCTTTGTTTCTTACTACTTCTCCTTGTTCATTCATCTTGTTTCTGAATACCCATTTAGTTCCAATAACATTCTTATCTTTAGGTCTAGGGACCAATTCCCATGTCTTGTTCTTTTCAATATGATCTAGTTCTTCTTTCATAGCAATAGTCCAACTTTCATCTTCACAAGCTTTATTATTAGTCTTAGGTTCAATTTGATAAATCAAACATAACTGTTCTTGTGCCTTATTTCGAGTTAGAACTCCTCTTTTGATGCTCCCAATAATTTGTCCAATAGGATGATTTCTTAACAAAATCTTGCTAGGTGTCATTGTCTCAGATCTCTCTTCAGATGTAGGTTCTTCAATGACTTCACTGTGGCTTTCATTCAACAAATCACTATCAGTTTCATAAAATAATTCAATAGATCCAGTGTTAGGTTTAGGATGAGCTTCTTTATCTGATTCATAATCAAGCGTTCTTTCCTGAATTTTGAATTTTTCATCAACTTTAACATTTGCGCTTTCAACAATAGTCTTAGTTCTTTTATTGAAACAT
This sequence comes from Chamaecyparis obtusa, assembly GCA_027943335.1. Classification (NCBI taxonomy): domain Eukaryota; kingdom Viridiplantae; phylum Streptophyta; class Pinopsida; order Cupressales; family Cupressaceae; genus Chamaecyparis; species Chamaecyparis obtusa. The sequence continues at coordinate 1,096,485 of BSBK01006812.1, forward strand.
TTATAAGCTTTTCTTTTCAAAGAATATCCAAGAAATATACCTTCATCACTTCTAGGATCAAACTTTCCAATATCATCATCTCTCTTTATATAACATTTTCTTCCAAAAATTCTAAAATACTTATCTGAGGGTGCATGTCCAAACCATAATTCATAAGGTGTCTTGTCTATTTCTACTCTGATTTGTACTCTGTTCATTGTATACACTATTTTTTTCACTGCTTCTCTCCAGAATATCTTTGCCAAACCATTTTCAAACAACATAGCTCTTGCTGCTTCAGTCACTGCTCTGTTCCTTCTTTCTACAATGTCATTTTGTTCAAGTGTTCTAGGGGCTGAATATTGTCTCTTAATGCCATTTTATTCACAAAAGGTGTTAAACTCTCTAGAAGTAAATTCTCGACCTCTATCAGATCTCAAACATTTAATCTTCATTCTAGATTCATTCTCAACTTTATTCTTAACAATCTTAAACTTATCAAATGCTTCATATTTTTCTTTAAGAAATGAAATCTACATCATTCTTGTAAAATCATCAACAAGAATCATAAAATACCTTTCTCCATAGAATCCTCTAGTCCTGGTAGGACTGCTCAAGTCTGTATGAACAATCTCCAGCTTCTCAGTAGATGTAAACTTCTTACTGGGAAAAGAACATCTCTTTTGTTTAGCCATTACACATTCTTTGCAAATCATATTAGTAGGTTTCATAATTTTAGGTAAATCTCTTACTACAAATGTAGTACTTACTTTCACAATGTTATCAAAGTTTATATGACAAAAACTTCTATGCGATAACCAATTTTCATCACTCTTAGTAATCAAACATGTCATCTCAATAGGATTCAACTGAAATACATTACCTTTAGTTCTAGATCCAGTTCCAATCAGATTTCCATCTTTATCCTTTATCACACAAGTTTTCTCAGTAAACCAAACTTGATATCCCTTATCAACTAACTGTCCAACACTCAAAAGATTATGTTTCAATCCATCCACAAAATAAACATCATCAGTATTAGTCTTTACATCAAGAGTAATAGATCCTATACCTTTAATCAAGAAAGGTGCATTGTTTCCAACTCTAACAATTCCTCCATCATATTCATTCAACTTTATGAAATTTTTCATGTCTCCAGTCATATGATGTGAACAACCACTATCTATAATCCAATCAGCTTTCTTTTCAACTTGAGAAACTAAGGCTTTTTCTTCCTTAACATTAGTTTCAGGATTCTCTTCTTTAATTGATACAAATCCTATGTCATCATTATTTTCAGTATCACTTTCACTTAAAGTTCTTTCTATACTAGCTTCAAGATCTTCATCATTAGCATAATAACATTCCTTAGATCTTCTAGGTTTGAAATTGTTTCTATACTTTTTAACTCTCTTAGGACATTTAGATGCAAAATGACCATATTCTTGACAAGTCCAACATTTAAATATTTTCTTACCGTCTGGTTCTCTTTTCACAAGCAAGGCAATACCTTCTTCAATCTTCTTGTTTTCTTCATTTCTAGATCTGCTGCTACCAGCATAATCTCTATTCACACTAATGTTTCTTGACAAAGTAGGGTGAACACTAAGAGCACTGAATGTTGTCTCCATTCTAGGTAAGTCTCCTAATAACCTCAGGTTCATTTCTGCTGCTTCCAATCTTCCAAGAAGAGTCTCTCTTGTAAAGTTTTTTGTACAAGGTATAACTTGTTCAATCATCTGTGTTTTCTGCTTAAATACAGGAGTCAATGTCCTCAAAATTTTCCATATCACTTCATTCTCTGTCTTTGTTCCTCCACAAGATTTTATACCTGTAATAATTTTTGACATTCTACCAATATAACTTCTAATAGATTTATCTTCAAATATTCTTATATCTTCAAATGCACATATCCAATTATGTAATCTAACTCTTTTAGCATGTTCATCACCTTCAAAAGTAGAGTGTAAAGCTTTCCAAATTTCATGAGACTTTTTCAAACATTTTACCTAACTGTACTCATTCTTCGGAAGTGCTGCCAAAAGTGCTTCTCTTGCAAGTATGTTACACAAGAATAGATCTCTCTCATCCACAGTACATGTTTCAAGATTTTCCTCTTCAATGATGGTCTTATCATTCTTTGTAATCAACCAATAACCTGGTCCTAAACATAGTAGGTGTGTCTTCATATTTTCTTTCCAGCTGTCAAAATTTACTCCATCAAACTTAGGGCTTTCTTTCTTGAAATTTTCCATGGATCTCCTTAAGCTGTTAAACTTCTTTTTCAAGGACCTACCGCTCTGATACCAATTGTTAGAAAATAAAGTCCACCAAGATAACTGAGAGGTGGGGGGGTGGGGGGGTGAATTAGTTATCATATAATTATAACTTTTATCATCTTCAACAACATTAAACCATATAAGCAATATAATTACCAACCATAGAAAGATATTCATACACAATAACACAATGACACAAGATATGTTGACTAGGGAACCTCTTGATCAAAGAGTAAACCCTGGTGGGAATGATGGCCACAAAAGATGCACTAATATGAATATTCCTTGTGAAAGGATGGACTCTATTAGGATTCTTATGAAATACATTCAGTACATATGAATCCCTGTGAGGAGATTTTGAATCCCTGTTAAAAGATTCTAACCCTGTTAAGAGTTAAGGAAGACAAAAGGATCCACTGCCCAAACAAATTCAGGGTAAGATCACTGAACACACTGTCCAATTAATCTTTGCATTAATCAACAGAATAATATGTTGCCTCTTCTCTAATTGTGCCAAACCACACTCACTGTTACATCAGATCTCAATTTCAGATCTTTGTACCTCGCATGTCTTCCTTCATATATTCACTTTCATACTTAGCTCTTTTCTTCACTTCATGCATACAACATCACACACAACCACTACTACCATATCACTACTACATACTTAGACACTACAACAAAGAAATACATTCCTTCCTTTATACCACACTCAAATATTTACAAATGAGTTGGCATACAATTACAAAATAAAAGTTTCCACATGCTACACCAAAATTACACAAAATTGTCGGCTTCCAAATACAATAAATCTTCACTCATGCAACCTCAAAGTTTATGCTATCATCCACATCACTATCAATGTGTCTTCAAATTCCCTTTAACTGCGCAAAACCCGATTCCATCCCGATTAGGAGATATCATCCTATTTCCACAAATTGCTACTCAGGAACACTACCTGAATACTACTTCCACCAAAATGCTCATAACTTCCATGAATAAATGAATTACTGTCTGCACTTTTAACCATAGACATATAACATATCAAAGAGTATACCTCAACATCGCATAGCTCCAACTCTAATAACCCTCGTGCGCTAATCCAAACTCTGTCTGCTTCTCTACAAGTCTTCGATAAATCACTGTGTTGACATCAATGGCACTCATAGTCATGTATGCAACAATAACTGCTACAGAATGGATACCAAACATTTAGCATTCATTCCTAACATTTTCTTGCACATCTCAATTTAAACATCAGTACTCCACAAAATTGCATGCATATAAAATATATCAGAATGAACATCATTTAGGCATTTACCGATTAATGAACATCTTCACAGAACTAATTCAAAATTCAGCATACTAGAATCAATTTAACAACATTCTACGCATTTACCACATAAAATTATATTCCCATATAAATAACATTGGAGCATCTAACATTTAATCTACAATAATATCACATAAAGTATATACTCAATTGCATCCTCATAATATTCATTTAAGTCAATTAACCATAATGAAATAATAAATGTATCATAAAATCCTCAACATGAGTATGAAAAGCAACATAAAATTAAGTGTATCACAATCTAATGTGGTCAAATCCCTTTGATGTAGCTTATAAATACATAATGCATCAACATAATGTATCAAATAGAAATTCTATCATGAAGATCAATGAAATGCTATGAAGGGCTCATCGTAGAGCCTCACATTCTCCATTCCTGTCAATCCTATTTAAAATTGAGGTTGGTGCTTATTTCTAAGTGTATTCCTATCTTTTTCCTCTAATCTCATAATTCATCCATCAACTAGGTTCTATAGCCCTATCTATAGTCTTAGTGATCTATTCTAACCACATATTGAGTTGTATTAAAAAATACCACATCCACCTTATTTTTCTAGCATCTTGTTCAAATCTTGGATCATTCCTCCTGGGTATGTAATTCTATTGGCATTTTATCCCTAAGGATTTTTTCCCAAATTTGGCAAAGGGTCTATGCTAGGGTTTTGGAGGGAAATCAAATCCTATGGTCAACTTTCTTAATATGAACTCCCCAAAACAATGTGAGATGTATATAAACCCCCTATCTCTCTTCATTTTTCTAGCTATAATATAATATCCATTATCAAATGCATGCAATATTTTCAAATCATTCTAGCAATTCAAGTAATCAAGTGCAAGGAAGAAAATCAAGTTCAAGAGTCATCAGATATTGAAAATCAAGTTCAAGGTGTTTTCTTCCATATATCTAGTTTATTTCCCCATTGAACACCAAGAAAATGAGTTTTCTATCAAGGAAGCAGATCCACATTTATCCTACTTTCATTCAAGTCTTCTCTCTCTTCTCCTTAATCCAACATTGTGGCAAATTACATCATCTATTCCATGAGGTTTTTTGTTTTAAAATTTCCTTTTGAGTTTTTTTGTTTAGAAAAACCTATTACATTAACATATTTAATCACATTAAAAGAATTATTAGCATTACTAAGGTATTCTATACTTCATTTTATAGATCTAGCCTTTGCTAATGACAACAAATTTTTGTTTATTTCATTTCATTTAAAGGTTGATTCATAAAAAAGGGTTTGACTCAATAAAACCCCTCTATTCAACCTTCTTCCCCATTTTTCTGTGTGGGAAGAGGTTACAAAGCTACCAAATTGAGATCATAAATATTGGACATACTCAAAAAGACCCATAAATTTTTAGTTAGAATTGATAGGTACAAAATGCCATTGGCATTATATCCACTGGTATAGAACAATTTTTGGCCTATACCCTATAATTTCAGCCTAGATTTCGCACACAAGTAGGATCCAAGCTTTGGTTTCTATTTTTTAAATTTTCTTCTCATTATCAATCTATATCAGTCTATTGAATTTAGTTTTTCAATAAATTTTCTTAATTTTCATTTACATTACATTCTTCTCTTTCTACTTTCATGTATCACATTATTTAGTTAAGTAATATTTTCCCCATTTAGCGCTTGAGTCTCCTCTTGATCCTATTGGGAGCATCTTCCTTTCAAATATGTAATGGTGGAAAAGGGAGGTGATTTAACTATATTTGCATTGCTCCCATTTTCCTATTATGTGTGTGTGTGCATGTGTCTACATGTATATATATACACATATATATATGTTTGCAAGTTGGCTATATTGGTGTATATGACCTAGTATAGTGTTGTCATTATGGAAAAAAATTCATATAGTAGTTTGGAGTCAGTGCACTTAAAGAGAAGATTAGAAATCAGCTTAAAGAGAAGATTAGAAATTAGCTAAGTGTTGAAGACTGGACAGTGTACAAAGTACCCGAAGCTCAGTGCATCAGCGCACATGCATATGACCAAGTTATGGTGTGTGCCATAGAAGATAAGTTGGTTATAATATATTCATGCTTAGTCTATGTGTGCATGATTAGATATGCAAGTATGCCAAAGTTACAGACAGTTGAAGTTACATAGCCAGTGTATGCCAGAGAAGAACAGAGTAAGCAGCCGATTGTTAGCATTTTGATTTGCGGTTATATTCTAATGTTGTAAAGGATATGCACCTATTGTAATTAGGTTTTTGACATATAAATGTATTTATTTGTAAACACACTTGAGCCAATTCAATTGGAAGCATTGTATGGAATCAGTTAAAGGGCCGACCTAGTTAATTGTTTTGTATGCATATATACATATGAGATGCGCCTATTATAATTGGTATGAAAGTTGATATGGATTTGTGATAAGCAGAGAAAAAGTATGCAAAGAGACTATAAGATGTATTAGAGATTTGCAAGAGGTCAAAGCATCAGCACATCAAAGGAACTGATCTGACAAGCAGTGTCATAGTGACAGTTTGTCTAGTAGATATAGTGTGTGTAGCTGAGATCTAAACGTTGTAGCCTTCACCACTTGAGCAGTGAGCTCTAGGAAAATGCATCCACACCCCTAATAGGGTTTATTGTAAAAGACTCCTAATAGGGTTCGACCCTTGACAAGGTCTACTATACTTAATGCATTGTAAAGAAACTCCTAACAGGGTTAAGGATCTTCTAACAAGGATCATAGACACTAGTACAGAATATTAGTGGGTTCCAATTCCCATCGGGGTTTTTACCTATTTGGATTTCCCCATAACCATATTGGTGTTATGTGTTGATTTCATGTTTCATGTTTATGTGGATGTTCATTTCAGTATTTAAGCATTTAAGTTCAGTTTAAAGATTAAGTGAAAAGATAAAATATAGTGAACACTGATTCACCCCCCCTCTCAGTGTTCCCATTCCTAAAAATTGGTATTAGAGCTTTGGTCCTTAGTAAAGAAGTTTAACCACTTGAGGAGATCATGGACAAAGAAAAAATGAAACATCTAAAAAGAAATCTTGAAGCTTCTCTTGAAGACCTGGACAAATCTGAAAGAGAAATTGAAGAACTAAAGGAAAAACTTAGTGATGCTCAATTAGTCATCAAAAGGCTAAGAAAGGATTTGAAAGAATGGTCTACCAGTGATCTAGGGACAATGGTCAAGAAGATGAATGAAGAAAATGCATCCTTGAAAGAACAACTTGAAGAATTTGATGATAAGCTAATTAACAATCAGTAAGTCTATGAAGAATAGATCAAAGAGAACCTTCAACTCAATGAAGAATTAAGGAAAGCAAACATGGAGATCTTGGAACTAAGGAACAACAAAGAAATCTTGGAATTTGAATTGAAAGAGGCTAAGAATCACATTGATAAATTACACACTAGTTTTGATTTGATAGAATCTCAATTGTATGCAAGAAGAGCTAAAGGAGATACTAGCTGCATTGGATACAATGAAACCCAAAATCAGATTGACAACATACGAGAAAGAATGAAAGCACCAGAAGGAACCTCAGATGCTAAGGAGACTAGAAGTTAGACTAAGGATCATATTGAACCACCTAAGAATGAGCACAAGCCAATAGACCGCACTTGTTATGCATGTAACAAGCATGGACACAAAGCACAAAATTGTATAGAGGTAAGACCTTTTAATGGTTACTATTATTCATGCAATAAATTTTGTCATAGAGCTATAAATTGCAAGACAAGTTAGAAGAAGATGACTCAGTATAATCAAAGAAATCAAAATCATTCAAATGTAAGAAGTTCTCAAAATGTTACATGTCAGATATGTAACTATAATGGTCACTCAGCTAGACAACGTAAAATGGTGACTCATGTCAATGCACTGAGGAATATAAGGCCTCCAGTCATTTTTCACTCTTGTAACAAGGTTGGACACATCTCAAAGTTTTTCAGATCAAGGACGCAAGGTTAGGAAAGTCTCAAAAATCCCGAAGAACTAGTTTTGGATCCCGAAGGAGAAGTCAATTTTTTGAAAGCTTCAGAGGATGCAAGCTTGATTTGGTCAAAAGCAAAGAAGGATAAAGCTAATGAGAATGTATTGGATGCATCCACAGTGGATGCACCCTCTACATCTAGATGAATGGCCCACAGGGTCATAGGGGGAGATAATTTAGCTCTAGACCCCTGTGAGGCTGGTACACTCACTCTCAGACTATGTGCCTTTAGACTTAAGCTTTTGGAGACTAGTAGAACCTATGTGCAAGAGCACACTAGCTGATTGTTTGCATAATGAAAGATAGAAATTTTCAAGTGACACCTTGGTTTAAGCGACAAGCATTAATGGTAGGTTTTCTACTTTAAAGTAAACAGAAGTTTATAAACATCTCATTGCATTCAAATTCAGAGTGATTAAAGAGTATAAGAGCCCTAGCAGTTGATTGAGAAGGATTGTAGTTTGATTCATCAAGTGACTTGCTATGCATTTGATCAGTTGTGAAAACCCTAGTTCATCGCACTGATTCAGAATCTCTTGGAAACCCTTGGAAAAGTGTTATACAAGTAAGTGTTGGCTACTCCTCTAGTATTTGATGTTGTAGAGAAGAAAAGATATGTATTTAAGAGGAATCCATTTAAATCAACACTTGACAACCTAGAAGGGGCGTTCTCCCACACGCCTATGGGTGTTATGCATGTCGAAGACATTAGGGCATACATCTACTGTAAGAAAGAATCAGTAGGATTGGACAGATTAAGGGTGCACATGGAAACAATGATGAAACTAGACAAAACCTTCATGGATGAGTATGCACAGTGGAATAATCACCCTATAGTGGAGTATGCTATGGCATATGTGTTCTACGAATCAAAATGGATCAAGATTCTACTTAGCAGGATTCATGATGACCTATTTTGGATAGGTGAAGTGGCGGTCAGGATTAAAAGTGACTTAAGTCATGAGATCATAGGCCTCTCAAGGATAGGTGCCATCCTCCCAGCAGGCAAGGATGTGAGGAAAATTTTGAGCAAACTTGCAAGTCAAGAAGTGATAGGTGTGGAATGACCATAGAGCCTATTGAGCAAGATGACATCAAATTTATGTCCATGATACTAGGTTATAGGTTCCAACACACCAGCAGGGCGAATAGTGTGTCTGTGGCCACAATTCTAGTAGCTCTAAGACTTGTGAAGGATAATGGAGAGTTCAATTTGTGCAAGATCCTACATGCACAACTAATTGATAACATTAAGGCTATCAAGCATAACAAGACCAAGATATTCAGATTTGGGTCTTTGATCATTTATATGTACTTCCATATTGTTAGAAAGGTGTAAGATTTATACATAGACAAGACTATTCCCACCATGCCACAGATATCCTTCAAGGCATCTACTGAGAACACTATAAGAGATTACATGACACTAGAATTGAAGACTTTCAGGGCTAAGATGCAAATGAGGTACAAAATTCTAGAGAAGATAGTTGAAAAGTACAAGGATACTATTTGTTTTATGGTTGAGACTGACACAACATGCATCAAGGCTGTTGAACCAAGGACAAAATGGATTCATCGACTTGGATATGAAGTTGATGAACAAGTCTTAGAAGCATATGCACAAGTATTTCTTTCAGCCCCTAAAGACCCTAATGAGCCAAGATGGGGAACCTATGAAGAGAAAACAAAAAGAAGTTGATGCAATCTTGAACAGTGCAGCAACTAAAAGGAAGGTTGCCAAGGTTACCTCAAAAATCTTGAGAATTCATGAAGTGTCTCAAGAAGACCTAGAAAAAGCAAGAGAAGAGAAGATTGCTTTGGAAATTGAGAGCACGTCAATAGCAAAAATGAAATCAGAAGATCCTAAGCTGAAGAAGATAAAGATTGAGAAGTCTGATGTTCAGAAGGGTAAAAATGATGTTACTCCTTATGCACCCAAAGAAACCATTGACCTTACTACTCCTCCTAAGTATAAGGCAATGCCTAAGAGGAAGAAAGAAATCAACATTGGTCATCCATCCTCAAGAGTAACAAGGAATAGAAGAAACACTCAAGCACCTCCTGAAGTAAGTTTCAAACCTAGTCTAAGTGTGTTAAGCACAAGAATCATTGATGAAGGCATAATTGATCAAGTAGGAAAGTTTAATGAGAAATACAGTGAGATAGACAAATCAGAGATACGTGGAATGATTGTCAAATATATGTTGAAGTTTAAGAAGACAGTCCTAGAACTAAAAATTATGATTCCTGATAATGTATGGAATATATTATAGTTCCAAAAGAGACAAGCTATTAAAGAGGATCTAAGGATAAGAGAGAAGATTTTAGATGAAACCCTTCCTGTATGCGAACTAGAAGAGAAAAATTTTATTGTTAGATCTGGTGAAGCCTCACCTCAGGACCAAGACAAGAACATTGAATATAATGGATAAAAACTTTGAGTTAGTTTCCAAGGAAATAGAGAAATCTTTTGAGAAGGTCTTTATGAACATGCACATGTATCCACCTACTGTGCCCATAGCTCAAGTACCCTCAAAGGAAGTCAAGGTGGAAGAGCCCACTAATGCATTAGTGACAGGTCCTCAAGACTCAACACCTAAAGTTGAAACACAGAGGCAGATAAGTCTGCGCCCATAACAGAGTCAGTAAAGGATAGCACCATTATCATTGATAATGTAGAGATAACCATGGTGGCCACAGACACTGAGTTAGATAAGTTTGAAGAGGTATTTTTGAGTACTCAAGAGGTTGAGACTCTATGTGGTAACTCCACTCCTCCCAATCAACAAGAAGAAGTATTTATTGAGGATATAACAGATGAAAAAGAAGAAGAAAATATGGAAGAAAAGAAAGAAAAAGAAAAAGAAAAAGAAGCTAAAAAACAATAGGGAGAAGAAGAGGTAAAAGGAAGTGAGAAAAAAGATGAACCATCAATTGAAATAATCAAGGTAAAACAAGAAGTGATGGATAGAACTCCTATCACTCCCTTAGAAGCATTGTTGTCAAGTTTGACACCTGACACAACCAGTTTGGAATCTTGGGGAGAAGAAGACCTGATCAAGTTCAATGTCTTGGCTATGGAGAAAGCCAAGGAGAAATAGGTGATGAGGATTCCCCTCCTTGTAGAATTAGTAACCATCCTAAATAATTTGTTAGCAATAGATAAGAAAGTGTCCAAGGTACACTCCGTTGATGATGTAAGTGAAATTATTTCATAATTCAAAAGTAATTTATCTAGCCTGGAAGAATATACATCCCTAGTTGCAAAAGAGAAATATTTGGAAAAAGATACAAGAAGCTAAAGCTATGATAGACAGCATAAGGAAATCAATGGAAGGTCCATCAGTTGATGTGAACATGTGCAATAATGTCTACCAAGGACTGATATATAAAATTGAAAAGGCAAAATAGGAGATGCCCAAGATAAGG
>BSBK01006812.1:1112500-1132500 GCA_027943335.1 Chamaecyparis obtusa
ACTATTTGGGAGTTGTTTCCTATGATTTAATCTATTTTTGTTAATGGTGGTTCGAGTTTGGATTCATCTAGTGGTTGTGGGTAACATGTTCATTCCGTCCTAGACCAATTTAGGAGATTGAATGTGTGGCTAGAGATCATTTTATTTTGACGTGTGTGGTCATGGATCATGATTTTTGGGATTCATGTGGACTTGTAACTATTATCACTCATCCTTATGTTCTTATTATCATGATTGATGTTTCACATTTTAGGACTTGACCTATATTTGTAATCCTTTTTCTTTGTCTTTGGATTGATGATCAGATAAGATGAGTTATGGTTAGTGATCTTGTTTATAAGCTGGGTAGAATTTATTGTTTTAGGTAGTGTTGGATATTAGAGAGTTGAGAAGGGATAACTTTGAGGTTTTAAATATCAGAGATAGTATCTGAGACTGAATTCTATATATTGCCCGCAAGTAGGAAGGACTTCCAGCCTGACATGTTTGAAGCCAATTTGATATAATTTGATTTTACCTAATAATAATTTTTTTGTTATTTGGTTATATCTTTGGTTTGATTTTCTATTTTCTATTTTCAAACGTTGGACTATAGATCATATTTTGTGGTGGTGACATCTTGAATTAGTTTGTTGTGGGGTGGTAGAGTGTGGATCTAACCCACAATTGGAGAGGATTTTTTTGGGAATTCACTGGACTGAAGATGCCTCTGAGAAGAGCTAGAGGTGTTACCCATGAAGGTTTTAGGGCTTTGAAAAGGCAAGTGCAATATTTAAAGGATAAATTAAAAAGGATAACTACATAAAAATTTGGTCAAGATGGTGATGAAAAATCTAAGGAAAACGATCACTTTGAAGAATTTGTAGAAGATGCCAGAGATCCAAAAGAGGCCATATTTCTAAAAGCTATGTCTAAGATAGGAAAGAGATCTAAATTTGAAGTTTCTACATTTTTTGGTAGCCTTAGACTAGAGGAATTGATTGATTGGGTTAATGAGATGGAATAATACTTTGAGTATGAAGAAGTGGAAGATCCTGATCGGATTTGATTTGCAAAGAAAAATCTAGAAGGACATGGAAGTATATAGTGGAGAGAAGTTCAATTGGAGAGAAACAATAAAGGGAAAGAAAAGATTACTAAATGGGATTTGATGGTTGAAAAGTTGAAGAGAAAATTTATTCTAGTTGATTATGAATTGGAAATGTTCAAGAAGATGCAAGCATTGAAGCAGGTTGAAAAATAAATACAAGAATATACTGAGGCATTCTATCAAATCATGATTAGGACTGGTCATCCTAAAGCTAATAAGGAAAAGGTTCCTAGGCATATCTATGGTTTGAGACCTAGTATTCAAGAGGATTTACTTGTGGTTTGAATGAAAAAAATTGGAGATGCTTATCAAATGGTATTAAGAATTGAAGAGAAGCTAACCAAGAGGTTTGAAGGTAGGTAGACTAACTAGAACCAAGGTGGTAAGGATGATGTATCAACTATTGGGATTAATGTGGTAGAGAATGCTAAGCTGACCAATGAAGGATCTAGTATTATTCAAACCACTAAGGGTTACAATGGTGGACAAAGAGGAAGAAGTAAATTTATAGGTACTTGTTTTTGGTGTGATCAAATAGGTCATAGAGATTTTCAGTGTCTGAAAAGAAGGGTTTCACATTTGTATAGAGATTACATTGAATTCAAAGGGGAATACATTGAATGTTTCTAAATAGGGTTAAGTTCTTGTTAGTAGAAGAGTTGGTGCATGTAAGGATGAACTAGTGCAAAGAAGGAATTTGTTCAAAACTAGATGTAAGTGTAAGGATAAGGTATGTAATATTATCATTGATGGTGGAAGTTTCGATAAATTTCTTTAAGAAGAAATAATTAGTAAATTGAAATTGGAAAGGATAAAAAAACCAAATCCTTATTAGGTTAGTTGGTTTCAAGATTAATCTAAGGCTAGGATTGATGAGAAATTCCTAGTTATTTTTAATATTGGGACTTATTATGATGAGATATAATGTGATGTGTTGTCTATGGATACTTGTCAAATATTTCTTGGGAGACCTCAAAAGTTTGATATGCATGTTATGTTTGATGGTCATGATAATACCTATTTAGTAAGGAAAGGAATATCCAAGTATAAATTGATACCTTTGCAAGAAAAAGGGAATGGAAGATGTGGAGTTGTCAAATGTTTTCTGATTGATAGTGGAATACATGAGGAGTTGGGGAATTTAGGAATCTAGTCCTATGAGTGAAATAAACAAAATTTTGAAGGAAGACATCTCAGAGGAACTTGCAGAGACTAAGGTGCAGATGATATCTTTGATTATGGTAGTAAAGCAAATGATGACACTTGTAATTTTTGGGCAAAAAGATATAGATGGTACTAGATTAAAGAGGAATCTCATCAGAATGTATAATGATAATATGGTTCAAAGAAGTGTTGATGGTAAGAAAAGGAAGCTCAAGGATTGTAGAAGATGTACATTGAGTGAGAAGAAGAATAAAGAGGATAATAGAATTTAGTTACTAATGGAGAAGAGTGCAGGGCACGAGAATTTGCAAAATCAGAAAGTGGGTAGAGGCAAGAAAGTGTTGGTTGTAGGGAAAGAGGATATGTGGATCAAGGATAATTATGGGATATATGTTTCTAATCTCATTAGATGTTCATGATTTCCTCTCATGGAACATATTCTTCTCACCTGGGGTGTTTGATATAGGAGCATCCTAGTGTTGGAAATTTGGCTAAGGAGGATATTAGAATGTTGTCATTATGGCAACATATAATCAGCATAAAGATATCATAATAGTTGGAAGCATTATTGTATGAGCACACTTGAAAATTATCAAAGTACAATAGTATTTACCAATCTAATCAGAGATAGTTTTGATTAGTGATGTTCACAGAAGAAGTTTCAGTGCATGCACACTTGAACATAGATCATTCTATGTATATCAAAGCCACATATGAGAGCGCAAGTCTGTACAACATGTACAAAAGAAGATATTAATGATTTACAGAGATAGTGTTGAGTTGACCTAACCAGAGTAGAAGATAGAATATGATCACAATAAGTTAAGGGATTATTTTTTTTTAATCAAAATAATGACTTAACCATGTAGGGACGACATCCTAGATGTTAACCCTAAGGCAACATGAATTGACTTTACATTTTGAGAAGAGTTTATGTATTGTAAGCTGACTAGAAGTTATTAATTGTAATAACTTGTATAAATGTAAGAATTATGTAATGTGAAATGTACACATGATACAGATAGAAATTTAATAAGTTGACATATGATGTGAAGCTTTAATGTTTTGCATTTTGTTCTTCTTTTTGGTTTGACTGATTGAGTTAGATTTTGATCATGTGTTAGATTTAGTGTGTAAATTTGTACTATAATTTTTAGGACCTACTTGGGAACATTTTCCTTTGATCACATCTCTTTTGGCTCATGACAGTTTGAGTTAGATTCATGTAGTGGTTGTGGGTAACCTATTTGATTCCTGGCTAGACCAATTTAGGAGATTTACCGTGTGATCAATAATCTTTGGATTTTAACATGAGAATTCATGGATAGTGATTTTTGTGACTCATGTGGACCTATATTTATTATTGTGTATCCTTATGTTCTTATTATGGTGATCAGTGTTTCATATTTTGGGACATGGCCTATATTTGTAAACTATTTTCTTTGTCTTCAAATTGATGATCTGATAAGATGACTTGTGGCTAGCGATATTGTTTATAAGATGGATAGAATTTCTTATTTTAGAAATTGATGTCTAGAAGAGAGTTGAGAAGGAAATAGTATGAGGTTTGAAAGATCGAAGATAGGATCTATGACTAAATTCTTTGTATTGGCCACAACTGGGAATCCCTTACAACCCAACACTTTTGAAGCCAATTTGATGTAATTTGATGTTACCTAATAATAAAACTATTTTTATTTGGTTATATCTTTTTTGTTATTTTCTATTTTCTATTGTATTGACTCTAGCTGCAAGATTGGACATATCCTTTGGATAATTGTTTGTTCGTGACTGCATCACAAATTCTCATTGAAACAAGTAATAGATCTTCCTTCTTGACTTAATAAGGATCTAATTTCATTTCCATTGGCATCAAAGTCAACTTGAAATATTGCATTGAAATCAAGTTGGGCTAACATAGTTTGTTCAATCACTTTTTGTTTCAACAAATCAAAAATTCTATTTTCTCCATATGTCCACTTGAAATCCTTCCTATCTCCCTTCATTGTCTCAGTCATAGGGATGCAAACTGAACTTAAATTCCTAATGAAATTTAGGTAGAAACTATCCAATCCATGAATTCTTACCTATCTAATGCTTTTAGGTGTAGTAAATTCAATAATTTATTTCACCTTCTTAGGATCGATCTTTATTCCATCCACATATATCAAAAATCCCAAATACACTAGTTCTTCCTTTATGAAAATACACTTCTTAATTTTTATCATCAACTTCTCTTCTCTCAACCTCTGCAATACTTATCTCAAGTGCAAAAAATATTCTTATTTTGTCTTACTGAAAAACCAAAATGTCATCCAAATACATAATCACAAACTTACCCAATAATTTCTTTAATACCTAATTCATCAACCTCATGAAAGTACTCAGTGCATTAGTTAGTCCAAATGGCATCACCAACCATTAATACAATCCTTCATATGTATTGAATGTCATCATCCACTTATCTCCTTCTTTTATTCTGATTTAATGATATCCACTCTTCAAGTCTATCTTTGTAAAAAATCTAGCTCCACTCAAATAGTCCATTATGTCATCCATCCTAGGAAAAGGAAACCTATACTTCATTGTGATTCAGTTTATATCTCTAGAATAAAGACACATTCTCCACTCTCCATTCTTCTTAGGTACTAATATTGTAGGAACATCTACACAAGGTCTCAAACTTTCTTTGATGAAACCTTTCTTCAACAAATATTTTACTTATCTATTTATCTCTTCATTATCTATAGGTGTCATTCGGTGTGCAACTTTATTTAGAAAATTAGCACTATGATTTAGATCCATACAATGACTAATACTTCTCATAGGTGGTAATCCATTAGGAAAATTATTTGAGATTATGTCTTCATATTCTGTCAGTAACTCCTTTATCTCCTTTGGTTTTTCTTCCTCTGGTTACAAATCAAACTTCTTAGGAATCAAATCATAGCCACTATCATCTCTCAAACCATCCAAGAATTACCTTCCTTCATCCAAAAAAACTCTCACACTAGTACAAATTTCACTCTTAGGAGTCTCTTCTAAATGTAACAAAACTTGTTTCATCCCATTTCCAACAATAGTATAAATTGTCTTTCATTCATCATGCAATGTATTTCTATCATACTGCTATGCTGTAACCAACAAGATGTGACACACATCCATAGGCACAATATGAAAAAAAACTTCATCATGATAAGATCCAATCGTGAATCTCACCAAACATTGTTCACCTACCATTACCTTATTATAATCCCAAATCAATGCTATCTGATAGGGCTTAGGTTGCTTTAATCTCTACAACTTAATCTTTTTACTAAATCCTTTAAGGCTAAATTATTTAACCTACCACTACCAAGGATAACTTTGCAACATTTACCTTCAATCTTGTTTGGAACAAACTCTTCCTCTACAATGGTTCTTGATCCATCTCATTTTGACATAGGTCTCTCCTTATCATCGAAGCTTCTCCATCTTCAAGTTGGTTTAGGGTTTGATAGGTTATTCCTTAGAAAAATTATATCTTCCATTTTTATCTATCTTCTTCCTTGTATTCCCTTATCTACATTCAAAATATTGGTGTCCTTACACACTTAAAGAAATGATGGATTAGCATCCATAGTTCTTGGAAATCCTGCAACAACCAAAAAAATATTAGTTTTTTAATTTTTGTTGAATATTTTTGTTGTGGAACTGGATTTATCTTGTGGTCATGTTCTTGGACTTTACTCTATAGTTTTTGACATATTGGCTTTGTTACCAGCAAGTTATTTCTTTCGGAGTCTTTAATTCTTTAGGGGAAGTTTGAATTGTAATAGCTAGTTCGATTCACCAAAACATCTTGGAGCTATTCAATGAAGTATGGATCTGATTGGATAATCATTATATGTTCCTTTGTCCCTTTCCTATCATCCCTTTAGGGTATACACATTATGTTATGCACTTACTAAAGAATTTCTCATGTTTAAGTCGATATGGTTCTTGTTTTGGTAATTTTCTTCTAGGTTGACCTGGATCTTCTAGACTTTTGGAGGGTATTTAATTCAATGTAACAGTCATTCTAGACCTAGTGCTTAGTAGTTATTCATTTTGGAGCTCTTCATTCAATATGGATCTGGATTTATGTATGTAATCAGACATGTTTTCCCTAAGTGTAAACCAAAATGTGGTTGGTCAATTATAAATAATTTGGATAATATAATAAAGATCTAGTTATGTATTTCTCTCAATTTCCTTGTATTATTTCCATTGTTCTTAATATTGCTTCATGGTCTAGATTGTTCCTTTTTGAACCATCCTACCATGACTACGTTAGGTGGTACTAGAGCAAGGTTTTTTGGATTTGAGATTTTGAAGTCCAGAAGCAAAATTGTGGATCCATCCCGCAACTGTTGAGGATTTATTGCAAGATGTTGAGAATAAATTATAGAGGTGGAGAAAGGTGAGATATTGATCCAACTATGATATATATGTTGAAAGAGATTGCAACTAGATGGAAGCTATTGAAATGGCTTAGAGAAGAGGCTAACATATTGAAGATATGGGTGAAGATGAAGAAGAAATCCTGAAAGAAAATCAACTGGAATTTGAGTAGGGAAAAGAGAGACTCTTGAGACCCTTGACCAGTGTGAACAAGAGACCTCATATCAATCCTTGAAATTAATGTGGTAATTTAAATGCTAATGAGTTAATTGATTTGATTATGGATATGGATAAATACTTTGATTTTGAAGGTATAGGTGAAGTATGCTTGCATAACATTGAAAGGACATGCATCATTATGGTGGGAACACCTATAGACATATCAACATAGAAGGGGTAAATATAAGTTAAAATATTGGGATAAGATGGTGAATAAGCTAAAAGCTAAGTTTTTCTTGGCAGAATATTAGGTTAATTTATTCCAAAAATTTCAAAATCTAAGATAGAAGGATGTGAGTGTGAAGGAGTATATAAAAGAGTTTTATTAGTTGGACATCATAAATGGACATGTTGATGAAAAAATTGTAAGGTATCTGAATGATTTGAGGATTTCTATACAAGATGAGATTGGTTTGATCAAGATGAGTAGTATTGAAGAAGCATATCAACATTCCTTAAAAGATGAGGAGAAGTTGAACACCAGACAAGAACAAAGGCAAAGAGGAAGAGGTGGTAGATCTTTTGTAGATACAAAAATGGAAAGGAAGAATATAAGGATGACAATTCTTACCAAAGTAATGATAGAAACTCATACTTGAATAGAGGGCATAGTAGTTATCAGAATGGAGGTCGAAGTAAAGATGACATGAGAATGTTTAAAGGCACTTGTTTCAAGTATGGAGAATAAGGTCACTAAGCCTTTGAGTGAAAATAAGAGAATTTTGAAAGAAGGGTGAAGGGTAGAAGAGGAATAATCTTTAATAAATAAAATCTACCAGATCAATAATGGTGAATGAAAATGAAGCAGACGCTTGAGAGATCCTTATAATGAGCATCCTACATCAAGATGAATTGGACAAGGAGTCATTACAGAGGAAGAATCTATTTTTGGCAAGATGCAAGGTGGGAGATAAAGTCTATAAAGTTATTATAGACATCCTATCCTCTAAGCGAATTGTGAGAAACCTAAATTTTCATAGGTTGAAGCACCTAAGCTATATCAGATAGCATAGATACAATATGATCAAAAGGTATTAGTAAGTAAGAAATG
The DNA here is from genome assembly GCA_027943335.1 of Chamaecyparis obtusa. Taxonomy (NCBI): domain Eukaryota; kingdom Viridiplantae; phylum Streptophyta; class Pinopsida; order Cupressales; family Cupressaceae; genus Chamaecyparis; species Chamaecyparis obtusa. The sequence goes on from BSBK01006812.1 coordinate 1,120,447, forward strand.
TTGGGTCAAACTAAAAATTATGAATTATCATGATGAATTCTTGTGTGATATTATACCTATGGATGTATGTCATGTCTTGTTGAGTAGACATTTGTAGTTTTCTAGACAAACTATACATAATGGTAGCAAGAATGTGTATAATATTGTTGTTAATAGAATGAAGAAGAATGTGTTAGTGTTGAAAGAACCTCTTAAGAGTGAAGTGTATACCAGTGCTATAATCTATTTGGTAGATGGAAGGAATTTCTTGGATGGGATGAGGCATGAGAAAGTATGTTTTTCCATATTTTCTAAGAAGACTGAAAATAAGGAACTGAAAGGATAATATCAGGAGAATATAAAATAATTGTTGATAGAGTATGAGGACATCATTTCAAACAATACGCTTGATGTATTACCACCTATGAGGAGCATTAGTCATTGCATGGACTTGATTCCTAGAGCTAGTTTTCCAAATAAAGAAACAAATTAGATGACACTGACACCGAATGAAGATATAAATAGACAAGTGTGGTATCTATTGAAGAAAGGATTGATCTAAGAGAGTTTGAGTCCTTGTGTAGTTATAGAAATGTTATCACCTAAGAAGGATGGATAGTGGAGAATGTGTATTGATTCCAGAGCGATAAACATGATCACAATTAAGTATAGATTTACTCTTCCCCGGATGGATGATATAATGGATTTCTTGAGTGGAGATAAGTATTTCACAAAAATAGATTTTAAGAGTGGATATCATCAAATCATAATCAAGGAAGGGGGTGAATAGAAGACTACATTAAATAAAAATTAAGGATTGTATGAGTGGTTTGTAATGCCATTTGGTTTGAATAATGCATAGAGAACATTCATGAGGATGATGAATGAGGCATTGAAGAAATTATTAGGTAAGTTTGTCTTTGTTTATTTGCACGATATTCTCATTTTTAGAAAGACTGGGGAAGAGAATTTGTTGCATGTGAGGAAATTTTTGTGGAGATTGAGGGAGGAGAGCTTGTGGATAAAAATGAATAAGTGTAGTTTCATGAAGGAAAAACTTGTGTACTTGGGTTCTATGATTTCTACTGAGGGATTGAAGATGGATCCTAAGAAGGTGAAAGAAATTATTGGATGGCCTATACCAAAAAGAATTAGAGAGGTGAGATCATTTTATGGAATGGATTATTTCTACTAGATGTTCATTAGGGATTTCAACTCAGTGTGTAGTTCTATGACAAAGACAACGAGAGGAGATCGAAAGAATTTCAAATGGACATCAAGAGCATATAAGATTTTTGAGATGTTGAAGCAAAAGGTGACAGGAAAACTTGTGTTAGCCTTATTGGATTTTAATAAGGTATTTCAGATTGACTTTGATGCTAGTAGAAATGTAATTGGGAAAGTATTGAGTCAAGAAGGTAGACCTATTTCTTATTTCATTGTAAATTTGAATGATGCAAGGGAAATGTATTTAGTGTATGATCAAGAGTTCTATGTCATAGTTCAAGCCTTGAAGAAGTGGAGACATTACTTGTTACCTATGGAATTTGTGTTGTATATAGATAATCAATATTTTTAGTATTTTTATAATCAAGGTAAATTGAATAAGAGACACATGAGATGGATTGAATTCTTGTAGAGTTATACTCTTTTTTTGAAGAATGGGAGAATGAAGCCAAATAGGGTTGTTGATGCCTTGAGTAGGAGAAGAAAATTGATGACAGAGATGCTAGTTCAAGTGTTATGATTTAATGAATTAAAGGAATTGTATGAGGAAGACCTTGATTTTTCCAAACCATGGAGGTCTTGTAAAGAACTTTTTGTTGTAGACTAGATAAAGTGGGTGGATTATTTTATTCAGGATGAAATTTTGTTCAGAGGAAAACAAATGTGTATACCCTAGAGTTCCATGAAAGACAATCTCATGATCAAGGAAAAGCATAGTGCAGGATTATCATAAAACTTTGGCATTGCCAATACATTTTCCTTGGTAAGTGATAGTTACTTGTGGCCTAAAATTCATAAGGATATTATAAAATTTGTTCAGAATTGTAGAGTTTGTTAAGTTGCAAAAGGAGATAGTCAGAATACCATATTGTATAATTTGTTGGAATCACCGAAGAGACCTTGGAAGACATAAGCATGGACTTTGTACTTGGATTACCGAAGACACATAGAGGTAATGCTTCCATATTTTTATTAGTGGATACATTTTCAAAGATGGCACCTTTTATACCTTGTAAGAAGACAAAAGGTGTAGTGCATGGATTACCTAGGAGTATAGTTTCGAACAGAGACACCAAGTTTGTTGGCTATTTATAGAAGACCCTTTGGAAAAATATAAGAACATATTAGAAGTTTAGTTCTACATTTCACCTACAGAGTGATGGACAAAAATAGGTTGTGAATAGAAGTTTGGGTAATTTGTTGAGATGCTTAATTGGAGATAAACTTGAAATTTGGGTCTGATTCTTACATAAGAATAATTTTATTATAATAATTTAGTCACCAAGAGTATGATAAAAATACCATTTGAGATTTTTACTAGAAGGAATCCTAATGGTATATCAAACCTAAGAGACATAAATTATGAAAAAAAGAGGAGTGCATGAATATGAATTATAAGGTAAAATAGCATTTGGAATGCATGAATATGAAGTATAAGGAAAAGATAGATGAGAAGAGGAGGCATAAATAATGTGAAGTAGGAGATGAAATGATGGTTTATCTGAGGAAGGAAAGATACCTAGCGAGCACATACAAGAAGTTGGAGATGAGAGAATTTGGACCTTGTAGTATCTTAAGGAAATTTGATTCAGGAAATGCATATAAAGTGGAGTTATCAGATGCCTTGATAATATCACAAATATTCAATATTGTAGATCTATAGGAGTATCATCAAGAAAAGTGCAATGAAGATAGTATTATGGTGATGGAGAAGTAGACACCACACAAAACAAAACTAGACTGGATTGAGGAAATTTTGGATAGCAAAATTAGATGCAACACACAACACTAGAAGTACAAAGAATACCTTTTCAATGGAAGGAAAAACTAATTGAGGATTATTCATGGATTTATGAGACTAAGGTAGACTATCTTTTTTTCCCTTTATCCCCGGAAAAGTGAGAGGTTCATTTTTCAATCAACCTTGTATGTCTAATAGAGGAGCATCCCTAGTTCTTGGCAATCTCGCATCAACCAAAAAAATATTAGTTTTTCAATTTATGTTGACTATTTTCTATTGTGGAATTGGATTTATATTTTATACATGTTCTTGGACCTTATTCTATATTTTTTGATAGATTGGCTTTGTTACCATCAAGTTATCGCTTTTGTAGTCTTTAGTTTTTCGGGGGAAATTTGAATTGCAACGACTAGTTGGATTCAATGAAACATCTTAGAGATATTCTATGAAGTGTGGATCTAATTGGTGCATCATTATATGTTCCTTTTTCCCTTGACCATCATACCTATTATGTTTTCACATTATTTTATGCATTCATTGAAGTATTTCTTATTTTGAAGCTGACATGGTTCTTATTTTGGTAATTTTCATCTAGGTTGACCAGAATCTTCTAGACTTTTGGAGGGTATTTAATTCAATGTAAGAGTCATTCTAGGTAGCACTTAGTAGTTAGTAATTTTGGATGTCTTTATCCAATATGGATTTGGATTTATATATGTAATCATGCGTGTTTTCTCTATGTGTAAACTTGCATGTGGTTGTCAATTATAAATGATTCACATAATATATTATGGATCTTGTTCTGAATTTCTCTCAATTTCCTTGTATTGTTTCTTTTTTTCTTACTCTTGTTGCACAATCTAGAATTTTTCTTTGGGATCTCTCTTGCCATGATGACATTAAGAAATCTCCTCTAAACAACCTTTTATCATCTCTCTACTAGCCATTATGTGCACCATTCCTCTGAAAGTTTCTATCATCCCTTCAGTATGAATTATCTTCTTTTCCTTTTTTCTTCTCTGCAAAAGATCTTCCTCCTCTAGTACATGTACTTCCTCTCTAAAATCTTATCTTTGCCTTTATTTATTCATTTTTTTCAACTTCTCCTTAGCCTTCAAATCATATTGATAAGATTATTTCGCACTCTGCAACTTGATTAAACTGATCTCATCCTATATAGACATTCTTAAACCATTAAGATACCTTGTAACTCATTCAAAATCATCCTTAGTATGTGCATATCTGGTATCCCACTTGTAGAATTCTTTAGTATACTCTTTCACACTAGATTCCTTCTACTTTATGTTTTGCAACCTTGAGAATAGGTTCACTAAGTAATCCGCGGGTAAGAAATTTTCCTCCAACTTATTTACCATCCTATCTGAAGATTTGATTTTCTCCATGCCTCTTCTTTTCCTATCTATCTACAAATATTACTAGGTGCATGAGCTCTTAGATTACTAAAAGCATACTTTACCTTCTTGTCTTCACTTGCTCCCTCAAAATCAAAATACTTTTGATCTTTGTAATCTAGTCAAAAAATTCACCTTAATCTAACTTTCCATCATAGTCTATTGGGTTAAAATGTGGTTTTGTATTTACCCTAGTTAAGGCTCTCAAAAGTCTATCATCTCCTTGATCAAGATTAGGTTCTTATTCTTCCATTATTTCTTCTACTTCTTCATTACTCACATCATCAACATGATGACCTCTTCTCTAGGTCATTTCAACAACTTCTAATCATGTTGTAATCTTCCTCAAGATATCCATCACAATAGGATATACTTCTCTCCTTGCTCCACCTCTAGTATTTCCTCTTTGAGCCATCTTTGTAGAATTCCTCTACAACTATAGGTGAGATCCACAATATTCCACCCCACAAAAATTATCAATAGGGCTTCACAACCTTAGGAATGAAGCTTTTCTATCACATGAATGAAAAATGGCACTGATACTACTTGGCGCAGCCACGAAAGGAAGATCCTCAATAAGGATAGTCCAAATTATGCAGAAAGAGTCACACAATGAAAGAAAAAATGAGTAGAGAGAATGCCAAATCAGATGTTCACATTATCATAGATTTAATTACAAATGACCAGCCACATGCAGGATTATAGAATAGGTTGTTGGAAATTTTTCTATACTGAAGTATATGACTAGATATAGTGTTGTCATTATGGCAACAAAGTCATATAGCAGTTTGGAGTTAGCGCACTTAGTGTAAAGATCAGAATTTAGTTAAGTGTTGTAGATTGGATAGTGTACAGAGTTCTTGTAGCTTAGAGCATCAACGCACATGTGTATGGATGAATTAAGGTATGCACCCTAGAAGTTAAGGTTGTTAGACTATACTTATGCTTAGTCTATGAGCACATAAGTAGATGTGCAAAGATGTGAAAGTTACAGTCAGTTGAAGTTGTACAAATAGTGTGTGCCAGCAGAGAATGGAGCATAGAGATGACAATAAGCATTTTGGTTTGCAATTATAATTTAATGTTTTAATTGCCATGCACCCATTGTATTTAGGTTGCCGACATATTTATATGTATGATTGTAAGCACGCTTAAGCTAATTCATTTAGAAGCATTGTTTGTAATTAGTTATAGGGCCAACCTAATTGTTTTGTTTGTATGAGCATATAAATATAAGATGAACCCATTGTATTTAGTCTGGAAGTTGTAATAGAGTTGTGATAAGTAGAGCAGAGGTATGCGAAGAGAGCATAAGATGTATTAGAGCTTTCCAAGAGGTCAACGCATCAACACATCAAAGGAACTGATCTGACAAGCAGTGTCATAGTGACAGCTCACCTACAAATATAGTGTGTATCTGAATTCAGAAGGTTGTAGCCTTCACCATTTGAGAAGTGAGCTCTAGGATAGCGAGTCCACTCCCCTAACAAGGATCATTGTAAAAGACTCCTAACAGGGTCCGACCCTTAACAAGGTATACTATACTTAAAGCATTGTAAAGCTACTCCTAATAGGGTAAATGATCTTCTAACAAGGATCACCAAACACTAGTGTAGAATATGAGTGGGTATCAAGTCCCACTAGGGTTTTTACCTATTTGGGTTTCCCCGTAACCATATTGGTGTCATGTGTTTATTTCATCTTTCATGTTTATGTGAATGTTTAATTCAGTACTTAAGCATTTATAATTCGGCATTAATATTAAAAGAGAAAAGTTAAAATACAAGGAACACTGATTGACCCCCCCCCCCTCAATGTTCCCATTCCTAACAATTGGTATCAGAGCTCTGGTCCTTAGCAAAGAATTTTAACCACTTGAGGAGATCATGGACAAAGCAGAAATGAAACATTTGAAGAAGAATCTTGAAGCCACTCTTGAAGACCTAGACAATTCAGAAAGAGAAATTGAAGAACTAAAAGAAAAGTCAGTGATGCTCAATTAGTTATCAAAAGACTAAGAAAGGATTTGAAAGGATGCTATAATAGTGATCTTGAACAAGTCAAGAACTTGAATGAAGAAAATGCATCCTTATTAAGTTAACTTGAAGAATTTGATGACAAATTGATGAACAATCAAGATGTCTATAATGAACAGGTCAAGGAGAACCTTCAACTCAATTAGGAATTGAGGGAAGCCAACTTGGAAATCTTAGATCTAAGGAATTGCAAAGAAAGATTGGAGTCTGAATTAAAAGAAGCAAAGAATCACATTCAAAAATTGCACACCAGTTTTGATTTGATAGAATCTCAGTTATATGCAAGAAGAGTCAAAGGAGACACTAGCTATATTGGATACAATGAAGAAAAAAATTAGATTGATAATATGCAAGCAAGAAAGGAATCACAAAAAGACTCTTCTGATACTGAGAAGATTGAAGATCAAACCAAAGACAATGGTGGTCCTCCTAAGAATGAGCGCAAGCCTATAGAATGCACATGTTTTGCATGTAACAAGCATGGACATATTGCAAGGAACTGTACAAAGGTAAGACCTTTTAATGGTTACTGTTATTCATGTAATAGATTTGGTCATAAAGCTATGAATTGCAAGAATAGTAAGAAGAATATGACTCAACATGATCAGAGGAATTATAATCAAACATATGTAAGAAGTTCTCAGAATGTTACATGTCATATATGTAACTATAATGGTCACTCAACCAGAACATGTAAAATGGTGACTCATGTCAATGTGCTGAGGAATAATCGACCTCCAGTCATTTGTCACTCTTGTAACAAGGTTGGACATATCTCAAAGTTCTGTAAATCAGCAATGCAAGGTTAGGAAAGCCCTAAAAAGACTGAAGAACCAGTTTTGGATCCTGAAGGAGAAGTCAAGTTTGTAAAAGCCTCAAAGGATGCGACCTTGATTTGGTCAAAAAGGAAGAAGGATAAGACTGATGAGAATGTATTGGATGCATCCCCAGTGGATGCACCCTCTACATCTACATAAATGGCCCTCAGGGTCATAGGGGGAGCTAATTTAGCTCTAGACCCCTGCGTGGCTAGTATACTCATCCTCAAAGTATGCACCTTTGGACTTAATCTTTTCGAGTGTATAGGAACCTTTGTGCAAGAGCACACATGTTGATTGTTAGTGAAGCTCAAGTTTGAAATTTTGAAGTGACAGCCTAGTTTATGTGACTTGCATTAATGGTGGATTTCTCACTTTAAGTACATAGAAAGTTGGTTTTTCACTCATTGCATTCGAATTTAGAGCGATTGGAGAGTAGATTGAGCCTTGGAAGTTGTTTTGAATATTTTGAGATCACACTATCAGTGTTTGCAGTGCATTTGATTAATTGCAGAAACCCTAGCTCATTGCGTTGATTCGAAAGTCATTAGATTATCTCCGAGTTCAGTTGGAAAGTGATTAGCAAGTCATGGCCACTCCCATTGTTTATGATGTCGCTAAGAAGAAAAGATATATTTTTAAGAGGCACCCATTTAAATCAAACCTAGATGATTTAGAGGGAGCTTTCTTTCACACGCCTATGGGCATCATGCATGTGGAAGACATAAGGGCTTACATCTACTACAAGAAAGAACCTGTTGGACTAGATAGGTTAAGGGTGCATATGGATACCATGTTGAAACATGATAAAACATTCATGGATGAATACAAAAAATGGAATGATCACCCTATTGTTGAGTATGCTATGGCATATGAATTCTATGAGACTGAATGGATAAAGATCTTATTGAGAAGTATCCATGATGATCTATTTTGGATTGGAGATGTACCAGTAAGAATCACAAGTGATCTGATACATGAGATGACAAGCCTTTCTAGGATAGGCATCATCCTTCCTATGGGAAAGGATGTCAAGAAAATGGTGGAGCAAGTATGTAAGTCAAGGAGTGATAGGTACATCATGATTATTGAGCCGATTGAGCAAGAAGACATCAAATTGATGTCAATGATACTTGGTTACAGATTCCATCACACCAGCAAGGTGAATAGTGTGTTTGCAGGCACTATTCTAGAAACCATCTAAATTGTAAAGGAAGATGGAGAGTTTAACTTGTGTGAGATCTTGTGCTCACAGTTGATAGATAACATCAAAGCTATCAAACATGACAAGACTAAGATATTTAGGTTTGGGTCCCTAATCATCTATATGTACCTTCATATAGTTGGAAGAGTTTCAGATTTGTATTTGGACAAGTCCATTCCTACCATGTATTAGATATCCAACAAAGAATCCACAGAAAGCATACTAAGAGACTACATTACATTGGAATTGAAGACCTTTAGAGCTAAGATGTAGATGAGGTATAGGATTCCAGAAAGCATTGTAGAGAAATATAAGGATACAATATGCTTTATGGTGGAGATTGATACTACTTGTATGGAAGCTGTGGAACTGAGAACTAAGTGGATTCATCCACTTGGCTATGAGGTAGAGGAATAGGTCCTTGAAGCATATGCGTAGGTACTTTTGTTAGCCCATAAAGATCCTAATGAACCTAAGTGGGGAACATATGAGGAAAAGACCAGAGAATTTGATGCTAAGCTTAACAGTGCTGCAACTAAAAGAAAATTTGCTAAGGTCACATCTGAGATCTTGAGAATTCATGGTGTATCTCAAGAAGACCTTGATAAAGCAAGGGATGAAAAGACTGCCTTAGAATTGAAAGGTGCAGCAGAAGAGGAAGAACAAGAAGATCCTAAGCTAAAGAAGATAAAAATTGAAAAAGATGACAATCAGAAGGGTAAAGAAGATAATACTCCTTCTGCACCCATATATACTATTAACCTTACCACTCCTCTGGATTATAAGCCAATAGTCAAGAGGAAGAAAGAAGTTAGCACTGATCATTCATCCTCGTGAGCAACAAGGAGCAAGAAAAACATTCAAGCACCTCCTAAGGCAGGATTCAGACCAAGCCTTAAAGTTTTGAGCACAAGAATTATTGATGAGGGCAAAATTGATCAATTAGGGAAGCATTATGAATCATACAGTGAAATTGATAAGTCAGAAATACATAGTATGATTATCAAACATATGATCAAGTTCAAGAAGACAGTTCTTGAGTTGAAAACCTCTATTCCAGATAAAGTTTGGGATATTTTAGAATACCAAAAGAAACAAGAAAATGAAGAGGATCTAAGGATCAGAGAAAAAGTATTACAAGATACTCTGCCAGTATGTTCCAAAGAAGAAGAAACATTGATATTAAATTTGGTGAAGCCACACTTAAGGACAAAGATGAGGACTCTACATGTTGTGAACAAAGACTTTGAGCTAATAACAAAGGAAATAGAGAAGGCCCTTGAAAAGGTGTTATTAGAACAACACATAAAACTACCTACTACGCCCATCACTCATGCACCTATTAAGCAAGACAGAGTAGCAGAGACCCTCCAATGTACCAGTGACAGGTCTTTAGGACTCAGCACCCATAGCAGAAACTCAAATAGAGGCAAACAAGTCAGCACCCATCTCAGAATCACACAAAGACAATACTATTGTCATTGACAATGTAGAGATAGCCATGCCGGCCACTGACATAGAATTAGATAAGTTTGAGGAAAGCTCTTGTGAGAACACAAGAAGCCAAAATCTTATGTAGAAGCTCACCTCCCACTCATCAAGAAGAAATACACATTGAAGACATATTTGATGAGAAAGAAGAAGAAAAGAAAGAAAAAGTAGAGGAAGAAAAGAAAGATGAAGAAAAGGAAAAAGAGAGTAAAGATGAAACTTATGTTGAATTAGTCAAGGTGAAACAAGAAGTGATGGATAGCACTCCCATCACTCCCTCCTCAGCATTATTGTCAAGTTTGACACCTGACACAAGTAGTTTGGACTCTTGGAAAAAAGAAGACCTGATTAAGTTCAACATCCTGGCTATGGAGAAGGAAAAGGAGAAGCAAGTCATGAGAAATCCTCTCCTTGTGGAATCAGTGAATATTTTGAATAGTTTTTTGCCAGAAGAAAAGAAAGTCCAAAAAGTAAATTCAGTTGATGATGTGAGTACAGTCATCTCACAGCTCAAAAGAAATTTTTCTAGCCTAGAAGAATCTATGTCCAAAGTGGTAGAAGAGAAGTATTTAAAGAGGAGACTCAATGAACTAATGAGAAACTTTGCACTAGACTTGAATTCTCTTAAGTCTAGTCTAGCATCACTGAAAGATTTTGCTGATGAAGGAAGAAGGATCATTACATGATGCATGGACCAAGATAAACTCACCGATGCTCATTTCAAGAAGATAAAAGAGGCAGAAGCAATGATTGAGTAGGTAAAGAACTTAGTGATAGACACATCCACTGATGTGAACATGTGCAACAATGTCTACCAAGGACAAATAGACAAGATTGAGAAGGAAGAAAAAGAGATATCAAGAATAAGGTTCAGACAGACTCAGTTGAGGAATGGTCTTGCACCCTCTTTAGACACACTCAATTAGAATATAAAGGAGATTGATGCCACCATGGTAACGTATGATTATGGTCCCATCTGTGACTTGGAGAAGAGTGGAGAAGCTTCAATATGCATTATGTGCCCATCTCTAGATAGTTAACTCTCTGATAACCTTTTGGAAGAAGGAGATCCAAAACCTCAATATTGCATATCCGTATGTATATATAGTTTTTTGATACACCTTTGTCATTAATGTCAAAGTGGGAGTTGTATAGAATATGGAGTATATATATGTATAGGGAGATGTAAGTTTATGTATAAAAATGTATAGAAGACAAAAGTTTTTGTGTTAAGGACAGTTAGAGATTTGGTTATATTTCTTGGATTGGAAGCTCCTTTATAATTAGGCTTCTTCCTACATTCTTTGTCAAAGTAACATCTAGGGCTACCATGCTAATCTCATAGAATTTTTCTTTCTCATCTTCTCTAGATAATTCTCAACATTCCTGATTCCAACATATTTGGGATCTCTTGTGATTTTGCAACACAAATATTTAAATTTTCATAAGTAAAAAGGGGAGATTATTGGGAAGTTGTCTATACTAAAGTAGATGACTAGATATAGTGTTTTCATTATGGCAACAAATTCATATAGCAATTTGAGTCAGGGCACTTAGTTTAAAGATTAGAATTTAGTTAAGTGTTGCAGACTAGACAGTGTACAAAGTTCCTGCAAGTCAGAGCATCAGCGCACATGTGTATGGATGAATTAAGGTATGTGCCCTAGAAGTTAAGGTTTTTAGACTATACTTATGCTTAGTCTATGAGCGCATAAGGAGATGTGCAAAGATGTAAAAGTTATAGTCAATTAAAGTTGCACAGCCAGTGTGTGCCAGTAGAGAACATAGCATAGAGCCGACAGTAAGCATTTTGGTTTGCGATTATAATTTAATGTTGTAAAGGCCATGCACCCATTGTTAGGTTTCCAACATATTTATATGTATGATTGTAATCACACTTAAGCTAATTCATTTGGAACCATTGTTTGTAATTAGTTATAGGGCCGACCTAATTATTTTGTTTGTATGAGCGTATAAATATAAGATGCGTCCATTGTATTTGGTATGGAAATTGTAATAGAGTTGTGATAAGCAGAGAAGAGGTATGTGAAGAGAGCATAAGATGTATTAGAGCTTTGCAAGAGGTAAAAGCATCAGCACATCAAAGGAACTGATCTGACAAGTAGTGTCACAGTGATAGTTCACT